>OX596023.1:5994866-6577960 GCA_951394055.1 Villa cingulata
AGAAAGTGAAATTTATTTTAGAAGAACGCCAACGCCATAACAGTTTTAATTTCAATTTTTTTCAATAGCATTAGCATAGCATACCGAACCGAACCTGTCCTCCTGTATTAGCATAGCAGTACACGATATTGAGCAATTAATTGATAAAAAATTTTTTCAAATTCAGAAAATAAAAGTTTAATAATTAAAAAGATATTATACAATAATTATTGAAGATTAATTAGTGAAAAAGTAAAATTAATAAAATAATTTCAAAAAGAAAAAAAACATGAATACAGAAAAAAAGAAAAATGTAGAATATTCAGTGGGATTTGATCCATCTCGATTCGGATTAGATCCAACATTTCGTTTAACACGTTTCAGTGATCTTAAAGCGCAAGCAATCAAATTTCAAGATGATTCAAATGGTCAATTAATTCAAACAGCCGAATCAGCAATAGAACATTACAATAATCGTGATGATGATGGCATTGAAAATTATATTCAAGAAATATTTCAAAATGAAAAGGATTTTGAAGAAATTAATGGTCTTATGAAAACATTAAATTGCACAATGCAGCCATTACAAAACGGTAATTTATGTTTAGTGCAGGCAATGAATGCAATCGGAGTTGTAGTTGATGATCCTTGTGCAATGGGAAGAATTGCATGTGCAAACATTTTAAGTGATTTATATGCAGCGGGACTAACTGAATGCGACAATATTCAAATGCAATTGAGCAGCAGCATTAAAATGAATACTAAAGAACGTGATGTTGTAATGGCATTAATGCAACAAGGATTTAAGGTTAGTTTGAATATAATTCTCTTATTTGAATTTTTTTTTTAATTCGATTTTATACATTTTTTCGGTACATTTTTTTTCTATTTCTGTTTTTTTTTTTTTATTATTTTTAATACAGGAGTGCGCAAAATTAGCTGATACAGTTTTTGCTGGTGGTATTATAATTTCGGATCCTTGGTGCACAATTGGTGGTGTGGCATCTCGTGTATGTGAACGTCATCAATGCATTTTACCAGATGGCGCTGCTCCCGGTGATGTTATTGTTCTTACCAAACCACTTGGAACACAGGTTGCTATCAGTGCATACCAATGGATACAGATACCAGATCGTTGGAATCGCATCAAGTCTAGTGTTAGCGAAGAGGATGTTTGTCAAGGATACGCTAGAGCTATAAATTCTATGTCACGTCTAAATCGTACTGCATCCAAATATATGTATTTATATAATGCACATTGTTCAACAAATGTCGGTTCTATGGGATTGCTTGGACATGCTCAAGCACTTGTATCAAGACAAAAAAATGAAGTTTCATTCGTTATTCATAATCTACCGATAATATCAAAAATGTCGGCTATTTCAAAAGTTTGCGGTACCACATTTCAATTACTTCAAGGATATTGTCCAGAAGTATCTGGTGGACTTTTGATTTGTTTACCAAGAGAGCAGGCAGCTGTCTGTTGTCGAGATATCGAAAAAGAAGAAGGATATCAGGCATGGATAATTGGTATCGTAGAAAGTGGTTATCGAAAGGCACGTGTCATTGATAAACCACGTGTTATTGAAGTACCACCAAAAGAATAAATTTTCTTATTCTTTAATTTCACTTTTATTATACACAAAAAATATTTTTGATTCTAGTTACCCATGTATTGACGGTAAAATAAAAATAAACTTTAAAAAAATCACATAAGCTTTGTATTATATTTTAGTCTTTGAATTTTATTTTATGCATTTTATTATTTTACAATTTTCACATTCGAAAATAGTTTGTCAACAGCTTAACATAAAATATTAAATGTTTATATTTTGGATTGAAGACTCTACGGGAATTACATAACAATTAATCGACAAATTAGAAAAATAATAAATATAGAACACTTGAATACAATTTAAAAGATATTACAAATATTAAGGAGAGACCTCGAATCAGCATTTTTATCAGTTCTTGTAAGAAGTTCAGATTTATTTAAAACCCTTCAATAATTATGGAAAAATCTTATTTTTTCTTAGAATCATGTTCATACCCTCCTTTTGTCCTCATATAATTATGGCGAAATTCATTAGATGTAAAATTTATGAAATAATAAATTCTCTATGGTGTAGAATTGCTTAGCAATAAGCATTAAATGTAAGTATCAGTTTTAAATGTAGTACGTAATATCCTACAATAATACAATTTATGATTGTTTTTTTTTTTTTGATAATTTTATTTTTAGCAATATGAAATGCCAAGTTTGCCAACCAATCATTATGATTATTTTCATCCTCTTCGTTACCTTTGTCAATGTACGATTAAATGGTGTTATATGAATTTCAGTTGCTTATCTGATTTGCATAGGCTGTTTTCGGTAATTCAGATCTTTTCTAACTTTCCAGCCAGCTATAAATATCAGATCTGAATTACCGAAAACGGTCATATATTTACATTCAATTGAATCGGTTTTTATGTGAAATTATTTTGATCTTTTCGAAACTCGTGACTTTGTATGGCTCCTGGATACGATATCGAAACAGACATTAAGGAAGTTTTTATTCGATGATGAAATTAATTTTCTATATGTTCACATGAGAATCGAACTCACCGCCATCTTCGTAATCATTGGACCATCAGATCTCTACCACCAATAGAAAATTGTTCCGTGGAGTATGACGCTGTAGAACACCTTTTATGAATATACATATACATATGTATATATTCGTGTTCTAATATATAGATAAGATTTGTTCTTTCTTTTGGTCATTTATGTTTTCGGTGAGAATGTTCTTTTTACTTTTGACTATCTTGTTCACAAAATGATGAAATACATATTATATAAAATTTTACAAATAAGAATATTCTTGTGTTTTACTGTTAACAATGATGATTCTGGTCCTACTGTTTATCTTATTGGATTAATTGATAGATAGATTTTTAAATTGATTTTTTGCTGTTGTCAATTACCCCCAATTCGAAAATTTGCCTTATATCTTGGCTTATTTAGGCACAGTAACACGACATAGAAATGAGAAGACGAGCTAAATTGTCTACTATATTTTTTTTTTTTGTGTTATTTTTATTATTTATAGAACACGTAAACACACATATAACGCGTGATATCTGTTAAAATTTGAATTAATAAACAAAAATCGAACACATAAATAAAATTAATTGAGTAACGTCCGTCCGTTGATAGTGTAACTTCAAAACGCGCCCAAAAATTAAAAATAATTAAAAATTTTATTCCATAAATTTGTAAGACAAATCGAATGCTACTTCGAATTCAAATGTATTTCGGAATGATTGCTTTGTTATATAAAATATCAAAAATACAGTGGATTGATAATGCTTTTCTTAATTTTTATCGTATGATTAACGAAAATTTAATTTCTATTTTGTAGTAACACATATTTTGCTATTGCAATTTACATGATCGCAGGCACATGCAAGTTGTATATTTTCGAATAATAAAGTAAAGCAATTCATCATAATATGTGGTAGATAGACGAAATCGAATGAACGATCATTCTTCCAGTCTTCATTCATTTGAATGAAAATTAAAAAAAAATCTCCAAATGACACTTTCAACTACCATTCGGGCTGTCATATATTTTTAATTTTTACTGTGACAATATTTTTTCAACACTGGATATTCCCAACTCACCATTTTTATTCGTCGTCTAATGCAGTTCCCACAAAACTTCATTCGAACATGATTTTGTTTTATGAAGTTAGAATGAACATGTAATGTAATGATAATTTTAACTTAAAATGGGGAGGGAGAGTGGATGAATGTTAACAGAGAGCAAATCAATGATTATTCGTAACGAAATTATTATTGATTCGATTTCATTTGTCTACCACATACATAATAACCAATATTGCTTCTTAATATTTATTTCTATTCCAATTTTATTTATCTGCACAATTTTCTCTGCTCAAACGTCATACATACTCGTATGTAGGTTCATTCCATTCATTCTATATTCTATTCTATACACATTTTCGTCATTTTCGTTATGTATATTAAATATTGCTGCACAATACTTCATAAATAGTCAACTAGATACTGCATATTATATTATTATATTCATCTAATGGAAATGAAATAGGATTGAATAAATCTACAATAATTGTATGGAAATGGATATTGTATAAATCTTATTATCATATAAATCAATGCATAGAATCTTAGATAAATATTAAATTTATATATACACATATACATTTACTTATTTAAATATGTATGTATGTATGAATGTTATATTTTATATCGTATATGTATCTATACTAGTAAAATGTATAAATTATTATTTATTCAACACAACACATAACAGGATTTAATTTAAAATTTATATTATGTCTATTCCATTAAAATCTAGGTAAATTTTAATTTATATTATTATCAAGATACATATACATATTTATTTATTTATTTACATATGAATTATACAATGTCGTATTATATTATCCTCATCGTTATCTAATATCCGTACACACATACATTTTGTATATTTGTACACAAAGGATTAGTGTTTAATTTTTCAATGGTTTATATTTTGTATAAATGTACAACATTATCTAATACCAACGTTACATAATGTATGCATATACATATTTATGTACAAATACATTTATTATGTTATTTTAATGTTTTTTAATGGATTTTACAATACAACAACAATATTGCTCTTTCTCTTAAACCTTAATTTAAATTCTATATTTCTAAAAATAAAAATAAAAATACTTATGTGTAAATAGGAAAAAAAAATCAAATCGTAACTATACAGAAAACTAATTTAGCTTGCGAACGGAAATAAAAAAAAAAAGAAGAGGAAGATACAGAAACGAAAATACATAATCAACCGAATGAATTACAAAATAATATAGGTGTATAGCATGAATGGTACACAACAGGAAAAATATTATCTTCTTAACACTCTGTGTTGTGACTGTATATGACTGTAAATGTAATGAAAAGGGATAAAACGGATAAAACAGATAAAAGGATATGAAAACTAAACTGTTTATAGCATAAAATAAAATAAATAAAATTTAAATTTAAATAAAGGAGAATCTGGACAAGACTTCTAGTATAGCAGTAGTGCGAAATAAATGTATGCAAAGTATCTCGGAAATAATTTAAAAAATATCCATAATCTTCTTTTCATTTCATGAACATAATGATGTTGTGTTGTGATTGCTTGTAAAAAATTTTTCACAACAGCAGATATAATTCATTCTAATAAATTATGTACAGAAGGTGGTGGTAATAAAAGTGGCTCATTTTGAACGCAAAATACTTATACGGATTACGGTACAGGTAAGGATGTTTCCTCCCGAAACTGAGCACTCAAATAGCACTGTCCATTATTGTACTCTAAGATCCCCGTTTAGTCTATAGTCAAACTTCTTTCTCGCTTTCAGACTTTCAGATAATAAAGAATCTCAACGCGACATTCGGGCCCGAAAGTTACAAACCGAACGACCCCAGTATACCGAGTACCTAAGTCTATTTTGAATCGAATTCTAATACAAAATTCAATTTAAATTCAAACCTTGCTCGAAACCGATCTATCGAATCGAGTTACATGTAATTCTACTCCAGTTTTAAATAAATGCAAAGAATTAACGTAGAAAAGGATAATAGAAAATTATAAATTTGACTATGTATATATACATTGTACTACGGTACCTTTACAAAAATGTTTTCATATAGTATCATCACATGACAAGTAATTAACTTGTGGTATCGCATATATATGTAGGTGTACGAGTATGTATTTATTATAAACACACAAGAAGATTCTCAATCAATTTTCTTGAAAGAAATGTTCCTAAAACAAATTCATTATTTTCATCGGTATACACTTCTATCTTCTACTGCTTCTACATATCATAAGGAAAGCCTATATACTAATACTGATGGATATACAATAATGTAATTTTAATTGAATACCTATCCCAAGTACATAATATATAATACAGATCAAATCCATATATCATTTTGAAATTAATTCAAACATGTAATGTGTTGTTATATGACATGATTCTAAAATTAACTAAATAAATTTTAAATTTTATTTTTGATTTTAATTATTTATTTTACGTAAAACCTATTCCTCTACTATATGTATCATTGGTATCATGCATGTGTGCCTATATATTTACCTGTATGCATGTACACAATATATCAATGATATACATAAGAATATTATAAAGATAAAGTTCTCATAAATGATTCCCATATTTAATCCGATTACATCGAAGAACAAGGTTAAGATTATAATGTACATTACATAAGGAATTAAGTAAAAGTAACAAGTAAGTATAGGTAATTTTATTTTATATACACATATGCTGAAGCTGATGTATATACAGTAAGTACATATGTAGTAGGTTTCATAATATTAAATGGATTTTTATTAACTTAATATTCCTTTCTTTTCTTCTCCTTGTTTGATATTTTTCATAATCAAAAATTAATTATTGTTACATCAATTCTCTTTCTACCACCAAATGTATTTTTCTATTTTCTAATACCAAATACAGGCAATAAAAAAATATCGACCTATACGATGATTTTAATATATTATGTAAACAAGAATATAAGAAGAGAAACTACTATTCACGTATCTTTCTACTTCATCTATTCTTTTTCTACTTCTCAAATACTCAATATAGTTCTTATAGCGTAAACACAATTAGACTTTCAAAACGACAACAAATGCCGACAGCCACAGCACATACATAAATTATAAAATAAAAGAAGAAGAGAAATTATTATTCGCTTATCTTTCTACTTTTCTTTCTATATCTCAAACTCAAATACTCAAGAGTTTAATGACCATATGTTTGTTTACAAATGAAAATATAGGTCAAAACATTTATCGGTTTTTCTTTGTATACACAGATCAAGTTTCAATCAATTCTTCTTTGTATACATGTCCACTATACAGTATAGTACATAGTTTAAGAGCCCAATTCCCATAGTCACGTCACGGGCTTGTCACGGTGACAATGGAATCGGCATATTCCAGTAGTCACATTCGTGAGAATTGTCACGAAAAATAAGTGACAGTCGTCACCTTGTTTTTTGTCGTGAGAGCTGTTGTTTTCTTAATTCATTTTCATTTGTTTAATTGTTTGTGTGCAGTGTGGTTGTGTTTACATGGAAAAAATGGACAAAAAAATGTAAGTGAAATAAAACAAATTATTAATAATTGTGAAATTCTTTTATTTATTTATTTATTTATTTTTTTAACTATTTTATAAATAAAAATAAATTCAATTTTTTTAATTATAGAGTAAAAATTACAAACAGGAAACAATTTGATTGTTTAGTTTCCTGTATGGAGAAAAATTTAAATTTGGCCAGGAATAATATGGCAAATGAAGACGAATATAGAAAAATATGGAGCACTATAGCAGAAAAATTGAACAGCCAAGGACCTCCATTAATTACAAATTCTAAAATATTTCACAAATCTGTAAATAAAAGAATAAATTTGATTCAATTTGTAATTTTGAATAATAGCTAATAAACTTACACAGAATCAGGTAAATCTAAGGGATTATATTTATCTCTCAATATTTTCCTTTTTATTATTAATTACTGTTTTTATCTTCTTCTTCACTATCAGACCACCACAAATCGAAAGAAGACATTTTTTTCTTATAATTTATTTATATTTTACTTAATATTATTATTTTTATAATACTTTAATATTTATTAATCTTTTTATTTTATTAACTACTTTAAAAGTTCTTAGTAGATTATTAAAATGTCTTTATCACGTTTCTATACGAGTATTTTTGAATATTTTAATTTCACTTTTAATACTTATACACATAAACTTTTATAAAAATATTTATATTTATTTAAAATTAATATTTACTATTTTTTTTCTCGATTTCAATTATAATATTTCATAAAATTATTGTTTAAAACAATAGACAATTTAAATTTTTCAATCAAATTCAAAATTCAAGAAATGTTAAAAACATGAGTTACCGTTGACCTAGCAATTTTTCGTCACGCCTTTTTTAGTGACTATGGGAATAGCATTAAGAAAGTGACGTGACAAGAACAGTGACAACTCTCACGGCGTGACGTGACTATGGGAATCGGACTCTAAAAAAGAAAATGAGAAGAGAGAATACTATTCTTGTGTCTTTCTACTTCTTTTTCTCTTTTTCTAGTTCTCATATACCTAATACTTGAATGACCATGTTTGTTTACATTTATTGATAATAATTTTATATTCTCATTTGTAAACAAACGTGGTCATTCAAGTAGGAGAAGTACAAAAAGAGAAAATGAAGTGGAAAGATACACGAATAGTAGTTTTCGTTCTCCTTTTCTTGAGTAAATAATGTACTGTGCTGTAATTGGCTTGGCGTGTACGAAGAAAAATTCCAGATCGAAACTAGATCCTTGTAAACAATAAAAACCGATGAATATTTTGACTTATATTTTCATTTGTAAACAAACATATTATGGTCATTAAACTCTTGAGTATTTGAAGAGTAGAAGAAGAGAATAATAAGTAGAAAGATATGCGAATATTAATTTCTTTTCTTCTTTTATTGAGTAATTAATGTGCTGTGGCTGTCAGCATTTGTTGTCGTTTTGAAAGTGGAATTGTGTTTGCGCTATAAGAATACCCTGTTTATTCGGTTTATATGCCTTTTACGGTATTAAGTGAACACCGTTACTGTTTTTATGATTTCGTTGTAAATGTAATAAAAAATCAGGAACTTATTTTTAAAAAAAAAAATTAAAAATATTTCTTTTTTGTTTTTAGAAATTATAATGACATTAAATGTCCTTACCCATACCAATATTTTTATGAGTAACTGTATGTTCTTACCTTACATAAAGAACTAATAAGAATTAAGAATTAATCATTTATTTATATGCATATGAGAGTATCTTCAAAAGTCATTATATATCCTCTGTTATTTAGTGGTATTTGTATTAGATATTAGTATAAGTGGATATGTATATTTTTGTGATGCCATGATGTCCTGTGTGTTTTAATTTATGAAATATTTTAATTATTTTGTACATTATCATTCGAAATTGTGGGTGTGGAGTGAGATCAACAGGGTAGGTACTTATCGCTTGTGGAGGGATTTGATATTGATATTGCATTTGATATTGCAACTGTTGAGTTCTTACTCAAATGCTCACTTCACCTCCTCCAGGATGATGTGTATGATCCCTGGTAACTGACATCAGTCAGGCGAAAATTGTGAGCGCTGTAGTCCTTCTACAAGAGGTTGGGCGATGGGCCAACAATCTATCCTCGTAAAAAATATCATGTTCAGAAACCAGAATCTGGAGGCCAAGACTCGACATAGCGAGTTGTAGTGCTATTGAAGAAGAAGAATCATTCGAAATTATATTCATTCATTATTCAGATAGGTAGGTATGTATGTACGTGTACATAGCATTACTTAACGTATTGATGTGGCATATTTTATTTTCTTAGGAAAAAAAATATATTTACTCTGTACGAGTATAACGCTAGCACATGCTACATTATATATTATTTACAATAAATTAACGTGTACACATAATAGAATTTATATTTGTACGTAAATTAAATAAGGTTATTGTAAGTAGTACACATACTCGCATATAATTACAAATAATAATAAATTGAAAATTATATTTATGTAAATATGTATTTAATAAATAATAATTCAGTTTTTGTCTAAATTTGATGTTATTTTATAGATTTTCATGAAATTAAAATTAAAATTTAAAATGAAAATACATATTATTATATGACATATGTATACACATGCATGCACATATACAAATCCATATAAATGCGTATGCCATTATAGTAAATATTTTTTTTCAAATGAAATTATGAAAATTATTATTTACACACACTGAATACATGCCTGTATTTTCATAGATAGGTAGTAATAGGTATGGTAATAGGTAATAGGTTGCAGTTCCGACTATCCCATTACGTACATATGTATGTATGATTAAAGTTCGATCGAATCAATTGCATCGTTTACATTTTTACTATTTATATAGTGTCTATATAGCATGAATATCATCATAATGGGATATACGTTTTTTCTATGGTATGGGTTCAATTCCAATCACAATATTCACTTTTACATGTTTGTATGATATATTTGCATAAATTTGATTCAATGGAATGCAGACAAATTCAATCAATTCATATCATTCATTATAATGGGCAGGTATATGCAGATTTACATTTATGTGTAACTAACTGTGTACGAGTATACGAGTATATGTATATTGTGGACGGTAATTCATAAACTGAACAGTAGATATAAAGAAGAGATACAATAAACAAAATTATAATCAAAATTTTTGCATATTATATGTATGTATGTGCATATAACATATACGATGTACATTATGTACGTACATAATATTTTAATATTTAACTGCAGTTTTATGCGTTCATAATATGCATATAAAATAAGGATAATATCGAAAATTTCATTTCATACAAATTTCATATTAATAAATTTTATCCTTGAATTTATACAGACATACACATTTATGTCTACATACATATTTTATACTTACATATTTCATTTTTATTAATTCATACATGTGCAGATTTTATATGTTTGTAATATGTTGTTCTCTGATGAAATTCGTTTATCATTTTTGCAACAAAAATTAGGAAAAAAAAAGCAATAACAACAGAAAATAAAATTTTATTGAAATTTATGTATGAAAATTGATTATAAATTGTCAATATTATTGATATCTTGTACATTATGTACAGATATACTAGATATACTGTATGCACATAATATGAATGATATTCAACATAAAAAATTTATGACAACGATGACGACGATGAGTACGTAAAGCGAATAAAATAATTGTGCCCATACCATACATACACGAGCAATAAAGTTTGTGGCACATTTATATACCATAGGTAAGTACTAAGTACGTATAGGTACAGTAAATATGCAAATACTTATATAGGGTTTACCAATAGGAAAGTCAGAACTTTCAAAGGTCACAGCGATAACACTGATCGCATATATTTCGTATTTTATAAAATTTATTCATTTATGCAATGCTCAAATTTCAAATATTATGTGACAAGGCATCGATTCAACAACGCGTAGAGATTGTATACGTTAGATAAAGCGCATTTTTCTTACTCAATGGATTTGTGAACAAAATAACTGCAGGCTTTGGGCTGAAGAAAATCCTGAAGCGATTCATGAACTACCTCACCATGCTCAAAAAATTACCATTTGGTTCAATTTCTAGACTAAAGGACTTATTTTTTTTTTAAGATTAAATAATTACGTGACTGTGAATACACTGTGCAAGACTTGTCACACATTTCGTCAGACGATCAATTTGTTACAAGAAAACTCATTTTCTACACGAGTTATTTCAAGAAATGCTGATGTCAACTATCTACCATAGATCGTGCTATCTAACACCGTTGGACTTTTTCCTAGGGTACCATATTTGAAATCTTTGGTCTAAGAGAATAAGCCGCCAAAATATCTAACGCACCATCGGAAATTTACCACGCCCTGATTTGTGTGAGAAATTTTTGGGAAATTCGGATCTCAAGAATGCATTTAGTCAGACGAAACCGATGAGGACATTTAAACCATATTATACTCGTATGTTCATAGCGTAATGTAATCAATTGTTCTTTCAAAATAATATCACAAACCACATGAATATCACTTGTATAGTTATCATTGTGTTTCATGTTTCATCTCATAATATGCTTATTGATAAACCTTTTATTAATTAATGTTCATTATCAGTAGACAGAAAAATATTGAATTCATATCGAATTAATATAAAATTTATATTCCATTCAAAATTATAGGATACGGACATTTATAAGGAAAATTATTTTACGGACATGCATATACTCGTATGCTAAATGTAATGCGTTATATGATATTATGTGTGTAAATGATATAAAGTTCCATATACATTACGAATATCCTCATATACACAATTACATTTATGAGATAAATTTATTTACAAGCTACAAGCAAACATGAATATACCATAAATAATATTTTATTTTTTTGCATTTAATTGTAGAGAAAAAAAAATCAAATATTTTCCACTAATTAATACACCTATAGAATGTATGTATATGAAAATTACTTCAATACACACATTTCATTATTCACAACTCATTTAATAAATTATTATATGCTAAAAAACTCATTTATACTTCAAATCATCCAATTTCTCCTCTATTTAGTATCTTAATATGCGGTAAAAATATTCTACAAAATTTTATGACTATTCATTTCCATTACAAACACATAAGTATTTTATAATATTCTCATCTTTCCTGGATCCTGGATATACCAATATTATAATGTATTTGAAATTGAAGTAATTTTATTTTCTTTCTTTCTTTTTTGCTGTTGACTAAAAATGTTAAATTTTCCGACATTTTTCTTCTTAATTTTCATTAATTTTGATTTATTAGTTCCATGTTCCGGTCAATATAAATTATCGATTCAACTATCAATCATATACATACATGTGCATTATGTACATACATACATCTAGATCTACATACATACTTATGTATGTATATGGTTATGAATCCTGTAGGTTATACCAGTTATACTTACGTTAAGTACCTACATTGTATATGCATAAATAATACAACTATAGATACATTTGGATAGAAAATTTGTTGACTTGATTTTCTACAGATTTTATAACTTACAACTAAATTGCTTGTCATTTATTAAACGAATTCTGTACATATATGTACAGTGAAAATAATTTATAACTACGTCTGCTATAATGACAGAACATACATATTTACTTGGCTCAGTTGTATTTTAGAGAATATAGTGTTGGATATAGTGTTGTAGTTGTCGGTTATTAACGTTGAAGCTTGAAGTCTAAGAAATAATTCGTTATTTTCAGCTACCAAATTGTATTGACTTTCATTACTCTATAAATTCACTCAGCTTTGAATGAGGAATGAGTACCAGCTTGTTTAAAAAAAGAGCTTAGAAATACTGATTAATCTAAGTACTTGTTGGCAACAGTGGTTTGCAACCCACATTAAACTGTAAGCATGTACGTGTACACATAATAAGTCCCAGAAATCATTTCAGTGACAGCCCATGCTAACTTAAAGTTGTAATGATATTGAAGGAGAAGAAGAAAAATTGTAATTGATTTCTTGAAGATCGTTATAAATGATTTTCGCTGTACGTATGTTAGTATATCGAATGTTCATTATGTATAACGTACATAAATAGGAAATACATATACATATGTATAAGATTCATATGTGCTTACGTAAAAATTTATAAGTAACGACTTGCACATATACAAACTCATACACCTAAAATATAAAATAAATCATAAACTATATAAAATTATAAATATTTTCTACATGAATTTTCTCCGTATAGAATTTCTTCTATATTTCGTAATATGAATAAAAATGTAATTTTATGTGTGTATATATATTTTATATCTATGCACATACATGAATATGAGTATTTATATTCAATTTAGTTAAAGGATACAAACATTCTGATAAACAAAAATTTCATATTTTTGATTATAATCTAAAAGGATACATCATAATGAAATTTCTGTATATAATGTATACCATACATACTCGTATGTATTACATACATATACTAAATACAGATTTATTCACAGATAGATGTGTAAATAATATATACCTACGTATTTACCAGGACATATACATACTGTATAATAAGTATATATAGTTTTAGTCATCTCATCATAACGCATAGTATATCCTTCTGCTGATGGCTGATGAGAAATCATTTTTCAAATATCTAAAAATAAAATGTCAAAAAAATGATACACACTAACATTAAAAATACTATCGATAAATTTATACGATTAGTACATATACACAGTGTCCATTCGTATATGAGAGTTGTTGACAAAAATAATAGCTCCTATGGGATATAATTTTGTTATATTTTCCACATATGAGTGAACGAACAAACTAAAGAAATTTTTTTATTTTTGATTTTTTATACCAACAAATTGTACTTTGTATGTTACACAGTACATGGATCAATAAGTTCCGAGATTAACTACTAAAACAACAGCTTTTTTTTCTTTTGGAAAACTTTTTCTATATAACATAGTCTCTTTCAAAAGCGATACATTCATACAATGTTTTTCTAACTTTTCTATGACGGCCATTAAGAGCACGAATTATGAACTTTGGTCTCGAAATGGGCATTATTTTGAGCGACCACAATACTTCATTGGATTGAAATCCACTTTTCATAAGGGATATTTTTGAAATCTGCGAACAGCCAACAATCACTGAAAATTTAATCTGGAGAATACGGTAGGTCTGGAAGTAATTTAAAGCTCAATTTGTGCGTCATTATCAATCCATTATTGATTTTGCTCGATTGAGAGCAAATGCGGCACAAATGTTTGTAAAATATGGTGTATCAAACGATATTTTTTGAATGTCATTTACCTCAAAGAACTTCAATTTAAGATTGTGCATCACGATTTTCAGTGGTTTTTTTTATATTTTCTGTAGCGTTAGACTAATTTGATCGGCCACAGTGTTCAGCAGCTTGAACAGTACTTTTCCCCGTTAAAAAGAAGTGTTTTATTAATGCACGAAATTTAGATTTTTCCATTGTTTTGGAAATTATGTATACATATATGTAAAAGTAGCGTCACTTAAACCACTGTAGCTTCACTGCAAATGATCAAAACGTTAAAAAATGTTGAGACTTTGTTTTCGTAGTTGGATGGTTGGTTGTTTGCAGTGGCAGTCAGTTTCAATACGAAACAGACTCAATCAACACTTTGCGTGCCGTTTTGTTGCCACTCGTGGATATAGTGGTTATCTAGGTTATAGATTATAGCCATTTCGTCTTATTTAAGTAGTAAATCAGACTAGCTACCTCGGCAAGATCGACAAGAAAAGGCTTATCAAAAGGTCTTAGTTTGGTTTTAGCGAATGCTTGACTCCTGCAAAGATAATGTAAGAGAGTTTCTTTCTCTGAAAGTTTGTTTTTGTATAGTTAGTTTCACGACTTATTGATTCATGTAATATACTATATTTGAACAAAGCTCGTACGTGTAAGAGAAAATAAAAAAACTTTTAAATCACCAAAATAAAAGAGAGCGCAGTAAAAAAATTTTTTTTGAAAATAAAAATTGAAAATTACGAAACTATATAATATCCTTTTATTTGAGAAAAAACTGTCATAAATTTATTTATTAATTAAATGTTTATTTTATTTTTATTTTTTTTATATTTTTCCTGTTTTTTTTTTCTCTTGCCTGCATATATTCATCCTAATTAGATTCGTACAATATATCCTTTGTTTCACCACATATCTTTGCAATACGTTATACCAAGTTATACCGCAAGTTATACATATTAATTGAAAGACATATGACTGTAAATTTATCAAAATTCCATGATCGAATTGAATTGAATAAAAAGTAAAAATAAAAAATTTATTTTCTGACAAAAACAAAACAGAAATTTTTAAATTAAATAATTTTATACAACATGTGCATCATGCATATACATATGCATTTTTGTGAGTGCACATAATACTACAGTAAATAGCTGCTGTGTATAGTAACGAATGTGTAATTTTTTTAATTGAAATGTTTTGCTCTTTACTATATTTTTGCATTATTTTATATGCAGAAAATACATTACTTACATAATAAAATTTGTGAAAAATAAAATCTGTAACAATAACAACAACAACAACAACAACAACAACAAATTACATATAATGAAGTCATTTATTTTATTGGTTATTTTTATAAATGCGACATCATGTACATGAATAAAACATATTGAATTCATTGAACAATTAAAAAAAAAACAATATCATTACATACACACTCGTAGTCGTCGTAGGGCATAGATATAATCCTTGCCTTGCTTACTTACACATTTACATAGCAAATTCATAGTATATACGCTTTATCTTTGTACGCACAGAAATATTTACATAATATGCACTACATGTAACATCAAATGTACATAACAAACAATATGTGCATGCATAAATTTCCATTAAATGATTTCGAATACAAATAAAAATAATAAATGCGCAGGAAAAATATTTTTAAAAAAAATGCAAGATTCATCGTAAGTGTTTTATTAATTTTTTTTTTCTTTAAATTACTGAGATGATCAGGCCGGATGACGGAACAAAAATTACTGAAGAAGTGAAGATTGAGATTATTGGAATGATGTAGAAAGAGACTCGAGACCGCTTGTTTTGAAAAATTGAAGAGGAGTGGCAGGGGATAGAAGAGAATAGAAGAAGTAAATTAAAGAGTTTAGGTTACTACAAGTATTGTGAGGCCGTAAAACAAGAAGAAGAATAAGAATGTGAAGAACAAGTCAAAGTAGATTTATACCTTAAAATCTATAATATGCAGTGTAAAAGAAACTTCACTGTTACCACAACATTTGCAGACGCCCAACATTAACCAGAATTTTGTAGAAGGCATTTGGGCAATTTTTTCTAGAAAACCTTAGGAATATACCACCATGTCAATAGAAGTAGCCTGCTGCACGAATTAAGCACAGCTAAATGACTATTTAGTCACCATAGGAGACGCTCAAACTCCCACGAGAGACAAATTTTCGAGGTAACATAACATAACTCAATTTCATTTAATTAAATTCCACCACCTTCAGCTAACTTCAACTCCTGTATACACTCAGTACTCGTATACTTGTATGTACCCGTACATATTTTGTAAAATATTTAACAAATCAATTTGTCAAATTCATTTTGCAATGGTCTCATGCTCGTAATTTAATTTAATGAATGAAAAATTTTAATTACTAAAATTTAAATTGTTTTGTTCATTTATAATTCAACAATTTATTTACAAAAAATGTATGAAAGTAGCTAAGTTCATGGAGAAAGAGAGTATGTATCAGGTATCAGACTAGTAGGTACGAGTATATGATGGGTAATGCGGCATATTTATAGCAAAAATCATTTATGGCCAGTTTCACAGTAGAAGTTTAAAGTCAAAGTTAACCTAACCCTGAACCTGAGTTTAAATTGAAGATTCAGAATTGAATATTCAGTTTCACAGTTAAATTTTAGTTGACTTTAGTTAACTAGAGTTTAACAAAGTTTAGTTAACTTGAATTTTAATGAAAAGTTCACAATGAGGGGATATTATAATTATATACTGATTATAACTGCTGGAACAGAATGTGTAGTCACGTGTAGCTGCAGTACGGCTGTAGGCTGACTGTTCTCTGACTTCTCCTTTTTAAGTTATTTTAAACCTTACCCAGAGTTTAATCAGTAGATTTTGAAAGGTTAACTTTTGTCGGTATTTAAACTCTATACAAAGGTTAAACCCGTACTGTGAAACTCATTCATATTTTAATTTGTTAAAATACGTTAAAGTACGAAAGTTAAACCTGCACTGTGAATTGGGCATTAATCAATGTAATTTAAAATTAAAAATTTTCATTTTTCATGTTTTAAATTTGCCTGAACCGATACATATGAATAAGGTGGGACAAAAGTAATGTCATAATATGATTTGGCTACGGGCTACCATTTTGTTAGAAATGTAAGAAAAACTGGACTATGTTTTCAAGAAAAATTTATTTGAAAATGTGAAATTGATGACACTTTGAAGATTGTGATATTGTCTATCCATACCAGTGATTCTCAACCACTGTGCCGTTAAACTTTTTTGTGCCACAAAATTCTTAGAGTGTGCCGCCAAATAATCCAATTGTGATAACGAATACTTCTGTATTTTGAATTAACTTTGAATAAAGAGAAGAACTAATTTCGCTTTCTAATAATCGAGATTTAATTTTAAAATATTCGGAAGAATCAATTAATCAAAATAAAATTAATATAGACTCTATATACAATATAGAGATCAAAGCATATAATGCTATTATTGCATATTATTTGAAAAAATTATGACATATTCACATTACAACATAACTTTTGTCTCATCCTCTATATATAGGCACACATGTAAAATACATTAAATTTATTATTTTCTATTTTATTATTCATTTTAATTTATTTTTTTTTTTTTTTAATTAAAAAATAGAATTTTCAAATTACAAATTACAAAATGACTTAAAGCCATATGAGGGAGTATTTATTTATTATTCATATTAAATGTTTTATTAAAATACTTTCTATGTATAAGTATAATTTGAGCAAATATTAAACTGTACGCAGACGAGTACAGATATACATTATTTATACGAATTCATATACATATACGTACGAACGGACATATTATTAATTCATTTGATTTGTGTTGAAAATCATATACTCGTAAAATGTCCAGAAGGAAAATTTTAAGTACAATATTTTTTAATTAAATTTTTTACGTTATTGATACGAGTATGTATGCCAATACTATGGTAAATTTACTCATCAAATTATTACTGGCTATGTACATGAATTTACAGGTGCATATATACATAACATATATGATATACACAATATTACTACTCTACAGGTATTATATAAACTGTCAACTGGATAAAATGATTCCATTAATGGAATTGTGTTTATTATGTATGGATGTTTGCAATGCAATTCAGTAATAAATAATTAATCATTATTACATATGAATTCATGTATCTAAAAAAATATAAATGTAAGTTTTAAAATGTACATGTGTACAGTGTACTACCTATGTATATACGAGGGTAATTCAAAAAATTCCCGGAATACCTGCATCAGTAAGTAACTAGCAGTAGCAGGCCAACAGTCAAGAAGTTTGGTTATATTTTGAGTGTTTTGAAAGCGTAACTGCTGTGTATAAAAAAAAAGTAATCCATTTGTTTTTATTTAAAAAGAAACATTGCCTATAAAGCTTTGCGCGAAGAACACATTGAAAGACGTGCCGAACTTTCACTGAGTTTTTAACCAAATACAATTCAAATCCTGAAGGATTTTCGCATCGCATAGTGACTGATGATGAAACTTGGTGGTTAATACGTATAGAAAAGTAAATCCATAAAAATCAACAACTAGAGTATTACTTATTTCATTTTTCCGGGAAGTTTTTGAATTACCCTCGTACAAATGTACATACAAATATATTAATTTAAACTTTCAAATAAATATAAAAATGTTTAAAAAATAAAAGGATAAGTATTTTCCTGTATTTATAAACCTATTGTGGATATTTATCTATGATAATATTAATATCAAATTTACACATTTACAAATTATTAATCTATGCATTAAACAGGAAATAAAATAGAAAATAAGTGACTGCATAATTATTATAATAATCAAAAAACAAATTTCGTTTTTTTTAGTGTTGCAATTAAGGATAGAAATTAATAACTTCCGCATACAACAGGATATTAATTTTTAATTATTGTGAGTAATATAAAATACACATATAATTTTTGTGCAATTAAGTAATTATATTAGTTGACAAAAATGTAATTTAAAATTTTCAATTAATTTTATTTTTTCTAATTTAATAAAAAAAAAAACATTTTACACAAGGTATACAGTAACATATAACTTCCGTTTTTTGCAAACACAATAAAGCAAATCAAAACTCATTTTATGTATCAGAATTTTCTAAATACTTACATATGAATATACGAGTATAAAGTTTTTGTTCTACACAATTTTAAAAATCATATTAGACAGGTGATACCCCCTATTGCCCATCCAATATGAGTATAAACAAATTTCTGATATTTATCTTGACAAGCATAGCAGCGTGCTAAATCCTTGATGAGATTCCTTTGAGAATTGAAATCGCATTCGGACAGCTCATACACAATCGCCAACTAGTAAACATGGAAATAAAGATAATAGTGAAGAATTCGCTTCACTGAGTAATTCCACAGACAGACGCATGTTTGTGTGCATAGCATCATGGAAATCGCAAAATTAAATCTCTCACTACCTCAATGTTATCAGCTAATCGTATGCGTCGAGAGGAACTGATGTATATGTAACATGTAACAATTGATTTCCGATTCCAAAAAAGCAAATTATGTTGTTGCACCGTTTTATAAAAGTAATTCCTTTTTCCGTTTTCTATAGCTTGTTTTTTGTTACCATGATACATATTCATCATCAATCATCATCATCATTAGCTCTACAGCCTTTTATTAGCCTTGGCCCTTCCTCCAGTGTGCGCTTAAACTCTATTCTGTCTTTGTCTCTGGCTAGCAATCTCCAGTTCCTTTGTCTGATTCTTTTCAAATCCTCTTCAACAGCTTGCAAATACCTTTTTTTTGGGACGTCCGGTATTTGTTCTCCCTTCAGGCTTTTGATTTAACAGCACTCTCGCTGTATAACTCTCTTCAGGTCAGGCACCATGATACATACTTATCCTTTTTAATGATAGATAGAGATAAATTCATGTACTTCATATGTAATATAGTTGTATATAATATTTAACAAAAATTTATTTTTATGAGTAAATCGTAATAAAATTTTAAACACTAATTTGAACTTAATTAGTACAGAATACATTACATACACGCTATAAAATTTCAACATTTTTTACTGTACACTATCACATTTCATATACATACTCCCCTTCGCATATACATAGATTTTAATATCAAATCAATATAATAGAAATGAAATCGATGCAATTTTGCTCGAATTTATTATTATCCATCCATCCAATATTATTCATCTGCTCATACACATCATACATACACAAATGTAAATAAAGCATAAAATTAAAATTATACTGTACCACGTACCACATTACATTTTGTAATAACAAAACGTATTCATATCTAAATTACTAATTGGGATTAATTACACGCTTTTATATTGACCATAACTTTAAATTTTAAATTAACGAAAATCTATTGTATATTGAGATTTAAATAAAATTAACAGAATATTATTAAACCGATGTGTGCGTATATACAGAGGATGGATAGCATACATAAATACATATAATTGTATATGTGAACAGGCAAATATACTAAAGGATATAATATGTAATCACAGTAATACTGGTAGTGGTAATACATATACAGTATTATACAACTTATACACAATATATTTTTTGTAATAAATTTCAATTTTGAAACTTTTAAATACCAATTCACTATCCTGGATTCAGATATTTACATTCATAAAGGCATCATAAAGGTACATATATTATACACATGATAGTCTGCAACTATAGGTATAGATAATACTCGATTAGCTGTATCCAATATCATATCATTCTTTGCAAAAATCCATTCAAATACTAAATGCTTGATATTGGTATAAATGCGAATATATGTAGATTTACTTTTATAGAATGTTTTCTAGTTTTGTTCATAAATTTTCACTGTAAATATTCGCGGATTTATATTTCTAAACCACTATCATAACATTAAATAGAAATATACGATTGCATGAAATAATCTAGCTTGCATATGTGTATATCCAAAGGAGATATTTACAGAACTTTTAGTATAACTACAATCATGCCCGGTTCTTTAAAATGTTGAAATGATTTACTAAAACCGGGCGCCAAGTCTCCAGGGCGCAAATAATAACAGTATGAAAACCACATATCCGTGAAGACTGAAGGAGGTCTTTCAAGTCTTAAGTAGGAGAAATAGAAAAAGAGAAAATGAATTGGAAAGATACACGAATAGTAAGTTTTCGTTCTCCTTTTCTTGTGTAAATTATATACTGTACTGTAATTGGTGTGTATACAAAGAAGAATTACAGATCGAAACTAGATCCTTGTAAACAAGAAAAACCGATAAATTTTTTTACCTACATTTTCATTTGTAAACAAACAGTGTCATCAACCCCTCTTGAGTGTTTGAGATGTATAGATTATAGAAAGGAAATTAGAAAAATATGCAAATAGTATAGTTTTTCTTATCCTTTTCTTGTACTTAATTTACGTACTGAACGCAAAAAAAAATCATAGAAATTGAAATTTTGTGCTGTTAGAATTAGAATAAAAAAAATCAAATTAAAGTTTAAAATAGTAAAGTTTCAAACTTTAGTTTAGAAATGTGAAAAGTTTAAAAGTGTACCGAGCGCCCAAGAGGCTAAAACCGGCATTGACTGCAACAGCTAAAATATATCCTCTGCTATGCTATGCCTGTATAAATGCAACGGTATAGTGGTATGTATATTATGGACACAATTTGCCGAGTTTATATAAAGTTACTAATCGTCTCGTATAGTATACTAATGTTGGTACTGGTAGTGGTTGTTAATACAAACATTACATATATTTCACAATTCTACATAATTAAAAAAAATGTAAAAGAGCACCATAAATGTATAAATTTGAATATGTGCATACTCAGACGTCAATGTCTATCTGTAGTGAAAACTTTTCAGGAGCCAGTCAACACAGTATTTTACTCGTATGTTTGTGTAGCTACGTAGATTATACACTCATATGGAGATAGAAATTCAAAATGAACATAATATGATGATGTGATGTTCATGATTTTACAGTATCACGGAAATGTTTTAAAGGATACTGTGTAATATAATGTGTGTATGTATTCAGTTTTCACATATTACACCCAATACGTGTAACTTAAAAATAGCTACAAGGTACAAATGTATACAATGAAATGAAAATTAATCAATTCACAAAAGAACAAAATAATTATACAATATAGTATCTATATGCATATACCTTTTTCAATATGTGCACACACATATTACTTAATTGGAAACTAAATTCAATTTTTCAATAAAACATCTGTTCTACATTAAGTTAATTAATTCAAAGGGAAATTTATTTTTTTTTTAAATACAAAAAAACTATGTAAAAGATAAAAGTAAAAATGATAACAATAGAATCGCAAGGACGAAGAGTGAAAAAAAAGAGAGAGCTAGAATTTACGTTATCCGAACCTGTAGCACTGTATTATAATTATTCAATTGATAATCACTGCACAGAATTATGAATGAAAGATTGAACAGTGAACAATAGATTGAAGCAAATGAAGTTGCAAACTTTAGAGCAGAAATGCAATATTCAAATTTCAAAATCAAATTGCAAATTCAAATGGCAAATTCAAATTGCAGATTGCAAATAACTCTAGCTCTGAATAGCTTTATGATTTTTGTAGGAAATGTGAAACATCTGTACTGTATCCTTATCTGTGATTCCATCCAGATTTTTCAATTGAATTGAATCGAATTGTTATCATGTTAATCGATTATATAATGATTGAGAGATCCATAATTTTCTGATCCTCTGGAATCAAATACCCAGATCCGAAACTTGATATTTTAATCTTTCAATTTTTTGAATCCAATTACATATCTATAAACGAATTAAATTATCTACAAAACAAATTATACCATAAATTCAATTCTACAAATATATCCTTGTACTTGTCAATTCTCTTTAAAAAAAAAAATATTTTTCCATTAAAATTAATTCAAATTTTAGAGAATCATTTTGCAAATGCTTACAATAATTTTTTCATTAAATTCAATTTTAAATTTAATAATTTTTTTTTTTATTATTTATTTATCATAAAATAGTTTACTCGCCTCTGTATTTGTGTGTAGTACTTACGTTCTTTTCTGTACTGATAAATCTCTAAACATGCCAAAACCATTATTTTCAGACATTAAATTTATCCACACACACCAGCACACACACAGTCATAGAGACAAATATATATATTTTTTTGTAATTTTTTATAAAAATTGAATCTAATGGGATAAGGCAATATACACATAATTTGTTTTTAAGACGTAGTCACGATAAGCCCGTTCCGTTCCGTTCCATTCCGTAAAAAAAGAAAAAAAATTGGATATTTGACATTTTCATATTAGGCCCTGTTCAAAAACGTCAAAATATGCTTTGTGCAGCGTTTAAAGTGTTGATGCGTTGTTTGCTAAATGTCAAAGTAGTACGTAGTATTACACAAATAATGGTGAATTGTAATTATTAAGATGTTTACACAAATATTTATAGCTAGAATTTCCATTTTTAAATAATTATAAAATACAAGCACTAAACACAGTCAGGTAAAACGTTCAAAAACTATAAATCACTGCTTTTTATAAAATCTACATCTGCTTTATGGCAGCAGCAACAAAAGATCTGCCCCTGCATTTATGCTTTTCTGCAATCAATATTTGACGTTTTTGAACAGGGCCTTATTTATATATGGATTGACGAAAAAGCCGTTACGATTGACGAAACGGAACGGTATGCGAAACATTGAAGTTGAACAAATTTCAACTTTTTACGGATAAAATAACCTGTTTCCATATAAATTTTCAATATTAGCTTTCAACTTTACTACATATGGTATATATACCGTTCCGTTTTATTATAACAGGTATGTTTTGAAACGTGTCGGAACGGAACGTGACGGGACGAAACGGGCTTATCATGACTATAGCATCTCAAATATTTTTTTCTCAATAATGCGAGAGAAAAATAAAATGTCATAAAATAATAATTTATTGTTCTGTTTCTATGTGTCTGTATACGTAATTCATATATATCTATGAGTATTTATGTATTTCATAATCAATTAAATTCTTTTTCTTCATTTTTTTTCATAAATAAATATTTTTAGTGAACCAAATTTTTTTTTTTTTCATTGTTATATATACCGAGCCGAGAATATGTATAACCATTCCCACATTACTGTGTATATTACATTACACAGTAATCATGCACTACTGTTTGTGTTCTACCAACATACGAATGTGTATGTATGTAGATCCTTTGCCGCATATATTTTTGGCATTTTTCCAGTTGAGAAAAAAAATATTCTACCCAAAAATACTTTTGAAAAAATGAACTGAAATTATCCTTTTTTTTTTTTTTGATATACAAAAAGAATTTCAACCGCACACACATTCAATGAATTTTTCATTTTATAAATATTGTATTATTCTTCTCCTCTTTGATACTCGTACCACACTACCACCACACACACCACCATCATCACCGTCATCAATTCATAAATAGTATACCTTTCAGTTCATTTGTGAATTTCTTTTTTATTCTATTCTATACCCTCTCGTTAAGATTTCTTCAGCATTCTTTTCTCAAAATTCTTTCATTGAATCTTTTTTGATAGAATTTTTATCAAATTTTCATTATTTTGCTTTAAAAAAATTTTTTCTTTTTTTTTTGTGTACTGGCAAAATATCAACCAGAAAATATATAACCAAAACAAACACAATAAATCCTGCATAAATTTATTAAATTATACTTATTTTCATGAAATAAAACAAAATTTATTTTTAAAAAATAATTTAAATATGAAGGATATAGTAATTTGTTTCTAAAAATTTATTTAATAAAAATCTTTCTTGAAATTCAACAAAATTATGAAAGGATCTAAGTATAAGTAGTTAAAATTGTTCATGATAAAGTTTGAAATAATCAAATTGTAATAATACCATATTGGCAGAACGGTAATTAACTTTTTAAAATTGAATTAGCACTGGTTGGCACTGGTGTGCTGCGGATACGACAACTAAGCTATTAAGTCTACCTTTTAACACACATTATTGTGGAGCCTGCCACATAGCAAAGAAGAAGAAATTCTGATTCAACACCTTTTAAATTTCCCAATCCCAAATGTTATCCAAGGCACAATGTACAAAAGTGTTTGGTAGTCATTTTCTCAATGATTTTGGAGATATCGCCAAATTGATATTGGATTGGATAGCTTGGGATATTACTTCATCTTGACTAGATTGATATGAAATCCTTTGATTCATGAGATGATTTTATCAAAACATGACATGCTAATTGAACGCTCTCTTATAGGTTAGGGAGAAGACAGTCGCCCCTCCCTCATACCTTACACTATATTTTTCCTATAAGAAAATTCGTTTTTTCTAACACCATGTTCTGGATTCCGAACAAAATGAAAGTGGAATACGAATTCAATTCCACGTGGAATGAAAATTGGTGTTCTGCATTCGGTGTGGAATTATGGAGTTCGAAAATTAATTTCGAAATCATCTGACGTAATTTGTATATAAAAAGTGTCAAAGTTTTTTATTTTTATTTTAGTTAGCCTTTCTTCAAGTGTCAAAGTTTATATTAAAATTGTTAAATTTCAGATGAAATATATGTATAACAAAAAAAAAAATTCAAATCATACTTGGTCTCAATATAAATTAATTTTTTCCATTTACAAAAATTTAAGGGAATTAAATTCACTAAAAATGAGTGGAAATGGAATGCAGAACATCCAATTCCACTTTCGCAAGTGGAATTTTGAAAAAGTGGAATACAGAACATGGGTGATAAGCTGTGATTGGTTGATTGATTGTTTATTGACTAATCTTTTAAATTCAGTTGATCATCATCATTAATAGCGCTACAGCTCTAGGTGAGACAGGGCTTTCGCTAAAGTGATTTCTAGACTCTTTTTTTTACTATCATTAATGCATCTACAGTTTAACATGGGATTTCGAACCACTGAGTTATCTCTTTTACATGACGGGGCTTAGACTGATCAACTGTTAGTTCTGCAAATAATTTATATCTGCCATAAATATCATACACCACTTAATTCGTTCTGCATCATCCAAATAGTTGCTCAGGGTCCGGTGCGGAGTGTATGAGGGTATTGTACGTAAAATGGTACAATACATAAACAATTTAATTGTTTTAAAATTAAAAAAAAATAAAAAAATACAACACAAAATGTGATAGACGGGTACATTTATTTATGTATCAAATTCCAATTAAAAATAAATTACACCAGAATAACGAACAAACAGATTTTTAATTGAACTCAATTTGAAAACAAAACAAAAATATACAATTTTCACACAATGTTACTTTGTCCTGTTTCTATTTTTCTACTTTCTTTTTTTTTTTTGCTTTTAAATTCAAATTCATCTCTATCATCATATTGAGTGATGCTGATGTTATGCATTATTTAAAAAAATTTCAACTTTGAACACAAACATATACGACGCGCATATGAGCACATAGGAATGTATGTATTATGTACAAGGATGTATTTACTCGAATGTATATACATATGTCTGTATGTATGCAGTCAAGAATAAAAATTTTCTGAGGTAGATAAAAATAAATTGAAACCACAAAAAAATTTAGAAATTTTCCAATTAAAGATCAATAGAATTCATCAGAAATTTCATTTATTTATTTTTTTTTTAAATATTTTCATACATATGCACATATGCATCTGTTTATATACCTTCACCGTTAGATATAAATTGTCGTGGCGGATGTATTATTTCGTTATATGTCACGTTTTTATAAAAGTGAATTTTTGTTGTTTTTTTTTTTTTATATTCCTTAAGAGTAGGTTTCGACTTTGAAAAATTTCGAAAACAACAAAAACGATTTTACATACAAAAAATTTTAAAAAATTACTTTGCATACCTTTTAGGTGCTAATAAAAATGAATTTTTGAATATTTTGATGAAAAAGAACATAATTTTATTTTTTTTAATAAAAGTAAAAATATTACAAAGAATTTTATACTTTTTTTTTGTAAATTCTTCAGAAAAGTCCAAATTTTATTTTGATATAAAAATCATATAGATATATGAAGATTTAATGTATTAAAATAGAAGTAAAAGTTGAACAATTTTTCAAAAAAAACCCTTCCTTTTTTAAGAACTATAACTAAATTTCAGGACCTAAAATCAAAAATGTGCTATATTCAAGCACCACAGTAACCTTCAGGCTACCTATATTCAAAATTTCAAAGAAATTTGTCAATCAGTGTTTGCTGTACGAGGTGCATTTGAAAGCCGAAAAATCGCAATTTTGACAACTTTGACACCCTGTAAAAAGGAAACAAGGACATTTTTAAAAACAAATTGCTTCATTAAGCTCCACAATTCCTTACAAAGTATCTATGTTTCAAATTTTATTGAAATCGATTAAGTAACTTCGGAGATAATTGGTGCACAAGATAGCAGATATCTCGAAACCTCTACTCTTAAATTTCTCTAGAACTTTTTTCTTTCTTCTTTACGAATTCATCAGTCCAATTTATTTTTTCATACCATAAAACCATCATTCACAATATCACAAACAAAAAAAAAATTCCTATATTTGCAATTCCAAAAAATGATAAATTTTGCAAATGAAACGAGACATTTTTTGTGTGATTCCTTCCCCGTAATAATTTTCTTTTAAATAATCTAAAACAAAAAAACAAAAAAATCATAAAACATCATCCAATTTCATTGATATATACTATTCTCACTCAAATCCAACTCGTATTCGTATATCAAAATCAATACCAAAAGATAAATATGTATGTAAATTCATGGATGAACATACGAGAATATGAATGAATGAATTTATTTATAACATCACAAATCACAGAGAATATGTATGTATATGATAGTTTAGCTGTTAAAATGGAATTGAGAAGAAAGAAAAACGAAATTACCATCAAATTGGTCAAAGCGAATACCAAACTAACTATAAAGCTATAAACTACTAGACTACTACCTATTACACTATGTACAGAACAGATGAGAGCGAGAGGTGGTAAAACAAAAAATTTTCACCATTCCCCATACAAATTGTTGATATTTTGTTTGGGGTGGTATGATAGACCGTCACCACAGACAGATACCAAATGCCGTATTCCGTATGGGTATGCCGTGTATCAGTGACAGTGGTATCAGTATACTCGTATTTATCTCTGATACAGAGAGACAAAACAAGCAGTAAGGTAGGTAACGCAATAAACAAGTCTGATGTTTTGATTTACAATTTGATATGATTCGACAGTTATGTGAAGTGGTTAGAAGAAAAAAAAAACATTTTAATGGCCTATATGTCAACATTCATTTTTTTTTTCTATTTTTTGTATATTTTTGAAAGATTTTTCATCTTTTTATTTTCAATTTTTGCGTATTTTCCTTTAGATCTGGCATCTGGTTTTTTGCTTTTATTTACTTTTTAATGGAAAATTTCAAATTGTGAATGACATCGGCATCATTTTTTTTCTTTTTTTTTTTTTTGCATCGAAAAATTAATGAACAAAAAATGAAGAAAAAAATTTGTACAAACAAATTTTGCTGAAAAAGCAAAACAGAAAAATGAAAAAAAGGAAATTTTTTAAAAAATTTTTATCATAAAATTCAATGAAATGTGAAAAATTTGTAAACCGTATCCCGCCACCCGTAGCTTTTAAATTTTGTTTGTTTTTGTTTTTTTTTTTTTTTTGTTTCTTTACCACGAAATTTTTAGATGATCTACGTAAATAAATGTCGCTAGGGAAAGCAATTATTTAAATAAATAAAGGAAATCAAAATAAAAATTTAATCAAAAGTAAATACCCAACGCAATAAAAATAACTAAGTAGTTACGGTACATACATATGTACATTTCCAATTATGAAAAAAGGCTTCCGGTAGTTAATTTTTATTTATTTTTTTTTTCCGTAAAATGTGAGAATTCACATAAATACAAAAGTAAAAAACGTAAAATAACGTAAAAAATTTGGTTGAACACAAACAAACATTCTATCTCCTTATCCCGCTTTATTATTGGAAAAATTTTCTTTCTATAATAGTCATTGCCATCTCCTTGTCAGTATGAAAAAGATAACAAAAGTTTACATCCGTTTTTTTAAATTTTGATATAAAAGCTCTAAAAATTATATAAACTTTTATAAATAAAATGTCTGAAATGTCCTTAAAATTTAAGCTTTAATCCTGTTGTAAATTTAAAAAAAAATGCTGAATTGCTGAATTAAAAAACATGTTTTCTTTTCCAAGGATACAAACTTCAGTTATTTTTAAAATCGAAAAATTCCCAGTTTTACTCGGAGAAAATAATAATCCTTCACTGTGTAATGGAACATAAAAATTTCGATTTAAAGAAAAAAACAGAATTGTAAAGAAAAATATTTTCAAAATTTTTTTCTTCGACGTATTGTCGTTTAGTTTTCAATTTTTTTCAGAAACGATATTACATCGAAATTGCATCGATACAGATTAGATCAAATGAAAAGATGTCCTCCGACAAGACAAGAGCATCTAAACTGACCTTGAAAATTTTTGTAAACATAATGAAACCAAAAACTTTGTTGAATACGCAAACAGAACAAAGCACAAGTACATCTATTTCATATTTTTGTAGAACAAAATAAGAGAAGCCATCTTTGAAAGAAGAGAAGATTTTGAATATAGTCTATGGTGGAAATAGGAATTCAAAGCCAACAATCAAGTTGTACGTTCGGCTTTGTTTAGTGCGTTAATTCATTGAAAATTTATGTCTCAAAAAATTGAAACTGAAGTCATGAAGACGAACTCGTGTTGGTTGAATTTGTAATCATTTCAGATTTTTGCTCTTTCTTTTTCTTTTTTTTTTTTTGTCATTACATTTTATGATACAATGATAATCAACTTTTGTTTTGTCCAACCATCGAACAATCGACAATCGTGACAATCATTTAACCCTTATACTATGTGTTTACATTATCTTTAAAACATGAACATCACATGATAAATTACAGGAGACTGATAAAATGGGAAGTCTTGAACGTTCATTAAATTTAATCCGACATCGAGTGAGTTTATTTCAGTTTTGCTGTTCATGTTTTAGTGTTGCCGTTCTACTGAAAATTAATATTAATAGATAAATAGATAATAGGACACAATAATATAATATGATACCAATACTAAGTAAAACAAGAAACAAAAACATGAAGCATGGATGTTCCACAGTGGCAATGTACAACTCCATACGGATCCATATTGATTGACTATAAATAGAATACAGAAAAAAAAATTAATTAAAAACTGACATTGGATTTTTTTTTTTATTTTACATTTTATTTCCTATATATTTTCTTTTATCATTTTTTGTTTGTTTTTTTTTTTATTTTTTTTATTTTTTCTTATCTTTTTCATTCTTAATGACTTAAATATGACAGAAAAAATTTTTTTTCAATTTTTTATTTATTTTTTTATTTGTTTATTTTGTTTGTTATCATTTTATTTTTAGTTTTTTTTTTAAATATAATTTTTCCTTGTTTCTTATTTTTTTTTATTATAATTTCAGTTTCATTTTTAATTGTTTTATCATATAATTTTTTTTTTACAATTTTTTTTGTTGTTTTATTTTGTTTTACATTTTTATGCTTACATAAAATTAAATTTAATTAGCATTTCTTTTTTTTATTTATTTATTTTTTTTTGTTTTAACTTATTTCATAAATTATTTCATTTTTATACTGCAATCATCATTTTCATTTTAATATTTTTTCTCATGCTAATATTAACTTTTTGTTTCATTAATTTATTTAAATTTTCTTTTTTTAATGTTAAATTTTTTGTTTTTTTTTCTTTTAAACTTGTTTTCAATTATAATTATAATAGTACATAATAGTAGTGAATTAATTATAATAATTTGATGTTGTTTTTTATCAATTGTTTTTTTTTTCTTCATCTTTCTTGTTTTTTTTTTGTATTCTGTTGCCATTTTCTGTCTCCTTCGTATAATTAATTAATTTTAATACAATTAATAATAATAATAATCATAATCATAATAGTACAGAATAATTAATAATAATAATTAATTATTTCAAAATTAATTAAATTAATTAATCAATCAATTGTTTTTTTTTTTCTATCATCTTTTTTTATTTGTTTCTTTTCTGTTTCTTTTCTGTTTTTTTTTAGTTTCTTTTCTGTTTTTTTTTTTTTAGTTTTATTTTTAAATTTTTATAATAATAGTACATAATAATAATAATAATAATAATAAATTACAAAGGAAGTGTCGGTGTATTATTTGTAGTTGGTGTTGGCGTCAATAATGACGCGGATGGATAACGTAACGTATGCTGTGATGTTGCCTGCACATAATCCTGGCTAGGATTATTTAATACACTATCCCTTGAATTTGAATGTGAAGTAGCACGTAATAATGTGACTGCTTCACGTTCTGGACTACATTGTACACCATCTAGTCATTTTTGACGTGATGATTTCTTCTTCTTTCGTTTAAAGAAACAACAACATCTAGAAATTAAATTTAATTTACTAAATTTTAATCATTTTAATTACTGTTATTAAATATATAATATGAAATTATTAAATTGCATTTTAATTATATTGTAATATTTTTTACTGACTTTGTTTCATCGACAAGTTCTATTTCTGGTTGTTGTGTTATAGGAGTATTTGAATGACCAGCTGTTGGATCATCAGCATTCAGTTCACCATTTGTTGAACTCACAACCTAAATTATATTTTGGTAATTTTTTGTGAAAGAAAATTAAAAAAAAAAATAAATAAAAAAAGGAAAAAGAATAAAATATGAATTAGTTAAAAATCTGGTTTAGAAAAATAATTTTTTTAAAGAAAAAAAAAAAACAAAATGATTTTAAAATTTTGAAAAAAAAAATATTTTTTTCAATTTGAAATTTGATTTAAAAAAAAAAGCAAAAATTTTCTTTCACTTTTGTGATTTTGTGATATTTTTTTTTTGTATTTTTGCTCTTTTTTTTCTGATTTTCTTCTAAACAAAAAAGAATTGTTTTTGCATATTTAAAAAAGTGATTTATTTATGTTTTTTTATTTTTTTATTTTGTTGAATTTTTGATTCGAACGTAATGTGTAATACTTTGGCAACATAAACATTAGTGATGGAATGGTGAATGGTGGTGGTGGTGGTGGTGGTGGTGAGTGATCATGGCATTTAGCGGTGGTAACAGTGATACAGAATGACAGTTTGTATTGAACATTAGCAAATATTATAAGAAAAATTTGTAAATAATAAAAAAAAAGGAAACAACAAAGGATAAATACAACGACGACAATATGATACAGTGATTTGAAACACAAAAAATACGTAAAGAACGAAAAAATTGTTGCGTTCGTGATTTGGTAATGGAGAAATCTAAAACAACGAAAAGGTGAATAGTGACATTGTAAAATTGTGTAGGAAATCTACGATCTCTAACTAGATTTGCTTATAATAAAATTCAAAAAAAATAATAAGAACACAAAACAAAGATTATGATTATAGGCTACGTTCTCATCAGTTTAAATGCATTACAATATATGCTCGATTTTGATACAGTTTCGTTAAATGTTCAGTCATTTGTGACATTGACATAAATTCAATTCCAATTTCAATCGAAAGAATCTTAACAAGTCGTGAAGACTCAAATAGCATGATTGACCTGGTTGGCTAGCAAAGTCAAAGTTGAAATAATTTCTAAGTTTATCTTAGCGAACTATTCCTTACCGACTAAAGAGTCGGTAATTATGTAGTTTATTACTGACGTCTAACGATAGAATTATCGATAGATGGCAGAATAATCGAAATTTGTATTTATATTCGCTAAAATGATTCTTTATGACACAACAAAACAAAAAATCTACATCGTTATGCATTCAACTGATGGTACGAATGTATCCTAAACGGTTCAAGTATGAGATAAAAAAAAAGAAACTGAAGTAAATTGAATGAATTTCAAAATGCAATCAAGCTAAACTGTGTCATAATTTTGATTGCAATTAAAAACTCCTTCATCCTGAATAGTTTATTTGTATGTACCATGTATATGGATTTTTTTTTCTTTTAGCATGTGTCTAAATAGGAACATTATTTCGATTCTACCTATTGGATGTATTCTCAACAAAACTATAATAAACAAAAAATCATTTTTAAATATTTTTCAAAATATTTTTTTTTAAATTAAATTTTGATAAATAATTCTTTCTATTCGAAAAAAAAATTATGTTTTCTTTTTATTGTATTTTTCAAAATTACTTGTGTGATAATAAATTCATATAAGAAAATCAATTTAAACAAAATATAAAGAGAGCAGGAGACCGTTCCAAAACATTACTACAGTCATAGAATCGGTATAGTAAAGAAGTTATGCTACTTGGTTATTGAAGTTATGTTGACGATAACTAGGTTTTGAACACATATAATTACCATTGTGGTTAAAGAATATCAACTGTCAACATTTTATACGTAATACCGTCGAAGATAATAAGGAGTCAGCTGATTAACTATCAGTAAGTTTACTCTTGAGCATGATTAAGAAAATCATACCACTATAGTTTCTGAACTCTTAAAAGTTATGTTCGTAGTTATATTCTCTTTAACTGCGATATTTTTGAACGACAAAAAGTTACTTTGTAGTTAATCATAGTAAGGTTTTGGAACGCTCTTCAGTTGTGTTTTGTGTGTGTCTATACTCTACATAATGCACATGTGTGATCCGTTTTTATTCTAATTATGTAATTGCACATATATTTTTATATTACAATATACATACATACATACAAATTGCACATAAACAAATATTTCGTTTTAACAACAAAAAAATAATAATAAATAAATAAATTAAAATATCATTTCATATATAATACGACAATTAAAAGAAGAAAAAACATTAAAATTTGAAATAAATTCTAAAATCCATTCGATTCTGTATCAAGATAAGCTGCTTTCGATTTAGCAATTTCAATGTACTTGCGAGTAGATAAGGTAAAATGTCTGTGCTAAACAATCTACTCGCAGAGAGACAATTTATCCTAGACACATTTTTGTACTCGCAAGTACTTAAAATTGCAAAATCGAAAGCAGCTAATTCATCGATATACTGTTTGGTGAATTTACATCTCGAAATTTCAATACGAATATGGAATTTTGAGTAAATATTGCATCGTTGCATTTTAGAATTTAATCAAAATTTGAATACAATTCGAACAATTATTTGAGTGCTAGATATTTAAGGCAATAATGACAGATAGATTTTTAATTAAATATTATATTGATAATTTAAAAAAAAATAAAAATAAAAATAAAATGTTGAACGATGAAAATAAGGATAATAATGAGGAGAATGATGTAATAAAGGAGAGAGATTCATGTAACTTTTCAGTTCGTTAATTTTTTTTTTTTTTTAGCTTTGAAGTTTCATAATTCTGTTGACATGAACGACAATCTTAAATTTCTTCGTAATTAATTTTTTCGTCGTTGTTGGTTTTTGTCTCGGTTGTCATATTGCAGTTGTCAAATGAGAAGTGTCAAATATCAATTATAAAACTACGAAATACAGCAATTATAAACTGTGAAGTATTTTACCACTTTTATAGTTTTTCGAAAATTTCGTAATTAGTGAATGTACAGAAATGATAACTACTAAAACTGAATAACTACGAAGATTTCGAAGCTTACAATAAAATTAAAACATGAAATAAATCCCCTTTAATGTATTCTATTCTTATCTTAGTTAGCAGTTCTGTCGATTTGATTCTGTTAATTTTAATTCAAAAAATCCATTTAAATTGAATGGCGTTGCAATATTCTGATCATATAAATTCATAAAATGAAAATCTACTGTTTGAAAAATCGCTATCCAGAAGATAAACATTTTTTTTTTTTTGTTTTATTATTGAATTTTCGTTAAAATTTGACATTTATTTGTCAGAATGACATTTGTTGCAGAAAGTTTGATATTGCAACAATGCATATTTCTGTTTCTTAATTCTTCTTCTCTCTGCTCTCACCACTAATCGGCAGTGCTTTTTTTTATTTTAACAAAAAATTCTGCTAATTATGATTTTCGATAATAAAATATTAATAAAGTTTTTAAGGGGTATTCATTGATCACGACCAATACGAAATTTGAAATCGTTTGATATGAATCGACAACAGAGAGATTACAAAACTACGTAAATTACATGATAATAATTGAAAACGGACATGAATACACTCTCGATTTGAATGAAAATGTAAATGATTCACGAGGTAATTATGTGTAGGGTAGCAATGTAAATTTTGAAATATTTTTCAAAACTTTTAAAGAAAAAAAAAACAGAATTACTAGAATGCTATTAATGATAATGATCGTTAATTTATAAAAGATCAATGAAGAAATACACAAAAAAAAAATAAAGAATAAAAAATAAAATAAAGGAACATTATCAATGTAACGCTAAGTGAAAGTGAAATTTATATGTCTTTTGTTCCTTATTTTCTTACACGACATTAGATGTCTGTGTCACTTTCTAATTGAAATTGAAATTGCTAAAGTAAAGTGAAATTAGGTTCTATTTCTAATTTCAATTTCACTTAACAAAAGCTATAAATTTAATTACAAAAATGTTGTTAGAAAATTGACCAACATAGATGGAGACTTCCAATAAATGCAAGAATTTCCCTATAAAATTCCTTTAAATTCCTACTTAAAAATGGAGAAATTCAGTTGAGAATTTTAAAAATGTGAATTTCAAATGTCAAATTTTCGAATTTCAAAATTAACTTAGCTTTGTATTTTGAACAGTATGCTTTTTCATGAAATTTCACTTTCACTTAGCGTTACATTGAGAATGTTCCTTTTGATTTCATTAAAAGTAAGCGATCTTAACTGTTTTTTTGTGTAGGTGTGTGTGTGTGTGAAAAATATATGTTATGAAATATGTATGTATTGATTTTTTTTTTTTTTTACTTAAATTTGTTTTAATTTTTTGTTTTGTGAAAATTTTGTTTTTACATAAATTTGTTTACACACAAATTTTTTAAATTTTTTAATTTGTTTTACCTTTAGATATATATCAAGAAAGTTTTGGTTTTTTCTTTGAGCTGCATTTTAAAAGTTTATTTTTTTTTTTTCATTTTATATTTTATTTTATGTTTTTTTGTAGTATTTTTTTGTTTTCATGTTTCTAAAAAAATATATTTTATTTTAATTGCAAAAATATATATAAATATCTTAAATATTTCATTTTTTTACTTGTCCTAGAAAAGTATTTTATTTTTTGTTTTAATTTTGTTTTAATTTTTTTTTGTTTTTGTTTTTTTTTTTTTTAAACAACATTCTCTATATTTATTGTGTAATACAAACATACATACATTTCATCTAATAATACACAACAAAGCTCGTAAAACAAGAAGCATTCTGTATAAATTTTATTTTATTTTATTTTTTTTTTTCCATTTTGTTTTTAGGTTTTGATTTTTTTCTTGTCTTGTCATTAATTTTTTTTTTTTTCTTTTTTAGTAGTAGTGGAAATAGCAGTAGTAGTAGAATTAATGATAAATGGTATAGTGGTAGTAGTAATAGTAGCGGTAGTAATAACAGTAGTATCTACTTGTGATGATGGAATAGTGGTAATAATAATAATAATAATAGTGATAGAAGTAGTAGTAGTAGTAGAAGTAGTAGTAGTAGTGGAGCCATTCATTTTTATTTATTTATTATTATTTTTTTGGTTTTTTTTGTTAAATCATTCCGCATTCATTTCGTTTCGACAACTTGTTTTTTTCTTAATCTCTTCGATTTCACGGTTATATTACACGGTTATACACACGGTTATTGTTTAAAAAATTTAATTAAATAATTGTTAGTTTTTTGATTTTATTTTATTTCTTTACTTGATTTTACTTTATTTTCTAATTTATTTTTTATTTGTTTTTTTTTGTTGCTTTTAAAATTTTTTTCGTAATAAAATATAGATATTTAAATATATAAAAAAAAAATCGCACAACACTAAAAAAATATAATTCTAAGCATTTTCTATTTTATTTTTTCTGTATTTTTTTTTTGTTTATTTTTTGTTTCTTTTTTGTTTTTCTTGTTTTTTTTGTTTCTTTAATTTAATTTTATTCAAAATACTCTTCTAAATAAATTTATACTAGTTTTATTTTATTTTTTGTTGTTTTTAGGTACATTTTACAGGCATTTTTTTTTTCTCTTTACTTATTTTTGTTTGTATTTTATTCCATTTCATTTTTTCTTTGTTTTTTTTTTTGAGTTTTTAAGGTATGTATGTAGCATTCAAAATATAAAAAAATATATTTATCCCTTTTGTTTTTGTCTATTTATTTATATATTTTTCTTCTTCTTTGTTTATTCATTGATCAAAAAATATCATCGTGTTTTTTTCTATATTTTTATTATTTAAATCTGAATTTATTTATTTATTGCTTTGCTTTATATAATGTGTTTGTATTATACGCGAATTTTTAAACGAGTAAATGAGTGCATATTATTGCAAATACTCATATTTTTTTTTTTGTTTTATTATCCTTGTAATGAATAATATATCATGAGCATTATTATAATTTTTATTTTGAATATTATTTATCTTTTTGTTTTGTTTTGTCTTCATCATCTTCTTCCACATATGATTTATTACTAAATTCCCCGTCAGAACTATCTTCAGGGTGTTTCTGTAAAATTGTATACATATATACACATAATTGTAGTAGATAATAATGTATATGTATAAAACAGTATTGTAGTTTTATTTTATTTCTTTTTTTTTTTTTTTTGGGAGGGTGTAGTTTTTTTACTTATATGTTTTTCATATTAAAAAAATATATATAAATTTTTATTAGTTTTCATTTCAAAGGTAAAAAAAAAATTTTGCATTTTTTTTTCTTTTTTGCATTTGCAACACAAAATTAAAAATTAATAAAAAATTAAAAACACAAACAAAAACTAAAAAAATAATTTATAAATAAACGAAAATATAAAAATAATTTTAAATTGAAAACCAAAAAAAAAAAAAATATTTTTAAATTAAAATCTGATAAAAAAAAATGTACTACTACAACTCACTACTCTACACAAAGGTATGCAGATAATTTGAAATAAAATAAAATTAAACCATCTAGCAAAAACGACTCCAAAAAAAAAAAAAAACCGAATCGCAACGAAATGAAAAATTCAAAAATTTTATAAATCAAAAATAAAATAGAATTTCATGCAAAAATTTAAAGGTGCAGGATAAACGATGTATAAAAAAACAAACTAAGTAGAAAAGAAAAAATAAATTTATAAATTTTCATATATGTAAAGTTATTAATAAAAAACAAAAGGAGTGGGTAAACTACATATTCGCCCCTGTTCCGAAATTCACTTCCGCCGCTAGAATTATGCAAATTCAATTCAAAAAATTGAAATTAAGTGTTCTAAAAATGTTTGCGTTCCGCAAAAGTAAGGAGAATTGAAATCAGAAATAGAGAAACATTACAATTTTATCAAATTCTAGGTTAATAAATGAATAGGAATGATGGCATGATGGTATTCACTTAAGTGCCATCCACACATCCTACTACATCCGAAAAGCCAGTTTTTTGGTTTGACATATACACATATTCTCCTTTAGTAAATTAAGAATATATATTGGAAAGATTTTATAGATTTAAATAATGTAAATATAGTAAGCATTTTCGAAAATGAAATTTGAAAAATTTCGAATATGATAAATTCATTTGTGAAATGTGGAACACCAATTTTCATATCGTACCAAATTTAAATCGAATTTCGTTTTCATATTTTGGAAATTTTGGAACAGAGCAGATTGATTTACTACTATAAACTCTCTCAAGTAATTTTGAAAAAAAAAATCTTAATGTTGTTTTTTAATTATTGATTGAGAACGCTCTTACGATCTGAAAAACGAATACATCTAAACACAAAAAAAAAAAAAATAATTTATGTATTTATGAAAAAAGAATGAAAGAACGAAGGTAATAAACAAAAAAAAAAAAAAAATTAAATTTGAATAAATAAGAGCAGCTGCACAGGAGGGACATTGTCATTGTCACATTAGATTTAATTCAAACACAAATTCTGCTGAATCGTGCGCGACCATTTGCGATAAAATATCGCAAGACAAGTGTCTCTCGTTTGTAGCGGCTCTAAGGGTATTTATTTATCAGTGCAAAATGGATCTTTAGTTGTGTAGGATATCTGACAAGCGATGTAAATTTGTAAATGAGTGAGCTAACGATGCAATAATCATAATTACAGATAAATATAGCTTTACTAAAGTGGAGAATTAATGAATTATGAAATTTTGTATCAAAGATTCGAACCTGACATATGTGCCTACAATTACAATGGCGATGTTGCCATTTTTCACTCTACTTTCATTTATATAAGAATGAAATAACACATGGACAATAAATTTTTACAAATTATTTACTCGTGCGTGTAATATGGTGATCGCAGAGTGATAAAATGTCGAGTGTTTTGGAGGTTTTTGAATTATCATTCACACGAATGAAGATTGGAAGAATGAATGAATGAATGAATGTGAATGAATTTGAGTTTTTATAAAAATGAAAAAAAAAAAATGAATTTGAGTTTTTATATTTTTTGTCAGTGTACGTGAATACGTGAGATAATAATGAAAGACAAAATAAAAAACGAAACTATTACAACTAGGCCAATATTCTTTAATTTGTTTAATTGAAAAATGTTTAAAAATGAATAAATAATGATAATAATGAATTTAGGCAGCAATAAAAATAGTATAAATAACAACTGAAACATACATAACATTCACTATAAATTTGATCAATCCTAAACAAAATTCAAAACTTCGCAGAGGCATCAGAGGCAAATTTATTCCATGTTTGTTATTCTAAAATGATCTGAATATGAAACAACAGCAATAACAACTAAAGAATAGTAATCATAACGCATATTAACGACATTCCAAATAACGTAACGTAAACTGTTCTTTAAAAAAAAAAAAAATTAATTTATAATATTAATAACTATAATTAATGTAACAGAAATACAGCATTCGATTACAAATATTTTCATTCCATAAACATAACAACAAAATAATGCTATTTAACGAACAAAACTCTTTTAAAAAGAATAAAATTTTCTTATTAAAATATGTAGTAATTAACGCATTCCTTTTTTTTGTAACGCATACAGAAAATCATAATTTAGCTACCTTTACACTTAGGCTACAATAGAGATACGACACGATCAATTATTGAAGTGTGATCACTCGTCGAACATGTACGAGTATATAAGTAATAAATTTTCCGTTTTAGTATTTCAACTATTGTAAATACTGTAAGGATGTTCGAAGGACAACGATATACTGTGAAGATAAGCCACGTTAATAATCTGAGAAAAGCTTTTAAAATTCAACGATCTGTCAGCAGTGTATAGTGATCGAGACGCCCAATTTGATTATCGTCAATAGGTTTGTTAAATGACTGCTATGATCGTAATTAGATCAAATAAGTATGATCAGTACAATTTAAAACAAAAATGTCAAATTTAAGTAGAGCAGAAAATTGTAATATTGAGCGCTCTAGAGTAGACTCAATGAACGTAGTAAGTTAGGGCAAAAAAAGCGTCTACTCTTCTTGGGAGAACTGGTCCACCGAAGTGATTTGATGACTTATTACTATCTTGTATGAACCTCAAGTGCACATTTATTAGAATGGCGTAATGCTCTAATAATACTTTGAGTTACTTGTCATCAGCAAACAGACCAATTAGCTTTTCTAAGCCGTTTTTTTCTAGCAATCTGGTATACTCATTCAAAGCTGAGTGAACTTTGAGAGTGATGAATGTTGGAAATTGACAATGAAAAATTGAAAATTTATTTTTGTTACTTTTGCCGTGGAACAGAATAGAATCTGAAACATCGAGATTAGTATTCAGTAGGCCAGTTGATCTACCACTGCGTCACCGAACTCTCTCTTAGTTTGTTTTTACTCTATAGAGAGAGAGAGACAGAGGGAGAGAGAGTAATTTAGAACAGGTTTTCAAATGTTAGCTTAAAACAGCAACTACAGCAGTGGCGCTAGCGATGAATATTATATTTCTGATTATGTGTCATCTGAGATTTAACGCATAATCGAAGTGTGTCACTTCAATATAATTGACCGGTGTATCATGTTCAGCGTAAAGGCAACTATAAATTAATTTAATCAATTGATGAAGTACATATTGATTTATTTTATTTACTTTTATTTTTTTTTTTTTTTTAGTGTTTTTCCAATCAATTAATAAATTATCATCGCATTAAATTTCTTATTTTTACAAAATTTTAACAAAGCCAAAAACATTCACTTTTTAATGTATATTTTCTGTTTGTTTACCAGTAAAAATTATTCTTATTTATTTTCAAATATTTCTTGTTACTATTTAATTAATCAAGTGCTAAACTACGAATAAATTTTAATTTCTTTCTTGTTACATTTTATTTTCAAAAATTTTCATTTTATTTTAATTAAATTTTTTATATTTTTTTGTTTGTTTTTTTTTTAAACAAAATTTTATTATTTATTCCAAAATATAATTACATTAATACATATTTACAACAATAATAATAATAATAATAATATCAAATACCTTGAAATTATGTAGAATAAATCAATAAAAAATATTAGAAGAGAAAATACCAAAAATAAGACAGTCTGCACAATAGGAGTAAGAGATAACCAAAATTTTACTAAAAACTATAAAAGGAAATATAAAGAAAAAAAAACAACAGAAGAAGAAGAAGAAGAAGAAAAATAGAAACACAATAGATACAAAAGTATTTGTTTTTTTTTTTTTGTTTTTGAATTTTGATTTTTTTTATGTATTTTCTTTCGTTTTTTTTTTTTTTTTATTGAAGGGAAGAAGAAAATAATTTCGTTATTCGATAAAGCTTTTTTTTATGTCTGAATTTAAAAGCTAAACGTTGATTATGATTTCATTATCAGCAGATTATTATTAATTGATCAAAATAAAGAGAGAAAGATGAAAGATTTTCTCATAAATTTTTTTTTCTCTCTCAAATTAATTTTTGTTTTATTTATTTACTTTTTTTTTTGTCTTTTTTCTTTTTCTGTGATTAAGTATTTATTAACAGTAAAAATATTTTATTAAAAAGACATTAAATTTAGGGTCAAATGAATAAATTATTATTTTTAATGATTTTGAAATGAAATGAAAAATTTGTGAGAAAAACAGAAATGTTTGTAACGCAAATGTTTGTCGTTGACACACATGTACTTAATTACCACCACGAATACAAGAAGAAGAAGAAGATATCGTTAACTATATAAAACCATTAGGCCTTTTTTGGGTGTTTGAAAATGTCAAATTGATCGTTATTCTAAGTTTATATAAAACAACACTCTTAATTGCAAATTTAATTAATTCTGTTTATGAATGGTATTACAAAACTACAAGATCGTCAAATGACAGTCAATAAATTATAATTATTTTTGTCAATCAATAAATTGACATTTCCAAACATGGCTTAAATATAATGAAATGGTGGCGAACAAATTTTTATTTAATATCATCATCTGTTTGAAACAAAATTCACATTACGCTCTTCACATTACGCTCTTTTGAAAAAGTGAGGATGTTGTTTCGATATTTTCACAAACAGATGTAGTGAGAGTCACATCACATTATACATGTTTCATTCAGTTTTTGAATTGATTGATAATATGAAACACATTTTCTCCATGAATAAAGATCTTCTTCTTTCAATTGTCAAAATAAAATTGAATGTGTAAACATTTAAATTGTCATTATTTTCTTTTTTAAATTAATTTTATTAACACAACACAAAATTAAGAATGTTTATGTATACATATGGTGCCGAAACATTATATGAAATGAAATGAAATTTTTTAAAATGGAATTTTTTGGATGGAAAAAAAAATAAATAAATTAAAGATTTATACTATGTTTAGAGATAAATGCATTTATATACATAAATTGGAATATAATAAAAACACTTAGTAATTAAATATATTCTATGTACGGTTCGAAAAAAAATTGGAAAAAAAAAAAAAATTAAAAATATAAAAAATACACATGCAAAAATACAAAAAAAAAAAAATGTATGTACATATTACGAACAATAATATTTATGTAAAATGCAAATAAAATATTTCACGAAAACTAAAAATGGTGGTAAAAATGTCAAAATGCAAAATTTTTTTTTATCTTTTATTCGTATTTTTTGTTTATTTTTATTTTTATTTCTATTTTTTTTTTTTTTTTCATTTTTTTTTTAAATCAAACAAAACACAACGAATATTAATTCTGAATTTAAAAGTTAAAAAAAAAAAAAAATCATCGTGTAAAAGTTTGAAAAAATTCATAAAAATAATGAATGAAATATTAACAATCGATACAAAATACATATGTATTCCGAATCACAAGAAGAAGATACGAGTATGTATGTATGTATATACACGAATAAATATAATTAAGTTTCATTTTTTTTTTTTTTTTAATTACAGAACAGAGCTATATGGTTGATTGATTTTGGTTGGTTAGTAATTCAATTATTATGTATGTAAATGATTTTCGAAATTCGATTATTTGAATTAAAGTTAAATTTACAATCCAGTGTAGATGTCATGCCAGAGTAGATTTTTCATACTTCTTTCATTTTCACACAAGAAATTCTATAGTGCTATCATTTTTCTGGCCAGTGTGGATTTCAACAGAGTCAGAGTGAAATTAGATTGTATTTCCAATCTGGCGCTGGCGATGGGGAAATTGTAATGAAAATTTTGAAAGCTCGTGTACCAATTCTTAATGTTCCTATGTAATAAAATACTCTACTCTACTCTGAATTGTGAATGCAATTCAAAATCTCACTCTACTCTACTAAATCTACGCTGATTTGTAAATGAGGCGTAAAATGAGAAAAAAAAAAAATTACAATTCATTTTAATTATAAGTGACTCTTGATCTTTATATACGCAACTTTGAATTATTTTGACCTGTCAAAAATATTTATTTTTTTCGAAAATGAATACATAATTAAGAGAATTTACTTAAATGAGATTACATAGATAGTTCTGCCACAATAATGCTAATGCTATGTAACTTGATGGATGTATCTGTCGCCTATAATGTAATAAGCAGTCACAGACTGATCTTTTTTAATGAACCAATTACATGTAACTCGTAAATTAGTAACCAAAATGTCTACGTCATCATCTGTCAAGAAAGAGTAACAAATAATCTACGGCCCGGCCCAGTGATAAAATATCAACCCAACAATTTACCACTGATTGATTATATTCCACATTAAAACGTTTTCAACATTTTTCTTGCAACAAAACCCACCAGCAATAAATAATATGAGTAATGTATGTATCTCTACTAAAAACGAACGATCACTTATAATAATTTTCATATTTATAATTATTGTCGTTTTTAATTGAATTATAATTAAGTTTATTTTTGAATTAGTTTTTTTTTTAATTGAAAACAATTAGTAAAAATATATATAGAGCAGAGCATACACACATTCGGATTAGTTTTATAAAATACTTTAATATGATCAAGTGATCATTTTTTATTGTTTGTGTTCACACATTATATAGTACAATAATAATTATGAATAAATTTATATATGTACGAGTATGTCTTGAATATCGCATTCCAGGTAATGTAAAATTATATTTTATTTTTCTATTTTAATTTTTATTAATTTATGAAAATATTTTTACATAATTAATTTGGTATTAAAATCAATATTAATATTCAAACACAAATATACATAATTTAGAATCCATACATATTTCAGTGTATTAAATAACATAATATTTTTTTTTTCTTGTTTTATTTTTGTTTGTTTGTTTATTTGATTTTCATGACAAATATTTAAAAAAAAAAAAAAAACAATAAAAAAAAAACAAAAATTTATTTAAACTTAAAAATAAAATTAGAAATGAAAAATATACAGTCAAAAAAAAAATTTAACACAAAATAAAAATAAAAAAAAAAACATGTAAATTTTTGATAATAATTTATATATAAAAATGTACGTTATGTGAATGATATATGTACATAAACAGAAGAAAAAAATATATATAGTAATTAATTTTTTTGAATGTATAAAATGTAAAGGCCATTAAAAAATATTGAATATCATTAATAAATGTATAATTATTAAAATGATTTTAAAATAAATTTAGAAATTCGATTTTGATTTCAATTTAATTTGAAAAAAAATTTCATTTACATAAAAATTTGTAAAAGAAAATTTTATTATTATTATTATATGACCCGGAGTGAAAGAAAATAATATTCGTTATAATCGCTCGTTAAGTTTATTTGTATATTTATAATCGTTAAATTCACGTAACACTGCATATACAAACAAAGGAAAAAAATATGTAATTTACTTGTCAATTTGAATTGAAACAAGAGAGACAGATATGGAAAGTTTAAGGCGGCCCCCCAACCATGATAGACTCTACCTTAGCATGTGTCAAAATGCGTAGAAGTTATAACGAAAAGAACAGCAAATCATAATAATAATGGTCATGTGTCAGCATAATTAATTATTATGTACATAGAATAAAGAGCAAATAATATTCTTCTCTTTACTCTATGTTGTCATTTTGTGTTATGATGAGTTTTTTGATTGTATTTTGACACTCTTGTTTACTCTACCTAATTCGTGAATATTTAAAAAATAATTTTGTATTTTTGATAGTAGAGTTAACGAACACCACACAAAATTTGACGAATGTTTGCTGATTTTCTTTATGCACATTATGGATAGTTCACTTGAATTCATGCACATTCCAAATCGAGTTCATCATTATAGGTTGAGCCTTAAATGATAATTTTCTTCTAAACACGATCTTTCATCATATACTTCTTAGTTTCAATACAACTCGTCTGTCTCACGTATAAGAGATTTTTATAAATCAATTCTCATTGTATAAAAATCGAATTTCTAAATTTGAAAATATATGTTCAATATATGTATTTCATAATGTAAAAAAAAAGAATGTGTCTTTTAATGTCACAACAACAAATTTTTTTGTTTTTTTAAAAAAAGAAACAATGTTTTTTTTTTGTTTTGCATTTATTTTTTATTTTTTATTTATTAATTTTTTTTTTTTTTTTTGCTTTTACTTACCTGTACCGAACCATGCCTATCGGCTGGTGTAAGATTGCCAAGTGTATTACCAGGTTTTTGTACATCCGGCCATGCAGCAACACCTCCACCTTTGGCGTTTGTCTGATGATGTTTCATTTTTCAATTTTTATTTTACGCATTTTTTTTTGTTTGTTTGTTTGTTATCGTTTCATTTCAGTTTCATTTTTTGAGTTTTTTAGTTTTTGTTAAAATGTTTTATTTTTATTTATTTTTTTTTTTTGTGATGTGACGTTGTTTCAATTGATCAACAATAATGCGTTTTTTTTTTTTTTTGTGTATACAGACCAATTTGATGAGTTTTAGTTTTGTTTTTCGATTTCGAATTTGAACGAATATAAATAATAAATAATACATTTGATATTAATTAATTTTGTTTTTTTTTTTTTTGATTTTTAGTTCAAGATGCAATTATAATTTATTTTTTTATTTTTTTATTTTTTTAAATAAATTTATTTATAATTAATTTTATATACATATACATATAATATGTTTTATTAATAAATAAATAATTATAGTTACATAATAAATGAATAAATGATGAATTAAGCTTAGTACGGAGTTAAAACGGAATTCCGTCCAATATTTTTGCTATTCATTTCTACACGGACAAATTTCATGTAGAATATAGTGTGGAGAAAAAGAAATGTATAAATGATTTGATTGTGTTGTGTTGATGAACGAATGAGAAGAATAAATAACAAATAACACTTGACAGCAACATCTACTTTTTTGTGCTGTCAAAGTTATACCAAACAAACGCACAGAATGTTTGTTCAACTATTTATTCCATTCCAACTTGAACGAAAAGAAATCTCCAATTCGATATTTTATTACAAAAAATTACACCAAAACATTGAGTGTTACGGAATTCTGTGCATCTTTTTACATGAATTTCATATTATGATGGGTAACGAAATTCTGTTCGAACTCCGTACTAAGCTTTAATATAAAATTATTATTGATGAAATTAAATTAAAATAAAAATATGTATGAAATATCAAATATTTTTAATCACAAAATGATATAACAAATATTGAAAATTATAATAAATTAATGATTGATAATACGATATTGCACAGTATATAGAGCATTATTACATTTATGATAGTATTAAGTATTAGTAGTAGTAAGTAGTAATAATAAAAGTACAGAGTAGAAATTATACACATATACATTTATGTTTTTTATTTTTAATTTTTAAGACACACTATTTAAATAAAATAATATACAGAGAGCAGAATAATACAAAATCAAAAATACGATGCAAAAACAAATATACTCGTATATAAAAATGATCAAAAACAATAAAAATCATAATTGAAAAAACTATGCAAAATGCAATGCAAGAAACAAAATAAAATACAAACAAAAAAACTGTAATAAAAAACAAATATTTACTTATGGTTAGTGAATTTATTTAAAAATCATAAATTTCTTTTTGTTTTTGTGATCGTTTCTTTTTTTTTGCAATTTTATTTCAACAAAAAATTTCGATTTCTAGCAATACAACATTAGAGATCCTTCAAACTTGATATCAACATTGATTTCTTCTTACAGCAACCACAAAAATGAAATTTGAGCTAAGTAATTTGGGAGTGTGTACCTAGCCCACAAAGAAAAAATTCATACAACGAATTGACTTTAGCTAATCAAAAATCCTGTAGCAAATTGCATACATAAATAGTACAATATTAAGGTCTACTGTCACATGAATCTGAAACTTAAAAAAATTTCATATTCAGATTCATTTTTTTTTTTTGTTTTTTCATTCTGAAAGTCTGAAATTTAGTTGTCAAATTTTTGTTTTTTAAATTTAATGTTTTTATAGACTATTGAATTGAACTGATAAGTTTTTACCATAATTTACCAGATAGTTAAGTCCGTGATTTAGATATGAGTTTAAAGTCAGAGTTTAGATAAATGTGAAATGTGACATGTTACATTTTTACTGTTAGAGCTTGTTTAATTTTCCATTCTAAAAATAATCAGATTACAGAATGGAAACATCAACCGAAATTTTTTAGATGCTGAATTCTTCAGTATCAATGCATTTGAATTTGAACCTGATTTTTTCAGATGCAGATTCAAATTTCAACATCATGTGACAGTAGACTTATTCACAAACAATGATATTTTCTGCTTACAAATGATAGCCTAAATTTTGTAAAGTAAACGATAATGAACATTTGAATTTCTTGAAACGACAAATGACAGTTAATGAATTTTATTAAATCCAATATGCTTGAATTTAATTCACTAAAAACGTCAAAAGTCTAATGTAGTAGACAGACGAAAGCTAATCAATGATCGTTCTTCTAGTCTTTATTTGTGTGTGAATGATCATTTTAGAAAAGCCCATGACACTTTTCCAATAATCATTCTGGCTGTCATATGTTTTTAATTTTTATTGTCAATTTTGAATTATAATGTTTTACTGTATATCGTAATTTTTTTCACCACTGAAAATTTCCAATTCACCATTTTTATTTCTTGCTGAATGAAGTTCCAGAAACTCCATTCGAACTTCATTTGAACATACTTTAATGAAGCTAGAATGATATTGTAATTATCATTTTAACTCAATTTTGGAGGTGACAGATGGCAAATGAATGTTAATTCGCAACAAAATTATTATTGAATCCCTTTCGTTTGTCTACCACATAATGTCAAGTAGCAGAAAATAAGCAAAAAAATTACAATCCTATCTCTATACAAAATTTAATGAAACAAATATAAATGAGAGCCTATAAATAAAATATTTAGCTGAATTGAGAATGTATTTATATGTCAATTTAAATTTACATTTTGACTCTTCAAAAAAGAGAATACCATGAAAACTCTACCTAGCAATACACACATTTGAGAAGATCAAAATAAGAAAATTGATTAGAAAATAATAAATTAATTTCATATTTTTTATATTAATTTTTATTTTTTTTTTGTCTTGGCTAACCTCAATTATTAACATATCTTCGTCCACATCGAAGTCATTATCATCGTATTCATCGAAGCCCTTTTTCATAACAAATTTTTGTTTTTGATTCGTTTTTCAAAATTAAATAGGTATGTAATTGAAATAAATTTATTTTAAAGAAAAATAAAAAAACAGAAAATAATATTTTTTTTTAAATTAGAATTTTCTCAATGACAAATACAAAAAAAAAATATATATTTAATATCGAAGGATGAAAATATTAAAAGTTCAAATAAAAGTTGAGTTATAAAAAGTCATTGGAAGTCATGAGATTCAGATCTTCAAGATCGACCCCGTGTCGATTTATATTCGACGTTCAGTGTTAACGTCCTATGATATCATTAAGTTGTGGAGAGTTTTATGTGAATATTTTTCTCTTATGTGAATTTTATATTGTTCAGTAACATAAAATTGTTATTGTATATGCGCTCGTATTGATAGTGAAGACAATGAATACAAAAATCTCCTGTATTCAAAATTTCTCTGCAATAGTGGAGAAGAGATATTGTATTTCAACCTGCAAGCCTTCATTCAACAAATTGAATTGAAAATATGTAGTTAACACTTAATTTGTGATGAATGCTAATTTGATTTGGTCCCGATATTATCGATAACACTGGCATTAAGTTTGTTCAATGGCTACTAGATCAAAGTAGAGTAGAGAAGAGCAACTCAAGTTTAGAGCAATATACCAAATTTCAATAGAGTAAAAAAGACCAAAAAAGAACTGTAATGTCAATGCACGCAATTCAAAAATCAGAGCGTTTTAATACATTTTCGCTTCTTATTTCAGGTTAAACTGACAGCTCGAATGTTGTTCTGAATTACTCATTTTAAAAAGATATATCAGAAAATCAGTGCAGAAAATCGTGATCTAAAATACTCTAGAACAGATTGAATAGGTTTCAATGAACAGAATCAAGAGTAACATAGATTAGAACAACAAAACAAAGAGGGAAAATGTATCAAAGAACACCAATTTCTGCAATTTTTTTTCATTCTGGATCTGGACGATCTAGACCAGGTCATTAAACAAACCTAAGTCACAACAAATAGATTTACTAAAACTCTCCACTGCTAAAACATGTATCGTTGAAGCTATCACCGCTGTTATCATTCCATTCATATTCCATAATATTCTTGTGTTTTATTATTTTATAACTCAACTGAATGTTTTTCTTTTCAAATTTTTCTTTTTAAAAATTATTTTATAACTTTATGCCGCTTCTACATTCAATGCAATGACTTCAACTTGGACTTCGACTTTCGACTTCACAGCATGCTTAACATGTAAAAGTTGCTGTCCAGTCTACTGCATTGAATGTAGAAGTTTAAATACATATCCGTTAAATCAAAGTTGAAGTCACTGCATTGAATGTAGAATCGGCATTAATTTTACTTTCTTATTATTTTTTGTGTAACAACACAGATTAGATAATAAAAAAAAAACAAAACAAAACACAATTTTTAAATATTGAAAAATAAAATTAAATAAAATAAATTTTCTCATTTAAAATTCTACAATTTATCTCATTTTAACTTTGAATTTTGAATAAAATAAAAAAGAAAAATGTTTCAACAATGTGTACGAGTATATGGCGGCGCGCAAACTAAGAGCGTAAAGTAACTTAGCGTTACGCGCGTATAAATTTAAACATCATTGTGTATGGTTCAAACTGCGCTACGCTACGTTACGCTTGCTATATGCGCAACATAATAAGAAACAATTGATTTGAATTTTACGCTCTGAAATTTACGCTACGCTACGCTCTTAGTCTGCGCTCGACCTCTGAGTGTAATGTGAAATTTATTTTTCATTGAAGAGAAAAAAAAAAGAAACCGAAATGAATTTCGATCGGTTTAATGAAGATGAAAAGCACAAAATTAAAGAGACAGATATTTCAATAAATTTTTTTTTAATCCTATTTTCCTTTCCTTTTTTTTTATGGGTAAGAGCATTAAGATATTAAATATACATATTGAGTAAAAAAAAATTGTATGGTATTGAAAAAGAAAATATATAGTAGATAGATAAAAATATTGATAGATTGTACAATGAAAAAGTAAGACAGAAATGTGATAAATACATATAAGTATACATATAAAATTTTTGATTTTATGAAAACTTAAAAAAAAAAAAAAATTAAATTAATAAATTAAATTAAAAACGAAAAAAACAAACAAAAAAAAAAATTAATTACCTTAGCAGTAACATTATGACGTTCCTTATTTGGTGAAATGATGACTTCATGACCAGTTTGAAGTGATCCAACAGGCGTTGACTATTATTGATTTTTATTATTTATACAAATATGATTTTGTTTTTTTTTTTTTGTATTTTGTGTTTTATTTTTTTTTTCGATTTATGATGTTTTTTTTTTTAATACACAATTTTTTGCCAATTTTTTTGTTTGTGATTTGATTGGATTTTTTTTTTTGATTTTTTGATGATTTGAAGAGAATAAAAAAAAAGAGAAATAAAGAAAATATTATATGTTAGTGAATGTTAATGAACATAAATGCATTAAAAGTTATTTATAAATAAATAAATAATAATTATAATAATAATTAAAACAATTAAAATAATAAAAAATATATACATATTATACATATTTTTTTTAATGTTACATTATATATATTACTTGTATAATATCTGATAATTTAATTTAAAAGTAATTTCTATGTTTTTTTTTTTATTTTGTAAAATATTAGCGATACCATATTATTATTATTATACATGAGTAACTGTATACATAAATTAGTTTTATTATTAACCAAATTTGTGTGTATATGTATGTGTGTGTGTGTGTTGTTTTAGGTCGAGTTCATCATTCTTATTTGAATAATCAAATCAAAAAAATAATCTTTAATATGTATGTCTTTAATGATTGTGCAATTTTGGTAAATATTTATTTGAATCTGAATCTAGGATAATCTAGATCAAAATGAGATTATATATTTTTTCATTAAAACGAATAAGTACATGAACAATTTATAAGATAGATTATATCCGGCGAATATTCAAATCTAATGTTGAATTATATACGATGAGTTGTAATATGCATAAATGTGACAACAACGCACATTTCAATAAGCTTTAGTATCTTGTATGCTCTGAATAATATCATGAAACGATGACAGATCGATGGTTCTTATAACTCTATCGTAGTTTATAAATTTGGCATCGACGTTTAATGTTGAATTAGATCTGAAGAGTTGTTAAATGATTCAATGTGGCAACAATGCACATTTGTGTAACGCAATTTAAAAATTTTCTAACTTCTACGCTCTGAATTTGGCATCAATGCACATTTCATTTAACTTCAGAATCTTATATGTACATTCTGAATTATGCAACGTTGTCAAATCGTTTTTAAAATTCTTTTAACTCAATCACAATTTTCGTCGTGAATAACATTAAATATTTGGCTGACTAAAGTTTTTAAAATACAAATTTTTTACGCAAATGAAAATTGAAAAAAAAAATTATCATTAAAGAATTGTTGTTTATCATGGGTATAATCTTCTAATCGGACACTCCGAAAAGTATGCAATGATGAACTCGATCTAAGAGTGATCTAAAGTATTAATCCATACATACGTAAAATGTTTTAATTTTTCATATGAAATTAATATGAAATGTGATGATAGACTATTACACGTTGTGTGACTTACAATCTATTTTTATTTTTATTTTATTTTTTTTTTTCGAACTTATCATTATTTTGTTATCATATTATCTTGAAAATTTAAATATTACATAGAACAATAACGAACATTATCAATTATATTAGTTACACAAAAGAAAATACAATCATTAATAACACGAAAAACGCAAAAATATAACAACAATTAAAATAAAAAAATCCTCAAAATATTTATCGTCATTATGATGATGTAAAAGTTTTATGTGTAATGAGATCGACTTTGAATATGTATTTTGATTCTGAATTTTTTGAATATTTTTAGGGATATTATGATATTAGTTTCTCATCACTTAAAGTCCCATTATCGTAAATAAATAAAATTAAGTTGTTAACATTTTCTTTTTAAATGACTGCTGTAAAATACGTAATATTTTGATTTGTGTTGAATTTAATTACAAAAAATGAAATCTTTATGTTGAATGACAATAAAATGGTAATATTTATATGAATAAATGAAAATCTGATAAGTTTTCTACATTATTGAATGGTTTTTCATGTGGAATTTTAAAATTTTCGATTCCATTTTTCCTTTTGTTTTTTTCTTCTTCAAATTTAAGATATTTTATTTGTCAGTTAATAGAATTTACGTGATATAATAAACTTCTAGCAATATTTTTTCTTTTTTAATTAAATTTTAGAAAGCTAAACTATGTAAAGGCTGATATCTATATGTGTGACAGCAAAATATGATTGAATCGACTACGTCTATAGTCTGTATCCTTATTTTTTAAAAATAATATTTTTCATAATTTTCATAATATTCTATTATGCTTAGCGATAGCAATTTGATTGTTTTTTTTTTGTTTTTTTTTTTTTTTTTTTTTTTTTTTTTGTGAAAAAAGAAGCACAATTTTTAACTAAACACAATGCAATAAATTTCTAATGAAAATTTTTTTTTAATGTTCATAAAAATAATAATCACCTTATCAGATTTATTTTTTTTACAATGTGAAGGTGGTGCATTTTTAATAGCTTTCATCCTTTCCATTTGTTCTTTTGACTAATTTTAAATTATTATTATTGTTTTTTTTTCATATTTTTATTGATTTCCAGTGGTTTTTTTTTTTGTTTTGAAATTATTTTTCGGTAAATGTATTTTTTTTTCATACAATTTTTTTTACATGTTACATCGACAGGAAACATTTTTCATAATGACAAAATAATATCACATTTATTGGACAGAAAAAGAGACAGATACAGATAGTAGATGTATATAACATGCACAGCAGTGAATAGAATAAAACGAAAAAAAATAAAATATATTTGTTCCTCATTTTTAGTTTCTAAACTATTATTTAAAATATTTAATAAAATGATAAATATGTATGTATGTATTTGAAAATCAAAAGAAAATAAATAAAAGGATATTTTCGAATTGAAACAAAAATAAATAAAGAAATAAAAATATAAATTTAAAGAAAAATAAATAAATAAAAAGATACAAAACAATAGCCCTAGCGATATTTGAGGAATGCAAGATTTTCGATACAGTAATTTAAAAAAAAAATGAAAAAATTTCGAATTTTCTTGGGAGTTTCAGTATTAAGTTTTGCCAACCTCGACATCTTACGTTTCGAATAATTATTCGCACACACGAATGCAAAATGAACCAAAATTGAAGCATCAAAGCATTGCAGCATTGTCGTTTGTCAAGGGCCATAATTTTGAAAAGTGACATTAACTCGGAATTACCAATCCAAGTTGTTGAATTCGAAATTATTGTCAAAAGATAAATATGTCCATTAACTAAATATTGCCTGAATGTATTTTAATTATCCTTCTAGAACAGATTTGAAATGTACGTCTGTAAAAATGAAACATATTGTGTTCAATTAAATAATTTCAAAATTTCGAAAAATTCGAAAATTGAATTTCGAAAAATTCGAAAATTAAATTTCGAAAAATTCGAAATTAATAATTATCCAAATATTAATGAAGTCAAATGAATACAAAAATACAGTGTTCTTTACATGTTTATATCAAAATCTGCGTCAAGGATATCAATTTCGAAACACAACTTTTTTCTAAAAAAAAATACATTTTGAAATATGTACTACCCGTATTATTTGAAATACAAAAAAATAGAAAAAAAAATAAAAATGAATTTAATAGCATAACACTACAAGAAAAAAAAAATATTTTATCTCAATGATCAGAAAATAAATTTTATTCAAAAATTTTCAATTTTTTTATTTTATTTCTATTTCAAAGTAAAGTTTCATTGCATGGTTTTTTTGTATTTTGTTTAAAAAATAAATTATAAATATCCTTTATTGTTGTTCTCTGCTGCATCATAATACAATTTTTTGTAATTAAAAATCAAACAAATTACAAAATGAAAAATATTGAAAAATTTGAAAAAGAAAAAAAAAAACAAAAAGAAAGAAATGAAACAAAAAAATTTTATTACAAAATTATATCGTTATTTTCTATAAAAAAAAATGAAAAGGAAAAAGAAAAATATACATATTTGTTTTTTTTTTGTTTTCTTGGAAAAGTAAAAGTCGACTAAAAAATTAGAAGAAAAAAAATATAATAAATGATGAGTACAAATAAATGCATCACATCATATCAAAAAATTGTAGTATATACAAAAAAAAAAATTTCATTTGCGTGAATTCTCTCTTACATTATTTATTTTTTAAGATTTTTCTTCTAACAATTTTTTTTGTTTTTTTTTTTTTAAGAAAAAGAAAAAAGATAAAAAAATATATTAAAAAAATATAAATACTACAAGTATGTAAATTAACTGTAGTTCCTATATGATGGTGTGTACGAGAGAATATGGTAGCTAATACAAAAGAGTGATCGAATTTATTGTAATACTGACATTTAAAAATAAAAATTTATTGCATCACAATGTATAATCGTTAAAAAAAAAAATATGAATACATAAGTATATCAATAATTTTTTAGATTTTCTTGTTCTCCTAAATGATTTGTTATTTCTTTTCTTTTTATTTTCATTTTACTATTAGTTTTTTTTTTTTTTCAATTTTTTTTTTTCATAATTTCTTCTTATCTTCCTCGTGATTTTTTGATTCTTTAAATTGCTTGTAGTTTTTGATTTGTTTTTTTGTTTTTGTTTTTCTAAATTTTTATTGTGAAATTTTAATTTTCCCCAAAAAAAAAAAAAAAACCGAAATTCGAATTTCAAAATAAAAATTCTTTCAAAAATTCAAATTTAAACAAAACAAAACCAAAAATAAATTGTGCAGATGCTGGTGCTGTGTGTACGTTTAATTACCATATATGTACATATAATTTCTTCTAAATATATTTTTCTAAAAAAATTTTTGATTTCTTTCTTGAAAATACCAAAAAAAAAAAAAAAAATAAATTTTAATTTATACATAATTTCTGAATTCTATCAGGTTTCATATTTCAGAACTTTTCTTTATATCATTTTTTTCTGTTTCATGATTATTTTTCTTTGCGTAGTAATATTTTCTTGAAAATGAATTTTTTTTTCAATATGGGAACAAATTATTTGTGTTAATGAACTTGTTTAAAAATGGTTGAAATAAAAAAAAAGAAACAAAATATTAAAAAATTAAAATTTTTTCATTCTTGTGTGAATTTTCTTTTGAAGAAGGTTTAATTGATAATTCTTCTGGGAGAATATTTTTTTAATTTCATTTTCATTTTGAAGTAGTTTCTTTTCTTTTCTATAAGAATATATATGTATTTTTATTTTTTTTTAATAATTATAAGTAAATTTATAAGTTTTTGATTTTATTTTAAAATTTGTATAAATTTTCATTCATAATTTAATAAAAATTAAATATCTATAATCAAGGTATTCGATAAATTATAAAAAATATTATTATTTGTTATTTAATCATTACTATTATTACTTCTTTTTGTTTTATTTTTATTTTTTTTTCTTAAAAATAAAAATAATAATAATAATAATGATTCATTAGAGTTAGTATGCGTTTAATTTCTAAATTTAAACTTTTTATTTTTTTGATTTAAAATTTTTTATTTGTATTTTTAATTAAATTTTATTTGAAAACAAAATTATTTTTTTTTTGTTTTGTAAATTATCAACAATAAAATTGAATAATATTACAAAAAGAATTTAAAAAAAAAAAAAAATTAAAAACTAAATATAAGAAAAAAAGGACAATAAAAACAGAACAAAAATAATGATAAAATCAAAAAAAAAAAAAAAAACCAACAACAGCAACAATTTAAAAAAAAAAATTTAAGGAAATTCTTAAATAAGCATTTACCGATAAAAAAATAAAACAGATAATTTTTTAAAAAGGGACATACGACGAAACAATAAAATAAAAAGAAAATTCTAAAACAAACAAAACAAATTAGAAAAAAAAAGAACGTAATTAAAAAAGAAATCTTAAAATAAAACTTTAAGGTATACAACATTTACAATTAAGCCCAGATTATTACGTTTCTCACATTAAATTTTTCACACTTTCTTCAAAAAATTTTATATCGCTATCCTTTTTTCGCCCCATCCATGATTAAACCAGAATGAGATTGAAATTGACCCAGTCCTGATTAAACCAGAGTGAGATTGAGATTGGGCTGGATTATTTCTATTCTCACACTGGGGATATCCAAAATTATATTAAAAGCTTATTTACCAATTCCAAATATTCCTATATAATAACGTAACGCTGAATTGCGTAAATACCATTTAACCTCGAACGTAATCTGAGCTGAATTGTAAAATGTAATCTACCTTTAGAAATACACAGAAAAATTATAATTTAAAATTTTAAATAAAAATAATAAAATAAAATAAAAAACAAAAATTATAAAATAAAGAAGACACATTTTATATAGACAGACTTGTAGATATATAGTACTTAAATCAAATATGTATATATAAGAAGCGTAACATAACTGTAATTGAAACTTACCATTGTTTTCCCTGTCCAATCGAATTCTCCATCATCTACATAACCCTTACGATCGAATAAGTCTTGAAACAGTCTTCTCAAGAAATCATAGTCAGGAGTTTCAAAAAAATCTAATCGTCTCACATACCTTAAATATGTGGCAAATTCTTCTGGATGATTTTCGCAAAGTACCTAAATTTTACACAAAAAAAAAAAAAAAAAATAGAAAATAAATAAAAAAATAAATAATGTACCAAAAATAAAAAAAATGATAAAGAAATAAAAACGAGAAAAAATAAATGAAAATAAAGAATAAATTAATAAAAAATGAAATAAATACTGAAATTGTCAATAGTTATTATTGTAATGAATGGCAAATTGAAAAACTCCCTTTTAAACTTCGTTTTTTTTTTCATTAATGTGTTGAAGTATGAGTGTATAGAAAAAATTCACGCGATCAAAAAGATCAAAGATCACGTTTCATTTCATTACAAGTGAACGTTACATTTCATTAAATAATGTGAACGATTTTAACTTGATAACTGGAAAATGGAAATGCATGTTGTACTCAATTTTTTCATTTTTATAAAAGCACTAATATTGAGTAACACAAATATGACTGTCAAACAACAAATGAGCATCCAAAATGGCTACCCTACAATTTTTACAGTCATCTTACAAGGCATATATCATCGTTTCTACCACAATGAATTCGACGTTAAACACCATCTTCATCTCGAGACTTCATACTTTTACTATTGAACACATTGCAGAGATAAACCATGGTTATCTCAGTTTTCTGATTTATCTCTGCGATAACCGACATTCAGAACTCGATTAAGTTAACCGAGTTTCTTGAACTCAGTTATCTTGTTAACCAAGTTCGAACTCAGTTATCTCTGACGTTTGTGTTGAGTACTGAAAGCCAGTGTTACCAGTCTAGAAAAAGTTTGTATCATTTTACTTTAAAAAATGTGATCATCTCAGAAATGAATATAATTTTATTCAAGTGGTAACTTTATTATAAGCTGAAAAATATTTTTCTATGCTGACTAGATGAAAGAGAATTAAATTAGTGTTTGAATTTATCTCGGCAGGTGTCGTATGAATACATAAACTATAGTTCATCTCAATTTAAATGTGTCACCCATACCAGGTTATCGATAAACCATTTGAGATAACCATGGTTTATCTCTGCAATGTGTCAATAGTATTATGAATGATTATGAAAGCCTATGAATGATTTCATTCAAAATTTTGATCAAATGAAACGCCTATAATACGCTAACAAAAATATTTCGGTAAGCTTAAATCATCTTATCAATTCGAAATATCGAAATTTTAACGTAAATATTTATTTTCCTTTCTTCATTATTTTTTCTGCAATATTATCGCAATTATAATTAAAAATCGATGAAATTATGTGAAAAGTAACCCAGAAAAAGTTTTTTTTTTTTCTTTTTTAATGATATCAGAACGTTCCATAATTTATATGGGGTGAAGATAAAACTTTGTTTTAGAATAGATTTTAATTTTGTGATTGTATTTTTGTATTTAATTGGAAAAATTTATTAAAATACTTTACAAGAATAATACGTAATTTCATATAGTACTTTGATAGATCACAATATTATTATCATTAGAATATTTTTTGAGATTTTTTTTTTTTTTTTGTTTTCAAATTTTAATTATTTTTTAATCGTTAAAAGGAAAAACTTTAACAATGATATTATGTTAACATTTTGATTTAATTATGGAGTAAAAAAGATTGAAAAAAAAAAAAGAATAGCGTAAGAAATTTGATACGATTTTTCATACTCGTAACCGCATGATCTGATTAAAAAAAAAAAAAGTAGCGAAACTAAACTTTATGAAAAAGTGACGAGTTGTGTTCGTACATGTATCGATAGATTTTTAAATGAATTTCAAAAATGATTGAAAAAATTTTTGGCCTGAAATATGTATACGTAATGAATAATTTATCTAAGCGAGATTATTTACTTTGAAGGAAGAAGAATATTAATTATGACAATTAAATGAATATTTTTGTTTTTTCAATAAAAAAAAAAACGAATAGTCTGACAATTTTTGTTTTTTTGATCAGATCTCACAAACATTACTTACGCTTACACAGACAAAAAGTAAATGAACAAAAAACAATTTCTGACTTCTCGTCGTCGTATGTGCATTTATAATAATTTCAATTTAGATTTTAATTTTATTTGAATTGTTTATCAATTGAAAATGATGTAAATATTACGAGAACGAATACAGTAATTTACATTCATACAGATTGATTGCTCATAAATTTTAATACCATACCAATTTTTTTTTTTTTTTATTTTATTTTTTCAAATTATATAGTATGTATACTTCATTTGTTTGCTTACACAACAAAATAGTCATAAATTTATTTGTTCATTAAGTTTTTCTGTTTATTTTTTACGAGTACATATTTACATACTTATGCATACGTATGCATACAGTTCATTCATTTCATTCTGTGTAATATATGGAAAAAGTGTCAACGAATAAACAAACACATTGAAACATATAAAAAAAAAAAGAACGGATAATTATCGATATGTACGTATGTGGTATGTGGTATGATGGTTGTTTAAATGTACACCATTGTACATATGTACGCTATAATCATAAACATAAATAGGATGGAGCAAGACTAATTTAATTTTATACTCATATTCGTAATGTGGTTAAGTAAAAATAATAATGATTAAATGTCAATACACATAATAAAGTGTAGAGGAATAATCAAAAAAAAAAAAAAAAACAAAATATGTATCTACATTTATGTAAATGAAAAGAACGAAATAGAAAATAAATAAATGAAAAAATTATAAAAATTTCTTAATTGACTTGACCTTTCGCAATAATTTTCTTGTTGAAAATTTGAGATAAAATTTTAAACACAGAAGAAAAAGAAACATTATAAATGAACAACACGAATGGATATATTATTTATTGATATTATGTGGCATTTTTTCATTATTCAACTTTTACCCTTGATACACGGCAGTGCTTTAATGATCATTCTTCACAATCGCTCAGAAATGCTGTTATACAGGCATTACGTCAAATGATTAATATCTGTTACAGTCATTATGTATCTGGGAAAAGTTGGAACTTTTTACTGTTCTCTCATTAAGTGAACTGAAGTTCTCTTAACCCTGTTCTCATTACAAATAAGTGATCACTGAAGTTAGATTCACAATCCAGAGTAAATTTCGTGCCAGAGTGAATTTTTCATACCTCCTTTAATGTCACACAAGAAATTCTATAGCGGTATTCTTTTTTCGACCAGCGTGGATTTTATCAGTTAGATTGAAACTATATCTCTTTCTAATCTGACGCCGCTGATAATGAGGAAATTATATTGAAAGTTTTGAAAGTTTGTGTACCAATTCCAATATTCCTATGTAATAACATACGGTAATCTACTCTGAATTGTGAATACCACTGTCTACTCTGGCACAAAATCTACGTTGAGTTGTAAATGAGCTTTTATCGTGTATCAAAGGTTTTACAGTTGAATGACAAAAGAAAATATAATTTCTAATTGATTTGATACCATCGAAAGAGATCATCCATCATTCAAAGAGATTTTGAAACAGAAAACGAATAGAAAAAGGGACAAAAATATTAGAAAAAAAAGAAAACAAAACGTTTTAACGTAAAATTACCTCAATGGGTGTTGCACGTTTTGTATCACCAATTTTCTGATATCTTTCCTTAAGTGTATCAGCCTTAAGACCTTGCCACGGCAGTGATCCTCTTAAAAAGTACATAAACATATGACCTAAAGCTTCTAAATCATCACGTCTAGATTGTTCTCTACCCATATGTGTATTTATTGACATATATCGAGCGGTACCAGTCAATGATTTATGCTCCCGATATGGTATATGTCTATTTGTATCTAAATCAATATATTCTTTGGCCAAACCGAAATCTAAAATAAAATTAAACCAATAAAAATAATGATAAGGAATCTATTAGGAAACGTTTAATTTCCATTATTTACTTACCAATTATATGAATGACTTTTTCACGTTTTGTTGATGATCTACCAATTAGAAAATTTTCTGGTTTTACGTCCCTATATATTAAATGCCGACTATGAACATATTCGATCCGGTGGAGCTAAAGAGTAAAAAACAAAAAAATGTTTTTCAAGGACGAAAAAAAAAATTTTTGGAGAAGAATTTTTAATGAAAAACACATTTAACAAAATGAAAATTATTAAGTGATATTCTATACAAATAGCTGATAAATTCTTGATTTTTTTTTTAATTTTTCAAAATTTATTTCAAAGGATATTAAACTCAAAAAAAAAAAACTATGTCTTACTTATGTCTTCTATTTTAATTTTTCTAAATGACTACGAATGCATTTTATGATTTATTTTTTTTTTCAAATTCAAACTTTTATCCTTTTTTTTACAAATTAACATTTTAATGATGAAATTTTTTTTTTTTTTGATATGATCAGTTTTTGTGCGATTTTTAATTACAAAAGGAAAACAAAAACAAAAACAAAAAATAATAATGATGACAAATAATTAGAACAATAATTCCCAAAATTAGTACTATGTATAATTTAAACATTTTTTTTTTAATTTAATTTTTTACAAAATATACATAAAGGTAATATTATGACCAAACCAAAAAAAAAGATATAAAATTACATAAATATTTTTTAACAAAATTAATAAAAATAAAATAAAAAATTCTCATACAGGCATTCAAATTAACTTAGGAAAGTGTAGTAAAATCATCAATTACTTTATTTAAACTAAACTGAATTGCAATTTATTGAACTGATCGCATTGATTTTGAAAGGATTCTGTTTGGAAATGTCAAATGATCGTCAAAAAATTGATTATTGTCAAACTTATTGACTGTCTTTTGACAATCAAGTAAACTTGTAATACAATAAAACTTGTTATCTGCATTACCAAACAAAACTGCAAATGCAATCTGCTTGCAAATGAAATTTCCAAACACAACCAATATAAGAATGTGTTCTCATGGAGGAATAACATACAAAATGGTTGAATGGATGAAAATTTTTAAAAATAATATAATTTTGCAAAATTGATATGTAGATATTGTCTCTTTGGCACAATGAAAATACAATAAAATTTTGCAGTTTTATTTTTCTGTGTATGTACAGATGCAAAATACATACCATAACCTCACAATGTTAGGTTACAAATATTTATAGGTTACGCGTTCGGTAACGTTTAAATCGAATAATTTAGTCACACTCTAAAATTGTTGATTTACAACAAATATCAAAATGTTGAAAAAAAAAAACCTGACATTCAAATAGATATCGAAATTGTGATGAAAATAATTTTATATTTAGCTGCTTGCTTGCTGATTGTTTGCTGCTTGCTTTCTGCTTGCTTGCTTCACTCATTGAGAACGCATTCTAAATTAAATTCAAACAGAAATGTGCTCGTATACTTTAAGAGACCGTCAGTAGAATGAAGCAACTGATTTAAAATGTTTACAATTATTTTTCTGTATTCAATCAGTTTTTAATTGAAATTTGAACTTAATGTATTAGAGGAGATTAAAATTTTTAGTTAAAACTTATCAGCTTATTACAGCTGAGCATAATTACGAGTTTATTACATACACAGGTTGTAAGTGCCTAATTGATTTTTTAGCATTCAATATGTAAAAATTGTTTACACACAACCCTACAATTTATACTTTGAATGTTCTTAAATGAAGAGCAGGAATTCTGGAATAATCAAGAAATATCTTATACATTTTACATGAGTAGTAATAATTTAAATGACATTGAATATAATTTTAAAGAAAAATTAAATGGATTATCATCCAATTACAATTATTGAAATTATTTTTCTCTATTATACATTCGTAAGTATTTAAGTACACCGTACTTTTTATTTTATTTAAAGAAACGCATTCAGAACTGTAAAGATATATTTTTGTTTAATTCTTTTCGTAAAAATATTTTTTCAAAAATTAATAACTACTCGTAAAAATATGAAAATTATTATGATTTTGATTTATGTACTGAACTAATTTGCAAAAAACAAAAGCAAAGCAAAGATATCTGCTTATCGTTTTGTCCACATTTACTTGCCTATCAATTAGTAAAATAATCAATATGATGACAATATTATTAATTCAACTTACGATTATCTACTATAGGATTGATTTTGTAAACCATACTGTTAGTAAATATTACACTTCTACTTCTACGTTCTACATACGTATGAATGCTTGATTGCTTGTTATGAATGATGTGATTGATTTTTATTAACTTGATTTTCTATTAATTTTAATAAATTGCTAACTCTAATCTCGAAGTCTAATACCTGAGACAGACGTGTGGTATTGATGCTAAGCAAGTAAAGAAAATTGATTATTTTCAAAATGGTAGAAGTCGACAAATAATGTTAATGTTATGTTATAGTGGAACAATTAATTTGTGTAGGTAAAATCCAAAATCTTAATTTTGACAGTATACACGATAATTCCAAGTTTAAAAATCATTCCAATTTACATACGTATATTCTATTAATAAAATGTTTGTATATAAGCTAAACGCATTCTGATTATTCATAAGAATTGATCAAAAGTCGAATGACAGATTGCAGTCTGTCGAAAGTCAAAATTTAAATTATGTATAGCAAATACAACAGATTGTAACATGTATAGTGGAATGTCAAACTTCAAAGCAGTACGTCAAAATCGTTAGACAAAATTGTCAGATCAAGTCGTACGATAGATTATAACTTGTTTGTAAAGCGCTTATATTAGTTTTGAATAAGAGAAAAGAAATTTTTAAGAGAACGACGATCAACTTCTTATAATTACTTACCTAGCATCAATACACACTAGGTGTCTGTCTTAGGTATAAATAATCTACTTGCAGGCTCCATAAAATAAATATTATTAAAATATTAAATTCATTTACATATTTATTTTAATATATTAGTAAAATTATGTTTTTTATTTTAATTGAAATTCAAATTTATGTTAATTAGATGAGTGTGTGAAAAATTCAAAAATTAAAATTAAATTTTATCTCTTGTTATTATTTATTTTTTTTTTTTTTTTTTTTTTTTTTTGGTTACTCAAATTATTTGTACTTACTAATTGTATTGCTATCATTAGAACTGTCTTCAGTGTGAACCGTCTGCCGCACAAGTCAAATAAATCTTCAAGTGATGGACCGAGCAATTCCATAACAAGTGCATTGTATTTGCCGCATGGTCCGAAGTAATATACTTCGGGTATACCCTCTGCTGCATATTAATACACCGCATCAAAAACAAAAAAATATTAAGCAATTTTTTAATCATTTTTACGATAATGACGACGGACGACGACGATGACGAAAAGGAAGAAAATTTGTTAAAAAATTTTAATTGATTTTCGAATACGCGTAACGTTAAATTGTTTTTGGCATTTTGTAGCAGTTGTTTGGTTGGTTGGTTGTTGTTGTTTTTTGTTGTCATTATTATTGTTGCAGTACGTAGTTGTTGTTGTTGTTGTTGTTGTGGCAGTAGCAGTAATAGAAGTATTATAATAGCAATAGTAGAATGAATGAAAATTATATAGCAGCACGTTGCGATATTTTTATTTTTATTTTGTTATAGTGATGAAAGTAGAAGAAGTATAGGACTCAATTGAAGCGATGACAATTTATTGAATTCGATTTTCATGATGGCAACACATCATAATGCATTCGTGATTTTGTGTGTATATTACACGACGAAATAATGAATTATATAATATGAAGAGCAACGATAAGTATTTATGCGGCAAAATACAATTCAATTATATGCGATAATATGGCGTAATGCGTATATTCAAATATAAATGAAAAAAAAAATAGAAGAAGAGAAAAGAAAATAAGAAAATTATATATACAATACTTATATATATATATATATTTTTTACGAAATTAATTATTATTATTATTATTGAATTTATTTTATTTATAGATATTTTAATAATTTAAATTTTTAATTATCTATATGTATATTTACTCATTTAATGATAGAAAATGTTTTAATTGATCTTTTGAATTAATTTTAATTTTTATTTTATTTCGAAAAAAAAAATGAAATTGATTATTTAAATTGTAAGTACATTAATTTTTATTTTTCGGTAAATTTTTAATTCCTTACTTTAATTTCTTTTACCATTTTTTGTTTTTGTACGTAATTTTGCGCAAACAATTATTATTGATTTTTGTAATTTTTTTTTCATTATATACCTCGTAACGGATTTTAATGTACACAGAGATTATAAAAAATTTCATAAAAAAATTTTTTTTTCAAAATTTTTCATAATCTCCTGTTACAGCTACGCGCACGTAATACCAAAAAAAAATTTTCTGTTTTTTTTATATTTAAAATTTTTACAAATATGTTTTTGTTTTCTTTTTCTTTTTTTGACGAATGATTATTTTGACGGGACTTGGCGGGATTCACATCGAACACACTTTCCTCTATACATGAATAGGTACATAATAATAATATAATGTATGTATATAATTAGGGATTTTAATTTTTAATTTTTTCTTTTAGACATTATAACAATAAAATTAACAAAAATAACAAAAACGTAGTGTCGCTTCTACATTCAATACTGCATAATGACACTGCGCGACTTCAACTTGAACTTTGATGACTTTCGACTTCACAGCATGCTTAACATGTAAAAGTAGCTGTCAAGTCTATACTGCATTGAATGTAGAAGTTCTAATACACATCCATTAAATCAAAGTCGAAGTTAAAGTCACTGCATTGAAGGTAGAATCGTCTCGTCATATGTAATTTCACAATACAAAACAATATACAAATTTTTGACAGGAAAATTTAAAAAAAAATTAATTTTCACCAGAACAATAAATTAAGTATGATGATGTTCCAATAAGAGTGTAAGATTTGAAAATTTTAAATAAAACATGAGTCTTTTACATGAACATGATTTTGGGGATTCGGTAGCTCAATATTGGTAGAGCGACGGATTTATACTTATCACAAAATATGACAAGTTCGATTCTCGTAGTAATAAACAAAAAATAAAAAACAATAATTTTCAAGGTTCAAAAACATGATAAATTGTTACACGAAAACCATCATTTTAATGGTTTAGGTATTGGCTGTTCAAGTGCTGTTGTATCACTGATGATTGTTTTATATAGAAATTTATTGAGATCACTTGGCAATCAATTATGTATTGAACAATACCATCATGAATTTACTAGCATACACATGCTTTAATGACAAAATCATCAACAAGGATACATTATAATAAAAGTAATGATATTTCGTAGATATCATCGTCTTATTTTCGAAAAGGAAATGATTATATGATATTTTTTACATAAAATGCAACTTATGCATTTTTATCCATTCTATCGACTTTATCCATTTGGACTTTATTCTTAACTTAACACAGACAAAATTTGAACCATTCAAATCTTACACTTTTATTGGAATATCATAAATAAATACGTACACAAATGCAGTGATCATAAATCACATGTTTAGATATGTATGTGTGTATGTATTTAAAAGATTTTGAATAAATTTTATTTAAAAATTATCAACAAAATAAATCATAAATGTCGATATTAATTGATAAATTCCTAAATATTATTTTACCAATATAACAATTTTTTTTAATAATTGTGAATTAAACGAATCTTATTTGTAATTTTGCCTACCTATCTTAACGATATAACATAATGGGTTTTATATCACAATGAAAACAATCACATTCTATACTCTATAAACAACATATTATATAAGTATACAACACAATAATGTGCATTTATGTAACTTAAATAAAAGAATTTGTTCACAATCAATCATAATAATTTTATTAATTTTTTGATATCGATTCAAAATTTAAATTTTGTAATTTAATCGGAACCCTATCTATAGAAGATCGTTTTTTTTGTTTTTCTTCGACAATAATAATTTTTGCCGATTTAAAGTGGGCCAAAACATAAGTATAAATAATTTTTTTTTTTTTTTTGAATATACTAATAATGACAGTTAGCAATTTACTTAAAAAATAAAAATAGAAATAAAAAACAAAAAAATAAAAAGAACTAAAACACTAAAACTATTCATCAAATTGAAATTTTCGTTCATCATCACTCTTGAAAATTTTATTCACAATAAATTTCAATTGAAAACAAAAATTTTACAAGAGAAATATTCTTATGTGCGTATAAATACTCTTGTATGTATATAAAACGAGGATATATAATATATAATACCATTCAAATTCAATGGTTATTTATATACACTATACTCATATCGATAATATTTCTCTGTTTATATCAAACAGAACGGAGTAATTAAAGTTTTATAGTAGTTTTGTGTAGTCGTAGTTGTAGCTTTGTAACACACACTGAGATTAATTGAAAATTTTCACTGAGTGAAAATTCGATTAAAATTCATTTTAACGAAAACAGAAACAGCACAAACAATAAAAAGAGCAAAAGAAAAAAAAAATTGATCAACTACTAAAAGTAAATTAAAATTCCCATCAAATTTCCAATCAGAATCAAATTTTTTCAAATTTATTTTTATTTTTTTCTCTTATTAAATATTCGTTCATTCTCTTTTCAAATTTTAAATTCATTTCATTTTCTATTGGTATTTATTTATAATGTATAATACTATTTCCATTTGGTTTTGGTTCATTTTTCATTTTTTAATATTCAAATTACTTGCAAGTATTCGGATATATCGTAGAACATAGTTTTTTTTTTCTTTCTACATTGACTTTAATATTTTTAATTCAAAAAAAAAAAATTGATTAAAAAAAAAACAAAAATTAAAATAAAAAAAATAAAATAAAATAAAATAAAAAAACAAAAATAAAAACATAAGGAGATAATTACTGTATATGTATGCTCTCATATAGTACTTAATTCGCACAAGTAATTAAAAAATAGGTATGTAATAATTTTGAAGACAAAAAAAAAAAATCAAGATTTTTATAACTTTAAAAAAAAAGAAAAGAAAATGAAGAAAAAAAGAAAATAACATAAAATACAAGAAACTAGAAAAAAAAATATATTGTTTTTTTATTTTCATATTCTTCTAAGCACTTACTAGTTGTTTAGATATCATTAAAACAGTCTTCAGTGAAAATCTACGGCCACACAAATTGAAGAGATCTTCTAATGATGGTCCCAATAATTCTAATACCATTGCATTATAACGTCCACCACAAGTGCCCAGATGATAGACACGTGGTATTCCTTCTGTAAATTTTTTGTTTTATTTTTTGCAATTTTTCTTTTTGGTTTTGATTTTGATTTTGATTTTCATTTTAATTTTTTTTTTTTTTTTTTCGTATTGGACACAAAATTTAATTGCAATTTATTTATTTTTATATGATATTTTCGAAATTGTATAACCGATTTTTTATTATTTTTATATTTTATATATGTACATATATGCATAATAGAAACAGTAATAAATGGAATGTGTTTTATGTTATTTGATTGGACATTTAAAATCCTTAATAATTCAATTTTAAGTACTATACTCGTATACCATATAAAAATATAATTTAAATGCTCTACATACAAATAACATAATAATATTTGTATTGTTATGTGAATGTAATAAAAATAAAATATATTTAACCTAGAAAATATTGCATGGTAACAATATGTAGTAGCATAAATGTATAGATACAATAAAATGTTCAATTTATGTAAATGTATAAATTTTTATTATTATGTATTTATATTTTATGTATTCATTTATTACTTATCATCCTTTTGTACTACACCATCATTTTTCTAGTAGTTGCTAGTGTAAATTATTAATAATTGTAATTAACGCTGTGTTGTTATGTGACATTTTAATTAATAATTTATCTATATTTCCTATAGCATTTTTTTTTCTTTTTTTTTTTGATATTTATTTGATCTTTTATTAAAATAATTCGACATGAATTGAAAAGCCTTAAGCCTTGTTCATATTATCGAACACTGAACTTTTTTTTATATAAACGTAACGCGTTCCACATAAAATTTTGTGGAGTATTATGTTAGATTTACAATTCAGGGTAGATTTAGTGCCAGAGTGGATTTTTTTATATCTCCTTTACTTTCACACAAGAAATTCTATAGCGCTGTTCTTTTTCTGCCCAGCGTAGATTTCACCAGAATCAGAGTGATATTAGATTGTATTTCTATAATCAGAATCTTAATGGGGAAATTATATTGAAAGTTTTGAAAGTTTGTGTACCAATTCCAATGTTTCCTGTATAATAGCATACGGTAATCTACTCTGAATTGTGAATACCATTCACTCTAGCACGAAATCCAGGTTGGGTTGTAAATGAATGAGACATTACCATTACTCGGTATCTAAAGTTTCAGATATTTTTTGAATCAGTTCTCAATCTACTGTGTTGTCGTATCGGAATCGGAAACATCATGGTTGAAAATTTTTTTGTGACTTTTTTATACTAATCGCATTTGATCACAGTCAACTTTAGCTCATACATAACAGTCCTGGCAAAAAAATATTCCCAGCAAGAATACACATGCACTGTGAGGTATTAAATCGTTAGGGAGAATACATGCGAACATGAATATCGATCGATATAATACATTAATGAAAATTTCTACAAAAATTTTTCGTGGTACTCTGTGGTGTACCTATATCTAATGAACACTTCAATATCAACGTCAATATATTTTGATTGACGGTGAAGTTATCGTTGACTTTCTCAGTGGACATAAGGTATAAAAAATGCAGTTCAAGTTGTTCAATGGGCGATAATATGAACGAGGCTTTAATGGTTAAATGTTTATTTTTGTTTTTCTTCAATTTCTCTTATAACATATATATATATTTTAATCTATCGTTTTGTGTTCAAGTGATTACATGTAAAAGTATTATAAAAATTATACACGACACAATTAATTAATTTTTTTGTTTTGTTTTTAAATTCAACACAACATTAAAGAAGATTTAAATTATTATTTAATTTGAACAAAAATTAAAAAAAAAAAAATAAAATTCATATTACATGTACATATACGAGTATATTTTTTTGAAGATAAAATGATGTGAATATTTTGCATTGAATGAGAAATTAATTTTGTTTTTAAAGGAATACCATAAACAGGAAAAAGGAATCACAATCGAATAATTTTGAAATTTTTTTTTTTTTTATTTTTTGTATACTTAATATTTTCATTGACGTCTGTTTTTGTTTGTTTGTATTTTTATGATGCATTTGTGCAACATTAATAATTAATTCGAAATGGAAACGAATTTTGAACTCAATTTCATTTTTTTTTTTTTTTGTATCTTTTATGATTATTATTACCTGCATTGAATACAAAATATTGCAATATTATAGTATCTTGTTTATTTTTTTCATTTGATTTCATTTAATTCTTAATAAATTGTTATGTGTATTCGTACTTTTTATAATTTTAATTTGATTTTTTTAAGTGCAGAAAAACTATATATTGCGTAATTAAACATTCAATTTTATATGTGATATAAAATATTCTACAAACTACATTTATAATAAATTATGTAATTTGATAAAATTTTAATTTAAACTTTGAATATAGAAGAAGAAGAAGAAGAAGAAGAAGGGGGAAAAGAAAAAGAAAAAGAAAAAGACGAAGAAGAAAACATATAACGATAGTATTTATGTACACTACTTTTTAACGAAAGTTTATGTAACCCACCCATAAATGCATACATATTTATTTTTTATATAAGAAAATGAAAGAAATTTTTATGTAAAAATGCAATTTGAAAAATAAATAAAAAAAAATACATATACATACATATATAGAAAAAATAAAACTAACAACAAAACTTTTTTGAAATGGAAAATCTTTCTTTTATTTTCTTTTTTTGTTTGTGTGCTTCTTCTTTAAACAAAAGAAAATTATGAAATAGAAAATAAAAGAAGAAGAAAAAATAAGAAAACTTTAACTTATGTACACATTTATGTAGATATCAACAATATTGTGGCAGTATTATAATGGTACAGTAAATAAAAATGTTATAGTAATAATAATAAGACTCTGGATAATAAAAATAGCAAAAAAAAAAACTATAAATTAATGGTATGTACATGAAACATGCATACATAATACTTTGAACAGATTTATGAACATAATACAAGGTGGTGGGTAGTATTTTATAAATATTTAAGTGTAAAAAATTAAAAATGCATCTAATTTGATAGATCTTGTCGTAAAACAGTTGCAATAATTTGAAGGTGAATTATTTGAATTTGAACAGAAAATTGATTTTTATTTATTTCCCACATTTTTTTTTTCAATTTTGAACACTTCTTCTTCTTCTTGTTTCATAACACTACAGCTCTAATGCCCGATTTCTTCACTTCCAATTATCTTCTCATTAACTTTAGTGAAAATATAGCAAAGAGATTTGCATTTCTTCACCTCTGATTAGTACTTAGCAGCTGCCACCTAAACCTAACATTAGTGAGAAGATGAAATTTTGATTATTTATTTAGGTGTAACCTAACACGATAATACCGCCGACAAGCTATCTAATTGGAATACATTCAAATAATTATAAGCTCTACATGAAATTTTACATTGAAAACTTCAAGTATCTATTCAAAACTTTCAATTTTAGCTTTGCAGTTAGCTAGCAAGAAGTTTGTATAAAGAAAACCAAACTCTTTGCTATAGGTGTCAACTAAACTTAAGTGGCACCTAAGTAATAGAAAGTATGAAGAAATCAGCAATAAGTGAACCAAGATTCTGTTGGATTGCGAACTACTGAGTTAGCTGATATAGAAGCATTTTTGAATTAATAATTTATTCCTGAAAAAGCCCAAAGTTTAAATATGATCACTGATCACATCGAATAGGTACGAATTAGATGACACCAAACAAAAATGGTGAAATGAAAACTGTCAATGATGGGAGAAAAAACTTACAGTCGTGAATGGTATAGTAAAAATTAAAAATGTGTACACAAAGAAACAATGACAGTGACAGACAATCATTCAATAAATTAAAACTGGAAAAAATGAATATTGAAATAATTTCGTGTCTCAAGGGTATACGATACCAGAATTTAAAGGGTCCTGAGATTCTTTCTAAAAGCTGTATCTAATTTGTTTGTAAAATTCTTTACAAGTAGAAAATTTGTGTTTAAAAATAACTTGTGATCGTGAATATTTTATCGAAAAAGTTTGAGATTTTAATTCAAACAGTCAAAAGAAGTTTCTCATTATTTCTTGACAAGATCTATCTACATTCAATTTTAACTATCAATTTAAACTATCAATCTAGATCACCCTATAGTACACATAATCATATTATAATGTAAAAGTAAAACACAACAATACAATTATACAATAATTCAGATGTATATCTATAATGTGAATACAAGCATATATGCATAAATCGATAGAATGTAAATTGTGGCATTGTTTTTATCAAAAAAAAAAAAAAAAAAAAATGTTTATGCTATTTGAACAAATTAACAAAAACAGAAAACACAACGAAGAAAAACCGAAACAACTAAAACAAAAAAAAAAGAACAAAACCAAGAAAAAATAAAGTTACGTAAGAGAAAATTATAATTTATCTTTTTTGAATTTTCTTTTTCCTTTCGTTTTTATTTCAGATTTTTTTTTTCCTTCGTTTACAATTTGTGTATATTTCTCTTTATGAAAAAAATCAGCATTAATAATTTTTTTTTTACTGCACAACAGTCTATTACATTTTTATACATGTGTACCATTTACTAGTACTACCACTATAACTACACTATAGATATTACAAAGTGCACACTTGTTTATGTGGATTGTACTTTTACCAAACAATCACTAAACTTATTAACATCAAAATATCGTCTATTAAGTTCGATTTACAATCCAACGTAGATGTCGTGTCAGTCAGAGTAGATTTTTCATACCTCCTTTAATGTCACACAAGAAATTCTACAGCGCTATTCTTTTTTCGACCAGCGCTAATTTCACCAGAGTCAGAGTGATATTAGTTTGTATTTCTAATCTGACGCTGATAATGGGGAAATTATATTGAAAGTTTTGAAAGTTTGTGTACCAATTCCAATGTTTCCTATATAATAGCATACGGTAATCTACTCTGAATTGTGAATACCACTGTCTACTCTGGCACAAAATTCACGTTGGGTTGTAAATGAGGCATTATTCCGAAGCTGGTATATAAAATATGGAATACATTTTTTTTTTGTTTTTGAATTTTTCTTCATAAATTATTTTCTTTCCACACATCTTGTACATCATGTACTACTATAATTTTCTTTATGTAATCAATTTAATTAATAATAAGTCACGCAAATTAAAATAATTTTATAAAAGAGAATAAGAAAATGTATATAGAAAAATTGACCGAAAATGAAAAGAAAATTTACATTCAATAGAAGAAAAAAAAAATATGAATGTAGGTAAAAGAAGAAGAATAAGGAAACAGAAGATGAGCAATATATGTAATTATTGTAAAAACAATTGTTACTATTATACATATTATATTAAAATAATAAAAATATATACGTATTAGAAAATATGTGAAATTACATGCAGCTGAAAACGTTACTTCAGATATTTCTTTCTATATACCTACTTTCAAAATTTTAAGATTTTCTTTCTGTTATACCAAAGACACACTTAATTTGAAATTATTTGATTTGATTTCATGACATTTATTAGCTGAAATTAATTTAGTGTGGGACGCACAATCGTTTCGAAAGTCAATTATTCTCAAAATGGTAACAGACAACTTCTACATTTTATTATGTATGCGGGCGCATGACATTTTTCAACATATTGGTTTACACCAAACAATTCAGTGTAGACATTGCCTTACACAAGTTGGTTAGCTTTGGTGTTCCATCAACTTAATTCCACTAAACTAGACATTAAATAAGTCCATCTGACATTATTACCGGTTTAAATGATGAACTGAAACTCAAATGTGACTTTCGGTAGAGTATTAAAAAAAAATCACACTCTAGAACATGGTAAGAGAGAACACTCTATACAGTGTTCCAATTACCTTGCTCTAGAAGCTTTGATTTACAACAACATACAACTTCGTCTTCGTTGTCTTTTTCGGGGCTCTTTTTTACAATCAACGCTGATTACATTTTGGAAAATGCTGGTAAATAGTGAAAAAATAATTAGAAATTATTTCTCTTATTTAATGGAACTACGATTTAAAAAAAAAAAATGAACTCGCAATCTCTTAAGAATTTGACCAGCACTCTGTGCACAGATCTACTACTGAAATCCCATTTCAATTTTTAAAATCGCTTCCATGTATTGGGTCTATATGAAAAAATTGAAAAACATAAATTTTTAAATCAATTTCAGCTAAAATCGATTGTTATTATCGCTGGCATCAAATTCAAATTAATACGATATCGAAATTTATAGCTCAAAATTATCACAAAATTTAATTTTAATTAAGTTAATTATATTTTTTACAATCAACTTTCGATTGTAAGTGTTATAATAGACTTGATTGTACATTATACATTACGTCATTGGACTATAATAATATTGAGAAGGTTGTGCTAAAATTACACAACATGAAACTGTTACAACACAACACCGAATGCGGTATTGTACTGAATTACTCTTATCCATTCTCTTTTTTTTACATATTATATTTTTGTTTTTTTCCTGTTTCTATAAGTTTAAAGAAAAAAATTAAGCAAAGATTTAATTAAATATTTCATTGCAACTGCAATTTACTTGTCCATTTCTCTTTCATTTTCATATTCTAAATATTTTTATTTATTTATTTTTCTCTTTAGTTACTTTCTTTTTAGTTCCGATTTTCAATTTCATTTCTGTTTTTTTTTCTTAACATCATAATTATTGCAATATTTTGTATTCAACACGAGAATAATTTTTTTTTTTTTCGTTTTATTTAAAAAAAAAAATTAATTCAAAAATTTAAATGTTTTCGTTTTTTTTCGATTTTTTTATAAATATAATTTTCTAAAAAAAAAAAGAAAAAAAATATGTTTCTTACCATGCGATCCTAATAATTTATAAAACCTATATTCTAAATGTAGTTGTGGAGCCTTTGACTTCATTGGCTCCATTTTTATTGCTACGTGTTCATTGTTGTAAAGATTTTTGCCTAAAAATAGAAAATAAAATACAGCATTTAATAATAATCAATAAATTTTATATATTATAAAAATAACATTATATAAGAACATGTTTAGATACATAAATATAGAACATTACATACATATGTACATAAATATATTTATATACATTTACTCGTGAATATTTGTGTATATGTATGAAATGTACATAATAACATACATAACATGGAGATTATTATATGTAGAAAATAAAATTTAAATCTAAAAATATTAGGTACAATAATTATTATTATTCTTTACTCATGTGTATTAAATTAATTTAATCTAGAAACATATGAAGAATATTGGTATACTCGTATAAAGAAAAAAGGAACATGAAAACATAAAATAAAAGGACTGTAACATAACAAGGACAATAAACAGAAATTAAATTTTCGGTCATGTTAAGTTTAAAAATAATACAAAAATTATATGATTTAGATTTATATTTTTTTTTTTTTGCTCGTAAAGAAAAGGTCTTGATTAAAAATAAAATTCTCTAAAGAATTTATTTAAAATTTGAATTTTGGATAAAAATCATTGGATAATCGTGTGATTATTGCCAATTTATTCAAAAAAAAACTACGCTACATTTCCTCTGGTGAGAATTTTTCTGGTCATAATTTTCATACTTAAACTAATCTCTAATTAGATGGAAATCATATACAATTAAATAAAATTTTAGTATTTAACACCATTTAACTGAAAGAAAGCAAGAAACAGAATGTATGACACGTTTATAGCTAATGACGTCAGCGTTTTTTACTGACGTCAAAATGTGACTTATAACTACTGGACATAACTTAATTAATTTATTTCGATTAAACAAATCTGGATTTTCTCTAATCTATATGAATATAAAACTGAACGTGACAGATTACAAAAATGTAAATCACCCCTAACGCGATCAGTTGATCAGTTGAATTTATATGGTCAACCACACAGTCAACGCAAACATTTTAAATTTATAATTTTCATGGTACTTGTGGTGATTTTGAATAATTGTGTTGAATTGGTTAAATCAGAAAACTGAACTGTCAATTTATTTTTTGTCGATATCTTCTTCTTATTATTGGAATTGGATTTATCTGACTAATAAAGCTTTCAGAACTGAATTTGGATACTCTATAATTGTACGTCTGGATCACCTACAAAATTATGATGACACACAGCAACTTTGATCCAGATTAACGACTAAATCTAAATTAAAATGCTAAGTCTGTCAAAGTTTTATTTATCTGATTTGCATCGAAAATATGAAGTTTATTGATCGTTCAATGATCTCTCACAAAGCAAATACTTAGCTCAGCTCGAATTGAATTATTACGTAAATTTTACTAAATTGATTTCTTCTAAGATTCATGCTATATATCTTGTATCTATACTTGGCTGAATTTCAAAAATTCATCGAAACGATATTAATATTAAAGGATCAAGTCCAATGAATGCGAGAGTGCGATACGAGATCTCGTATACGAATTGTCAAAACTTTTTCAATATACAGGACTGTATGAGGTTATGTTATGTCCAACGGAACACGATACGAGAATGCGTAACGGATTATTTTTAAAAAATTAAAAATTTCTCGGATCGTGAATGCGCGTGACAGCAAAAAGTGAGTTAAAAGAAACTGACTGACAATTTAAAAAAAATATATCTCTTTCGTATTCGTATTTATCGTCTCGCTATGGCTAGACTATTATGGACATTTAGAATACGATACTTGAACGATACGGCAACATTCCGATTCTAGTATATCCGTCTCGTATCCATCTCGTATCACAGTCTCGCATTCATTGGGCTTGAACCTTAAGATTCGAACTTTTGACAAGTTCAGCTTTAATGTCTGTTCTACAAAATGATAACAGAGCACCAGAGCATTATTCTCTTTTCACGTTTTAACGTTTTTAATTAATTTTTTCTTGAACATTTTATACCTACAGTCAAATTTACAAATTTACGCATGTATACGTACATATAACCTGTATACAACTCAAATTATTTCCTTAACCTTCATTATATGAATCGTAACGTAATATAAATACGGTTGTGGTATATGTATATGATTGTGTTATGATATTTCTATATTAAACATAAATCGATTTCTCCTTAACAAAAAAAAAAAAAAAAAAAATTATTAACTTTTATGGGTATTATATTGTGTGCACAATGGTTAGAAGTTTATCAAAATATAATCCGAGCATTTCAAAGTAATTTTTGATTATATCTACATTTTTATTTTTATGCTTATAATTTTCCGGTGTATGTACAACCATTATAAGAATATCTACACACACGTGTTCATATTTTTAACTAATTTATATGTTATGTGTTATGTTTTATTTTTAGCAATCAATATATCAGATTAAAGATATTGAAGCGAATAATAAAAATAAAAAAAAAATAAATAAATTTATTGACAAGGTCATGGAAAAATAAAATACTAATACGCAATTTTTTGAGAATGTATATATTGTAACTGTAGATTTGTTTGTGTAGGTATATGTATACAACCTCAACAAAAATTGTAACAGCATTAAGCCAATCGTAATCGTAATTATTTCGTCAAGGATTAACCACAACAAATTAATATTATTACTTATGTATTGTGAACTCATGAACACATGTGTGTGTTACTAATATGCGTGAATGCATGCATAGAAAAAAATTTATATTTTGTTTCGTTTCTTTTCGTTTTTTTTTTTTTTTGAGGTAATTTTTCACGGTTATTTTTTGTTGAATTTTTAATGAAATTCAGTTTTAATGTTTTTTTTTTTTTTTTTGAGATTCTATTTTTAACATTTCATTTTTAGCCTTTCAATTCCATCACATTTGTATGAGTTATTTTTTCCAAGTCGCTATAAAAGTATAATTTACCTTATGTATTGCCTTTTCTACAAAAATTTTTTCGTTTTTGTTGTATATTTCTTTTATTTTTTTTTTTTTATAGTTTGAGAAATATAAAAAAATTAATTTTCATTCTTATTTTAAAAATTTCTACATTACACATTGCCCATATCAATATTGTAGAAATGTGGTCCTACATTTTTATATAGAAAATATATTTTAACAAGATAAATAAAGAATTTTCTTTTACTTATTCCTGTCGAACAAATGAAAACTAAACAAAGTGTCTAAAAGAATCATAAATCGATTATATTATTCTGTATTTATTTTCCCCACGCACAGTTAATGATTTTCATTTAAAAAATTTGAATTGAATGACATGTTTAAGGTTTCTTCTGAAATCCAGTCAATATCCTTTTCATTCATTTTTTTAATGAAAAAAATATCACTATATATGTACACTTCTGTCACTAACATTCCTAAATATCATAATAAGAAATGAAAAATTTTTTCACACATTTTCTTTAAATCACATTAAAATATTTCGCAAATAAAAATATTGTTATGGTCTTAACTCTGTGATGTGACATGCAAAAAAAAAAAAAAAACAGAATAAAACGAAAAAATTCCTTCCAAATTTTATGATACTTATTATTTAATGGAACGGTGGTGTCACAAAGCAAAATGCCAAAATAAAAAATTGATTGTGATTTATTTCGTTCACAGAAAAAAATAACTCATGAAAATTTATTATGAACAATTAGCAAAAAAAAAAAAAAAAAAAAAAAATAAGAAAGAGAAAAAAAAATTGAAACTCATGCTGAGAAAATTTCATGAGAAATAAAATTTAAAGCTAAAATGCTTAAAAAATCAAATTCAAAATCAAAGACGATACATCAGAGAATATGATGGTGAATGTTATTTACCATTCCTCCATTCATTCATTCATTCCAGTTTGTTGCCAGTTTCATTTCTTTCATTTTTCTCTTCTTTCTGTCTTTCGTTTTTTTTTGTAATTCAAATTCTCTTGCAGCCAATAAATATTATTTTTCACTTATTTTTGCATTCATCTCTATCTCCTTTTTTTTTTCTTCACAATTTTGTCGTTTTTTTTTTGTTTTTTTTTTTGCCAGTTAGACATGCATTAACAATTTTATTACCCCCACATATTCTCGTGTACGAGTATGTATGTATACATATACAGAATCGTTTCAAGTTGACACAAATTAATTTCGTTTGCCTGGGGTCAAGACAAGATTTTTAACGAAGCAAAAATAAAATAAAATAAAATGACAAGAAAAAAAAATAGTACTAAAATCCCTAAAATAGAAACAAAAAAAAAAAAAAACAACTCAACAATGAGAAAAAAAAATGAATAAAAATGTCTTCTTAAATTTTCCTCCATTACACATTATAACAAACAAAGTATACAAAACGAAATTATAAAAAAAAATAAATAAATATCGTATACATGCATGCCATTCGTTAATCGCATGTCCTGTTAAATATGTATGTACTTATGTATGTATGTATGTACAACGAATTTAATGAGGTCATAAAACTTTTGACCTACAAATGAACAAAATAAATCAGATAAAAAGAAACACACAAAATAATAGCAACAATGAAAAGTGTATATTATACAAAATGTATGTAGATATACATGACACGCGCATTTACATAAATATTTTCTTGTATACATATGTACAACCTATATACCATCCCAGCATCATCATTATTGGAAAAACTGAAAAACTGTGAAAATTTAATAGATGACAACAACAGCAACAAAGATAAGAAAAAATTAAAAAAAATATACATATATACATACTCGTAAAAAAGGACCAATAATAATGGAATGTGCATGGAATTTTAAATATTTATCACATTCCTTACGTGGAATTCTTACATTATGTATACTCGTATATCTTTATCACTACAATCACTAGTAGTACCACTTTTATATGCCATATTTTTTTTTTTGCCAAAGATTGTAAGACAGATAATAAAGAAAATACTTTTAGAAAAGGACATTTATTGTACAATTTATGATATTTCAATATTTAATGTTCATGTTTATTTTAATATTTTTGTGATTGTAAAGCAGTATAATGGTATATACGAGGTTTGTTCAAAAAAAAAGGTGACTTTTCAAATTTTAGGAGCTATGTGCATTCGATTCTCGAATTTTTTCTTTTGTTATACTGATACATGTTTCTCCTATATATGTTGACATTATCAGCCATCTTGAATTTCTATTTTGATTTTGACAGATATAATAGTTAGACGTGTTTTCGTGTACTTGGCGATTTTTTCTGTAAAAAAAAAATGGATCAAAGAATTTGTATCAAATTTTGTGTTAAAAATAAAATTAAGTGCTCCGAAACACTTAAAATGTTGACTGCAGCATTTGGCGTGTCTACCTTGAGCAAAAAAAGTGTTTATAAGTGGTACAAGCTCTTCGAAGAAGGTCGAGAAGATGTTAATGACGATGCTCGTTCTGGACGCCCTAGCACGTCAACAACTGATGAAAACGTTGAAGCAGTAAAGAAAATTGTTTTGGAAAATCGTCGAATCACGATTAGAGAAGTTGCTGAGGATGTTGGCATATCGATCGGCTCATGTCATAACATTTTTTCGGATGTTTTGAGCATGAGACGTGTGGCAGCGAAATTCGTTCCGAAGTTGTTAAATTTTGAACAAAGGAACCATCGCATGAGTATCGCTCAGGAGCTATTGAATGAGATCAACGACGATCCAGATTTGCTCAAAAGAGCCACCATATTCACCGGACTTGGCCCCCTGCGACTATTTCCTGTTCCCGAAACTCAAAAGACCCATGAAAGGAAAGCGTTTTGCCACGATTGAGGAGATGAAGACCGCATCGCTGAAAGAGCTCAAGGCTATACCAAAAAGCGCATATCAGAAGTGCTTTGCGGATTGGAAAAAACGCTGGCACAAGTGCATTATATCTGAAGGGGATTACTTTGAAGGGGACAAAATAGATATTGATGAATAAATGAGTATTTTTCGAGAAAAATAAAAAGTCACCTTTTTTTTTGAACATACCTGGTACTTAGAATTTGTCACTGTTTTCGTTGGAGTTAACATTTTTGTTCTAATAATGTGTTGTTACTATAAAAATTATTATTATCCTACTCCCCTACTACAGACAGATTCATCTTTGATTTTCTTGATAACAGATAATCGGATATAATTTCAATTTTCTTTTCATTACGTTTAATTTTTTTGCTGATTAATAAAAAAATGTTTGATGGAGGAAACTTTTTGAAAAAAATAAATAAAAATAAAAATCTAATTTTCAACACAGACAATACAAAATCAAAAAAAGAAGAAGAAGAAAACCCAAAAAATTTTATAATTCTTCGAGAATAAGAGGTTAGTATATCCACTCATCATGTATGTAAACTACATAACAATTTTATTTTTATTATTGCGTTTCTTTCACATTAATTGCTCTTCATTTAACGATTTTATTTTTAAAGGATGTGTTTACATGAATGAAATTAAAATGTCTAAAACCAAAAAAAAAAAAAAAAAAGAGAAAAAAAATAACAAACATTTTGTAATGAAATTTAATTTTCACAGAAAATTTAAAAAAAAATTTATATAATTTTTTCTTTTTTGTTTTTTCCTTGAAAATTTTAGTCGGTTTTTCTGTTTGTTTGTTTTTTTTTAATGTAAATTTATACGATATGTTACGTTCTTGTGTTTCACAATGATGATGATGATTAAATGAAATGAAATGAAAATAAAACCACAAACAACAGAAACAATATTGTATTTTATGATGTTATTAATTTTTCTCTGTTCGTTCTCTTCTCTTTCTGTTTGAATTTGAATTCATCTTTTTATTTTCTCTTTTGATATTTTCTTTAAAACACAATTACTACATATGTTTATTTATTATTGTGTAATGTTTACATATTATTATGTGCAAGTAGGTATTAGGTACATATGTATGTTTTTTAATTTAGTTTTTTTTTTTTAAATATCCTTGAACAAGAAACATACATAAAATTGTCTTAAATTCTCATTTCTCATTTTATATTGTATATGATATCATATTTTTGAGTAATGAAATTCTTAAATTATGTGGAAAAATTGTGGAGCAGAGAAAAAAAAATTAATCAACAAGAAAATAATGAAAAAAAAAATGAAAATGAAATGAAAACATATCTCAGGAGATTTTCATTACTATATATATGAATGTAATAAATATTTTAGTCGAAAATTACTTTAATATAATCGTTTTTAATGATAGAATGACAGAACACATGATTACACTTTATACCTTTGTTACATGACAACATTTTTTTTTATCTTTAATAGGAAATCATCATTTATTTGTAATATTTCACATTGAATATTAAATTTAAATAAATTATTAAGATCTGATTAATTCAAGTAAATTCGAATTAAGACAGTCAGCAAATTAATGATAATTCTCAAGAAATTATGAATGAATTTGGTGCCATCTGTCCACCATATACAAATGTTTATGACATGAAAAGATATTCATTTGGAAAGAAACATTTATAAGGGATTTACTGAATGATCATTCACATGAAGAAAACTAAAAGAATTGCTGATCATGGAATTGATCATAATTGTATTTTTTATAATTTGTTCACCATTAGGATTAAAGAGAATTTATTATTAATGAATGATGAAGATTTTCTACTCTCTTTTATTTCTCATATATGCTAATTATTATTATCTCCTCTCTCTGTTTCAACAATTTTACAATCGAAAAATTCACGTGCAACATAACGAATAAAAATTTTAATCGACAAATGTTACTACATACAATAATCAATCAATCAATCATTTGAATTTGAATTCATTCCGTAGTCACAGGCTTATAAGACAAAAATTATTATGTTAGACATTTTTTTTAAATTTTTTTTTTAACTTTTCTCTCGTTTGTTTGTTTTTTATTTTTTACCTGAACCATTAGAAGGACCACCAGCAGCACCTTGGAAAAAGCATAATCGACGACCTGTCAATTAAAATACAATAATAATAGTGGAATATGAAAAAGTGAAAAAAATAAAAAAATAAAAAAAATAAACCAAAAACCAAGAAAAATCAACAGAATTTATGTACTAGACTGGACAAAAAACAATAACACACAGATATCCATACAATAAAAAAAAAAACCGGAAAAACAGAAAAAATTGACAGAAGATAATTGAAAAATGTTCAGAATTCCAGAGAGTAAAGTTTAAATGACGATCTGTGAGGGTTTGCTAGTCCTCCATCGATCGCCTGTCCAACTGGCGAATATGAAATGTTTCTTAGGCAGAGTGATGTCGAGGAAATTAAATAATTGAAATTGAACCAAAATTTACATGCGAAAATCCTGACACAACGACCTCATGACGAGCGACACTCAGATCAGCGTCTATAAACTTCTATAGGGAAGGAGATAGAAAAAGAAAATTTAGTAACCATTTTAATACTGATATGTTGGGACAATGGGCTAACAAATTATGTTGTTAAAAACCAGAAACCACATGTTTAGCCACATCCTTTTCATTTTTTTTTTTTTTTTTTGAATGTACATTATTATATACATTTCATAGAAATAAAGAAAAGTTTGCGGTTTTCATAATATAGACTTCAATATCCTACATTTTAATCTAATTTTTCTTTTCTTCTTTAATTTCATTAAATTCTCAAAGGAAATGTCGTACATATAAAAATTAAAGGAAATTATTCAAACAAATAATGAAAATATTTACTGTAAGAAAATCTATAAGACAAATAAATGAAAAAAAAAACAAATGATAATGACGATAATAATGAAGAAAATAAATCTCAGAAATCATATAGAAATCTCTGAATCCTACACATTTAAATGAAGAGTGAAAAGAATTTTTTTCATTTTATTCTGTTCTTCTTCTTCTTCTTCTTCTTCTTCTTCTTCTAACTTTTCCCGTAACTTTATGATTCCCTAGACAATGTTCACATTTTCAATTTAATGTGCGTAGTAGTATACAAATGCTAATTTTTTGTATTACTTAATTACTTTAACCAATGCTGCTGCTGTGTAGAAAGGAAAATTTCGTAAAAAATTTATCGCACGAACACATACATACTTATGAATGTAGATTTTTTTTTTACGACACAGATAAAGTAAAAAAAATTATACTTTTTCTCTTTCCCTATTACATTTTCTTCATATTTTGCAGTATATTTTTTTTTATTTGAAATTCAATACATTTCTTGTACATGTAATACGAGGACGATAAAAATGTAGTTATTTATTCAGAATTAAGGATAATTCAGGTGTATACAAAAAATTACAAATTTCAAAATGATAATTCTACGTATTAGGTGCTTTCGATTTGGCAATTTTAAGTTTCAATTTGGCAATTGCGAGTACTAAAATGTGTCTAGGATGAATTGTTGTTAACACGAACGACACAAAAATTATTCGTAACTACTTACACTTGCATCTACTTCCAGCTACTTGAAAAATTTTTCATGAGTAGCTGCGAGTAGAAGATGATTTAGCATAGACATTTTTCTACCTTTTCTACTTTCGCAAGTACTTGAAATTGCCAAATCGAAAGCATCTACATATTTAGAATATTGAACAACAAAATCAGTACCTATCTAAACAATTTTTACACATTGCCGCCACAAAAAAAAAAACCAACAAAAAGAAAAATAAATTAAATAAAAAAAAATAAAAATGAATGAAAAAAAAAATTATGAAAAACTCATTAAAATTTTTACTTGTCAAAAAATTACATTTTAAATTGTAACAAAATAAAGCACATCATTACCGCAATATTCTATTACAAAATGATGAATTCGAAATTACGTATAATAAATTTGAATTTTATTTATTTTGCTTTTATTTGAACTTTTTTTTTGTATTTTTTTTTTTTTTTGCAATAAATATAATAGTAATCAACTTGAAAAAAATTTTTATACAAACTTTTCACACAAAAATCGTGCATTAATTATTATTATATATTCAAACTTTTTGGAGAGAAAATTAATTTTAAAAATAAATTAAATAAAAATATAAAAAAACTTCATCCACCCATTCATATAGCCATCATCATCATCATCACACACACACCCAAACCACAATAATATGCAAATATATATATGTATAGCTTGTTCAAAATTCCCAGCGAATAGAATATATGCGCAGTGAGAGTATGGCGTCATGCTTTGAGCGAGGTTATAATTGTAGTGGTTACACTTTTTCAGGTTTATATGGGAGAAAAACACAAATACATATAATCATTTTATGTACATATTTAATTTCAAGAGAAACATGCGCAGATTATTCGCTGGGAATTTTGAACAAGCTATACATACAAATTTCTATATACTTTTAGGCTGGTATTCACCAACATAGATTATCTTTTATCTGAGATAAAGTGTATTCATCAACCTGGATAAAACACTACTCGGATATTTTTAAGACAACCTCGGAGTGGTATTATAAATATCTTTCGAACATAACCTTGTTATGAACAGCAACAGCATAACACTCACATGTAATCATCACATCACATAACTTCTTTTTCATTTTGTAATATAAAAATATAATCAGTTAAAATGTTTGACACACATGTTCGACCCGAAAACGAAGTTCAAAAACAAATTTTATCTAGGTTGATGAATAAGCTGAAATTGTATCCGGCTAAAATATATCCGACGGATATATCTATGTTGGTGAATGTTTAACTTGTAAAACAGCCTTTCATGTTTCAAAAAATTTTGATTGGTGGAATACATATACTCTTTTCTTCACATGCTATCTCATTTACATGATTGAGATGGAAATTTCCCTAATTGAAGATGCATACAGCTTACATCTGTCAAAAAATCAGCTGTTCCTTTTTGTTTAAATTTTGTGTTTCATTAAATTTTTGGTTAAATAATGAAAAGTATTTACTGTTTTTGAAAATTGATTGATCTAAGTGAAATTTGTGACATTTTTTTTAATTTGCAGCGAATATGCATCTGAACGATAGTTTTGCAGAAGATGAAAAATGTACTATAACGAATATTACCGAAAATGTGACGAAGTTAAGCCAAAGTCAATTTTACATCGCGATGCATGCATCCTATAAGAACGCGTCCTAATGTTTTACGAGATGCTTTCACGTAATTTTGATTCGCGATGTTGTAAAATTATGTTTTTCATAAGTTTGCGATTTGAAATCAATACCCTCCATAAACATTTTTAAATAAATGAATACAAGAGAGTTGTAGTAATACCCTACATACAATACGAGTAGATATACATTACATGAAACAATTTTTGGGTGGGTTTTATTTTTTTACTAAAACTTTATTCACGAGAACAAAATGAAAATAAGAACAAGAGTAAATAAAGTAAATAAATAAATAAATAATGAAATGAAAAGAACATTAAAAATAATATAAAATTACAAATTTACTCTGGCTAAATACCAGATTATGTAAGTATTTGTATTTGTATTTTTGTATTACGTGTGTATTTTATGTGCTATAGAAACCATCTGTTTTTGTAAACTATAAATCACAAAAATTCTATTTGCTTTAAGAAAAACAAAAAATCAAAAAAAAAAATTTCATGTTTTATTTAAAGTAAAAAAACAAAAACTGAAAATGTCTTTGATTCATTTTGCAGTTTCTTGTATACAGGATAGGGTGATTTCATTTAATTTGATTCAATTCAATCCTTTTATTGTTTAATTTAAATAAGTTTTTGATTTTGTCTGATTTTATTTTATGTTGTGTTTTTGTATAAAGTTAATTCAAACTTTTAAGTAATAAGAGTTTAAAATTTAAATATACACTGTCACTCATGTGGCTATCCACACCTATAATTTTCATTGCATATCTCCTTTCTTTCGATTTGAAATTCTTCTTCGAACACGTTCACTGCAGTGTAGTGTAGTACATTATTTACGCAAAAAAAAGAGAAAAAAATACTACTATTCTCGCATATTTTTACTTCTTTTTCTCTTCTTCTACTTCTCATACACTTAAGAAAAAACTTGAATGATCGCATTTTTATTTACAAATGATGTAGATGCAGACAAACATAGTTAGTCATTGATCTTTTGGTTATTTGAGATGTAAAAAGAGAAATAGAAAACGAAGTAAGAAACGTGGTCATTCAAGTAATAAGTAAGAGAAATAGAAAAAGAGAAAAAGAAATAGAAAGACACGCTAATAGTAGTTTTTCTTCCTTATTTTCTTGCTTAAAATGTGTACTATACTGTAGTGAGCGTGTACAAAAAATAATTTCAGATTTAACTTGATCTGTGTATAATACTCGTATGAGAAAAATCTATAAATGTTATGTATTTACGAGTTTATATTTCAATCCAAAATTTTTAGTGTAAAACATGATGTGATTGAGATTGAGAATGAATAAAATGAAATAAAAAAAAATTTTTTAACGCGTCAATTAAATTTTATATAAAATTAATTTCAAATTTATATTTGAAATAGATAAATATATAGCATAATGTATTTAATGTACAGGATTATAAAATTTAATTGAAAAACTTTTATATTGATTTTAAATGAAATTAATTCTCCTTTTGTTAGAAGAGAAAATGAAAGCTGTACAAAATTTAAATAAAAATATTTTATAATTACAGATTTTAAAGAAGACAAAAATTGTATATAAATAAAATTTAAATACAGGAAATGTATGTAATTTGATATACTTCTTTTTTTTGAAAGTGGAGTAAGTCCATATTTTTGAGATATTTTTAAGAGTTTGTATTCAAATTGTAAAGTAATTTCATTAACAACGTATGTACATTTCTTTTCAAAAAATGACAAAAATTTTACAGTTTACTAATATAATTTTCCACCAAGATTTCTTTAATTCTCTAAGGCTGGTATTCACCAATATAGATTATCTTTTATCTGAGATAAAGTGTATTCATCAACCTGGATAAAACACTACTCGGATATTTTTAAGACAACCTCGGAGTAGTATTATAAATATCGTTCGAACATAACCTTGTTATTAACAGCAACAGCACAAACAAAGATAATGTAGTACCACTCTATTATCATCTTTGCATATAATTATCACAACACAGAACCTTTTTTTCGTTTTGTAATATAAAAATACAATCAGCTGACATGTTTGACATACATGTTCGACCCGAAAACGAAGTTCAAAAACAAATTTTATCTAGGTTGATGAATAAGCTGAAATTGTATCCGGCTAAAATATATCCGACGGATATATCTATGTTGGTGAATACCACCCTAGCTGTCAAATTAAAAATTTATTAGATGTATAAAACTGACGTTCATTCCGCATAGCAAGTGAGCAGTTTTCATTTTCAAATCTGATCATCAATCATCGGACTACATAGGAAAATTGTATGGCAGGTATGAATGATTACAATTTTATCATAAACAATATTGTTTTGCCAAAAATTTGGACTTACACTACTTTCAATGAAACCAGCTCATTTATAATTGAAATTTTTTTTTTTCACTTTACATTTCAAAAGTTTTTCGAAAACCAAAAAAAAATTTTAGAAACATTAAAAATAAGACCACAATCAAATGACGTCAATATTGTATTAAAACAAAAGTAAACCATTCAAGAGCTTTTAAGAATATGTTTTAGGCACATTTTAATAAATAATCCGCTATAAACTGTATACATAAATGATTTGTTTGAAGACATAAAAAAAAAATATTTTATTAGAAATTTATTAATATCCATTTTATAGAACAAATTTTTAACGAACATTTGTACATACATACAATACAATATGTGATGGTATATACATATATATGCACACATCACATATGCACAGCAATACAGGATACATAATTATTTATACGTTTAAACATTAAATGAACATTAAAAATTGAAAAAAAAAAATCAAATAAAAAAAATTATTTTTGAAATTATCGCTAGTAAATTAATACCAATCTAAACCTGTTTCACAGATCTATCAGATATTAATTTTACCTAATGTACATATACAAAATCTACGACGACGAAGACAACAACCAACAACGAACAACGACTATATTATATAGGTGTACTGGGTGTACTGTGTACGTATTACATCTCTTCTATACCCAATTTTCTGTTCTTTTTTTCACCTTTTAATCATGATCTCTAAAGTCAATTAAAAATATGAGTCATTATTTTTTCATTTATGTTTGTTGTGTTTTTTATATTCTTCTTCTTCTTCTTCTTTTTCTAATAGGCTTTATACGGTTATGCATGCATACATGCAATATACCTACAGCTACAATGCAACAAACAATCGTGTAAAGGTGAATATAACTGAATCACGATTATGGTATGGTATCGCATTTTATGAAAATGATTATGACTTTTTGCACTAAAATTTATACAAGCAGTGTACACTGCACACACATATTATACTCCTCATACGGTATGAGTTCTCTATACACAATGGGATGTTGGTTGATTTGATAGTTTATTTTGGTTTTTTTTTTTTTTGTATGAGATTCAACTATTGCACCGCTTATTCATACAAGACTGTCGCATTTTTTTTTTTATTCTTACCAATTTTAGCTAACATTTTACGAGTATTTTTGATAATTTCATCGTTTTTTTTTTTTATACACATGCATTATAGATGCTAGTCGTTGTATTTTATTTTGTGAAAGCTAAAACTTCTTCTCTTTTTTTATATACTACTTATATTTTTTTTTTAAAAAGCGCCATATACAATTTCTTTTTCATTTCTTTTTTTTTTTTTTCATTAAATTTAAACTTTAAAAAGATTTGATTTGAAGAAGAAAATATGGAAGAAAACCAGTAGACAAAATACGAAAAAAATAAAAAAAAGTTGGTTTACCACAAAGATAGTTCGAGTGGATGGAATAATTTTTTCGTTCTTTTTTTTTTTTTTTTTCATTTTTGTTCACCATTCCATTCCATTTCCATTATAGATTTAGTGTAATAAAGAGTATTATAATATGAGAGTGGTAGAAGTGTGGTAGAAGGTAAAATAAAAGTTACCAAAGTTACCTACGTTAGTTACGTACGTATACAGAGAATGTATACATTCAGATAGGTACTGTCGGTACTGTAGTTTGTAGTGTACATCAAATAAAAAAATAATTACACATTATTTGAACTTCACCAACTTCGCACTTACAGTGTGTATAGATAAAATACGAGAACATACAGTGAAATATGTACATAAGTACATATAAAAATTGTACATCTACATGTGTGCAGTTATAGATTTATAACCACAATTATAATGCATATACATTATTCATATATAGATAATTACATGTGAATATGTACATTTGTTTTTTTTTTTTTTTTCATTATTGAAAAATAGATTTGAAAATTTATGTAAAAGAAACGTATGTAAAAGAACCGAATGTAATAGGTTGGTATAGAAGATAATATGTGTGTGTACCTATATATGCATATTAAATTAAATCTGGATATGAATTTGAATTTTCATCATCATCATCATCATCACTACATCTACTACATATACAAAAAAAATATATACAAATAAAAAACATTTTTTTACAGTTTAATCAGCTGAGTGCACCTTTTGCAATAATTCTGTTCTCCGATAACACCACAATTTATATTTATACTTATTACATGCATGTATTTACTCGTATTAACTTACATAAATGTATGGACAAATGCATAAAACGAACATGCATTATTATTATACAATGTATCTACAGTAAACTCCATAAGTATTTGTACACCAATTAATTTAAGAGAAGAAAATCTTTTTATAGACCAAGCAAGAGTAATATTATAATTTGTTTAGTTGAAGGTGTAAAATTGATAAAACTTTAAAAAAAACTCTTCTGAACACAATATTGAAGCAGCTAGCAGAAATCTGCAACAATCAGCATATCGTTTAGCGCTTTATAAATGAATACTGACACAATATTCAACAATAAAATCTGTTGGCTATTGTGTTTGAACAATATTGAAATTTATCTGTCGCCTGCTGGAGCATGACAAGTATGAAAAGTACTAGAATAAGTATGACAAGTGACTGTAGGTATATAATCTATTTTGAATGTGTTTATGAAATTGCAGCATAATTTAGCTCCCTCTAGTTACAAATAAAACATAAAGCAGATAAAAGCAAAGCACAAAGCTCTGATAACAGTATCGCTAAAATGGCACATGAGTATAACCCACAAGAAACTAGAAGCAGGAGTCGCACAAATAATACAAGGAGAACGGCAGTAATGCAGTAATGGCAGAACTGAATAAAGCCTGATAGAATAGCTTGTAACAGAGTTCGATGGAGAAGTCTTACAAAGACTGTATATAAGTAACAAACATCTTATAAAATTAGCGGGTATGTGCCAATAATTTTGGAAGTCACTATACAAATGTGAATGCGTATATGCATAAGAATTGATATCTGAATATGTGGGTAGACCAGACTCAGATAGTATAAAATAAAATGTTATGTGTTTATGTTATTCAGCAGAATTATTGTTTTTTTGCATCAATAGATAATCATTATACTCGTATGTAACCTCTACATATTACATGCGTAACTTTTTAGCTTTGTAGTATGTTTTTATTTTGCAAATTTTGTTATATTCTTTTTTATATAGGATAGTATGTATTTTGTATTTTCTTGTTTATAACTGTTTGAAAATGTAAAATACAAAAACAAAAAACACACTGTTTTTTTTTTGGTTATCTGGACATTATTGTAGTGTAGTGTATGGTGTAGGTAGATATAGGTATAGCACACATACTATAAATATGTTCCTGTATTCTTTCAGTTATTTTTGCTGCAAACAAAATAAAAAATCGGTAGATATTTATGTATTTCGAAGATCTTAAAGTCCAGATAACATTGTTACCGAATATTGACCCGTTAAAGTTGTTTTATTATTTTCATACATTTACACCTATGTACACATATCTACACACATGTACATAATATACGTATATGTACATTTATACATATCTACAACAGTTCATTTTTATGAGAATGAATAGCAGACAGACATGTTCGTTCATGTCCAAACATGTCTTTTTCTTTATTATATTTTCTTATATAAATTCATACATACTATAATTCTCCTACATATGTGTAATTTTATGATGTATGCACCTTAAATGTACACTTATACTTAATACTTAAATTATGTGCATAATATCCAAAAGCGTATATACGATAAAATACATAATAGCGGCGCGGCGAATATAGCACATTACTCATGTATAGGTACTTACGTATGTATGTACATGTACATATTTGCTGAAGTTAACATTAACGTGCTCAGGTTATTAAAGTTTATTATTACCTTACCCGTCGAAAGATATATGTATGACTAACTCCACTCCACTATTTATGTACGTACCTAACCCAAAACTTTCATATTATGTGGATATGTATACGAGTATACTGTCATTTTTATAATTTCTCGCGCTTTTTTTTTATTCTTTTTATTTTTAAAAAAATAAAAAAAAATAGGAATTAAAAGAAATAATAATAAAAATAAAAAATAAAAATCATATACATATCTACTTCTCTGAGAAATATTATTCATGTATACTCGAGTCCATTATACAGTATACATAAATAGAATAAGAAATCAAAGTAAGCAACATATTAATAAAAACAAAAACAAAAAAATTTACCACCGCATTATCATTATCAACTTGAGTAATAAAAATAATAAAAATTAAATAAAATGAACGAGACCACATTTTTTTTTATAACAAAAATACATGTACATAAGTATGTACGTACGTATCTAGCCAAGCCATAACGAATTATATTTCTTGAAAATTTTGAAATTACTACAAGGTTATTTCCTGTTTAGCAATTAATTTAGCAATAGTTTAGCTATCTGTGTATATGTAGCCATAGCTATAGCCACTCTTTTAAACACCGACACTGACATCGATTACTTTGATAATATAATAATAATAAGAGAATTTATATGTACTATCATTCCTACCATTACTCACTGCACTACATTTACACCGTAACCGTACACGCTCATAGGTGCCCCTGTATTAAGTTAAATAGCCGAAGAGAAAAGTCTTCTTTTTAATGAACGTAATAATGGATAGTAGTAAAATTAAATGATGGAAAAATATTTTTGCAAAAACCAGAAAAAATACAATATTTTTTTCATATTAAATTTCAATTAAAACAAAGTTGTAACTTATATAGTAGGAAACTACATAAGATATGGACGTATATTTATGTATACCTACACTGAGCTCTTTAGCAACAAAATGACCGGAAACATTAGCATTTTTCTGTAATAGTATACAAAAATCTATAAGAACAAAAACATTCTTAGTTAAGAATATCATTACAGCTGAGTTCATAATTACGATTTACGATTACGATCATGAGATCTAAACACTCTAAATGCCGTTCATTATTGTAAATTTGAATGTTCTATGATCACTCAAATCGAAGTTTATAATAACTGTTATTTAGATCCAATTGATTTTGTAATATATTTTGATCTGTTTAAATACATACTACGATTTACGATTAAATTATAGTTAATGTTCGAACTGTGGATCAAATTTAAATTAATAAATTTTTAATTTTCAACGATATGACTTATGACAATTTTTTCTTTTTTTTTTTTTGACAACTGATAAATTATTTGAGACACTGCATATTAGACATAAACCGATTGTAAAAATAAAACTTATTTTCGTTCAATATTACTATACATTCTAGACGACGAGTAATGCCGCTGCTACATTCAATGCAGTGACTTCAACTTCGATTTTGATTTAATGGATATTTACTAGAACTTCTACATTCAATGCAGAAGACTTGACAACTACTTTTACATGTTAAGCATGCTGTGAAGTCGAAAATCAAAGTCCAAGTTGAAGTCACTGTATTGGATGTAAAAGCGACATAAATTTTTAACAATCTTGTTCAATCTGAGAGCTCATTCGATTGTAACGATGAACTCAACCTAACAGTCATTTTACTAAATTTCCGGAATTAGTATTTATACATGTTTCTTCTTTTTCAATTTTCTAACATAAACTAAACATTTTATACAATATGTACACAACACACATAATACACATATGTAGTTAGTTAGTTGATTGTGTGTAGGAGCAGTTAGGACACTTTGACCTACAATGTATGTATGTATATTTCCTTCATGTCTATTTGCTCCCCAATTTTAATTTATTGTAGATACATCCTTCATACATATAGACACATTATATACACATTTATACAGTTAGATTATAACTAGATCAATATTAAACAAAATAAAATTCCAAAAATCAAAAAAAAAAAAAGTTCAAATCAATATAGAAAAACAACTTACCTAATCGTAATTCTCCAAAATTACCACAGCCAATTTTCTTTCCGACTCGAAAATTTGGTCCTACCATTAGTACCCCCGAAGAGGAACTAACTGAATGCCGGGCGGAATACATACTGCCAGAACCACCAGCTGCACCTCCGCTATTATTACGTGCTCCAGTTCCACCTCCACCTCCCCCTCCAGCAGCTGGATTTGTTGCTGCTGGAACACCACTATATAATTAAAATAAAATTAGAAAAACAAAATCTTATTAATTTTTGAAAATGAAGTGAACATTGAAAATGAAGACAAATAATTTAATTTTTGAAAAAAAAATTTTAAACTAAAAATTCATAATAATTGCAAATTTATCCTTACAACAAGTCGGTTTATAGTTTGGCTGGCGCAAGAAAACAACAAAATAATTTTTTCTAAAGTCCTAATTTTTTTGTGTAAAAGAGTGTTGTCGCTTGCCATTTAACGAAAGTGAAATATATCATCGAAATCGAAATTTATCAGAGAAAAACAATTTAAAATTCATTCGAATGCACAGATTCATTCTGACTCAACATGCAGAATTGAAAATTTTGTTGGGGGGGAATCAAAAATACAATTTCATACGCACATATGCCATGTTTTGCAACAAAAAAAAAACGTAATCAATGTTAATTAGAGTGTACGAGTGCAACATGCATGCAGTCAAAAAATAAACAAAATCAAAAAATGTAACCATAATGGCACTTTTACAACTACTAAACAGAACATATGAACCGGAATTGAATGCAAGGCAAGAGTGCAATATGCAGTCAGTCTATATCTATAAGCTGGCATCTAAGCTAAATGTATGTTTGATTTTGAGTTTGTTATTCAGTTTTTTTTATTTTGTCATTTTTCAATGCAACTGAGGTGAAATTAATACTGCAGAGTTCATTTTTTTGTTGATCAAAAACAAACACGACACGTTTGGCTGAAAAAAAAAAAGAGAAAATGATACTAGTGCTGGCTGCTAAACAGAATTGCAATGAAGCAAAGAGGGTTGTTTTCTTGTTATACATTTTATTTTTATGTAATCTTTGATAAAGCAAATATTCAAATACAAAATGAAAAACAAAAAAATATGAAAAAAAAAGAAAAAAATTCAAAATTCAGAATTCATATTCATAATTAAAAAAAAAAAAAAAAATAAATAAAACGTCTGTGTTAACAATTATAATATACAAATATACAAGAATATTGTCATCGACAAAAATAATGAAAAAAAAAAAGTGAAAAAAAAAATGAATCCAAATACAAAGGAAGACATAAGATCGATACAAACACTAAATATTCAAAAAAAAAAAAAAAAAAAAATAATTATTTTATATGGCGACGATAATAGTGATGACGGACGTCAATGATTACGTATGACGACGAGCGACGACAACGCGGCAACGGCAAAAACGTCGTCAACAACATTGGCAAAAGAAAAAAAAAATTATTTTTTTTTAAAAGAAAATAAATTAAAATAAAATTCAAATGGCCACGATATGATGGGAAAGGGAACAAATACAATCTAAAATCTATAGAATCAAAGTGTAATAAAAGGAAAGAAAAATAGCGTGATATCTGTAATAAAAAATTCATTCAATTTCTCCCTTTATTTTTTTTTTTATTTAATTTCATTTTTGCAAATGTTTTTTATTTTTTCTTTTTTGTCCTTAATTTGTGTAAAGCATAAAATATAAGTAGATATCTATAATTATAAATAATTGTCGTCGACTTTTTTTTTTTCCTAAAGGAAAATTATTTCCTCCACTCAACTCAACATTTTCATTTATGCACGTATCATTCATTCACTATCGTTCATTTTGTACTTATGGACACATACATATGTATGCATCATGTACTTTTTATTATGTAAAATTTTGTATCTATCCATCTATCCGATATGTTCATATTTTGAAGAAAAAAAAATATTTTTTTTAGAGCATGAAAAGGACTTTTCATTTCATGTACTGACTTGACTACTTGCTCGTCATGTACAAATAATAAATGTTAGTTTTTCTCTGTGTGTACAGGATATAATAGTACATAAAATAAATGTTCAATTCATCATTTTGTTTTTATTTATTTTCAACTTTTTTATATTTTTTCATTTTTTTTTTAATCATAAAATATCAAATGTTCATTACCACAAGAGAATTACAAAAAAAAAAAAAGATAAAATCAATAAAGAGAGCACACGTAAGTGTATAATATACAACTCTTCGAAAAAAATATGAAAAATAGAATAGGAAAAAATGAAAAGTGAAATGCCGAATGAATGTTTCAGAAAAACAAAAAAAAAATAACTAGGCTCTGAGAATACGTGTATATGAGAGAAGTAAACGAATACATATGTGTACAGTGTGCAAATCCACCTTATGTATATACAACATTTGACACAATATAAAATGTCAACAGATTAAATTAATACGATTATCTTCCTAAGCTTATACAAGTTGTCAAAAAAAGGAAAATAAAAAACACGAGAAAATTTAATTATCTTTAAAAGCATAAAATATGGATAAAAATATTTAATAATTTGATGAAAAATAAGCCGTCACCACCATCACCACCACTACCACCAGCACCACCACTCCACTACTATCAACCAAGTATATAATATGCATCGCAGGTCACATTGAGGGTATTCATTCAAAATTGTAAACTTAAGGAACACGTAATTTTACAATCTCGTAAGTTAAAATGAAATGAAAACACCTCGTAAATTACTAATCGTCGCAATTGTAACTTAATTCTCCACAAAGTCTTATTTTGTCACACAAATTTAACAATCTTCCCAAAATATAACCAGAAACTTCATTTTCAAACTTCAGTTGGAAAGCTTTGTCAAAGCAAAGTCAAAGCTTTGTTTACAAAAATTTATTTACGAGAGATTGATATACGCGACTAAAATGTCTCATGTCTCTTTCATTTACTAAGAGCTTTTATAGTTCTCATATAGTAAAGGAAAAGGGAAAAATGTTACGAAGTCTCGTAAAGGTACGATCAATAATTGTAGTGCTGACAAATCAAAAACTGGTTTTGTTGTCATTTGTTGTATGTTTAAAAACAGCTCCCATCGAGTTACTTGCACTTTTGTTTCGTTTTGTGCTTCACTGATACAATGTCAACAACAGAAAAGTAAAAACAAAAAAAGGATATATTCCTGCTAGACAAAACTCATTAATAGCGGAAATGATATGCTATCGGGGTAAAGAGGTTTTATATACACTAATAATGCTTTAATTTATCTGCAAATGTAGTAGGTAGTAAAGAACTTCAAAAAAAATTTCCTATTTTTTATTTCGATGAGCGTTACGATGAGCTTCTCGATGAATATCCTAATGAAATTTCTGATGACTATGTACATGCATTAATGCCGATATTTTCTAGTTGAGTGTTGTGATGAATTAAAATCGATGAGAATTTCGATGATTCTCTTGATGAAGTTCGCGATAAATTACGTCTTGGAATTTTTTAATGTAACACCGTTACTTTAACAGTTTTACTATATTCGTGACTTATAATGTTTTTTTGTGTTTAGCACTCATTTTTATTGGAGAATTTGTAAAGTAAATTTCAGAATAATTTAAAAAAGTGTTTGAAAAATTTAGTGAAATAAATTAAATTCAATAAAATATACTACTTTTTTGTAGCTAAGTTTATAATTTTTAATTTTATATTTACATTATTATTTCTTTTCGTAGCTAAATACATTTCTACTGATACACCCTACCCTACCCCAATAAATACATTTCTAATGATTGCCCTAATGATGAACTAAACCAAAACTCATCAATATTATCACTGGTACTGGTACATTCATCAGTATGATTGCACTGATGAATTACACGAAAACTCATCGAAAACTCATCGAAAACTCATCGATATTCTCACTATTTACTTTTCACATAGTACACTATTTGTGTAAAGGCATAGACTAATCTATAGATAGGAAATCACCGTATAAATTTTTAATACACTTTTGAAATCGATCATAGCTGGCAGAAACTTGAAGAATGGCTGGCAGGAGCTTTTACTGAGAGGAGAGATAATTTTTCGCTCACGAATTTCCATATATATTACATATATTGTAGATTTCAATAGCTGGCAATGAAAATACATGCATATTTATTTAAAAAACAATACACAATACATGTTCATTGCAATAGCTGGCAGTAGTACTGGAATCAATATAGAATATTTATCACTGATCAACAAAGCAATAAGATGTGACACTCTTTTTTTTTTTAAATTTACTAACACACATAATTACTTATTTTAAAATAATAAAAAAAATCAAAATTCAATTTACAAAAACAGTACAGAATTAATGTACTTATGTCAAATCCATATTTCCTTATAAACCGCCGTAATGAAGAAAAGATACAAAACAATATATACATGTGAGCAATACAATCATTTTTTCACAATGCATTTTTAAAGGCGATCTGGAACTTTTTTTTTGACTACCTGACGCGTCATTATATCAAGATATAAGGTGATTCATATAATTTCTGAGAATTTTGAAGACAAGAAAAAGTTTATTTTGTTAAGCTATATATTAGAGTAAGAATTTAATTTATAATTAAGAAATTTAACAAAAATGTAAAAACATTTGATATCAAACACAAAATTTTAAGTGTAATGCATTTACAATTAATTTTGTTTATTTTAGATAAAAAATTTTAAATAACAAAATTTGTACTTTTTTTAATGAGTAGGTATACACTGTAATAATGTTATATTTTTTAAAACAGTTGGTGTTGCAGTTCCATTTTTTTTGTCTCTTTTTCGTATACAAAGGCTCCTAATTGCTATCGACTTTTAGCAAAACCGTTAAGGCCGAATGAATAACGGGACAAAGGTCATGAGAAATTTTTGCTAACGCGTGCTCAGTGTCATTACTGTATGAATATAGATATACTGTGATTTCAATAGCTGGCAATGAAAATACATGCATATTTATTTAAAAAACAATACACAATACATGTTCATTGCAATAGCTGGCAGTAGTACTGTGTTATACGGTTATGTTATACTGGTTATACTTATGTTATACCGTCATACATGGTCTTACTTGAATCATGAATATAGAATATTTATATTCATGTAGCCAACAATACAGATTGCATAGTATCAAAGAATATATAACTAACGTAACTAGTAGATATATATTCTTTGATAGTATGCATGCACATATGTGTTAGATACTTTCAAAACCAGTTTTAATTGTATATATAATATCACAGATAAGGATATTTGTATGTGATAATATATATTATTATATTCATTGCCAGTCATAACATAAATTTGTTGAAAATTTAAATTTCCTTTAGCCTACTGTCACATGAGTCTGATTCTGAATCTGAAAAATTCAGAATCACTTTCAAATGCATTGTAGTAAATGTGACTTGTTACATGGCTCTGAAAAATTCATCTTCTAAAAAAATTCCGGTTCGTACTTCCGTTTTGTAATCTGATTATTTTCAGAATAGAAAATGAAACATGCTGACAGTAAATGTAACATGTCACATGTACCTGAAATCTGAATCTGAATTCATAGCTAAACCACTCAATAAATTGACATAAAATTACTTGTTTATATACAACTTGAAGATCGTAAGATAGAAGACAGAAGACAGAAGACAGAAGATTAACTTTATTTCACCCTCCATTGAAAAGTGCGTCTTACCTACGTACTCGCCACTCATAGTAGTTATTGTTCGATGGTTTAATGTTCACTCGATAAGTAAAGTGTTTTATAACAATAACAAATTTAAAGAAAAATATTGAAAAGGAGTTTTCAGATTCAGAATCAGAATGAACAAAAAGTGAATTCTGAATCTGAAATTTTACGTTTCAGATTCAGAATCAGAATAATGTGACAGTAGACTTAAAATATACGATTTTGTACATTTGCCTGTTATTTGATATTTTTTATCATTTCCGATAAGAATATAGCTACATAGATTTTTGATTTTTAAATTTGTTTTTTCTTCAAGATATACAAGATTTCAAAAGATTACAAAAGTTCTCTCATTTATTTTCCTTATTCTGATTTTATAGCTTTTTCAAAATCTCTCAAAAGCTATTTTGATGTTTACTTAATAGTTATGAACACGATTTCTGCCATAAGCATTTCCAATCTATATTAGTCTATGGTAAAGGTATATAAGTGAGTTTTTTCCCAAGCCTAGAACAAATTTCATAATGATTTTCATCGAAGGGCTCATTATGAACTCATCGATTACTTCATCGAATTGTGTCTAGCAGGGATATGAGTATCTGTCTGTATGTACAAAACAAACGCACATAATAATAATGTGTAGCATTGTATATATTTTACGGAAAAATGAAAAAAATAATTCTTTACATGTGCATACATACATACATATGTGTATATAGAAATGTATTTTTATGTATGTATGTATGACATTGCATAAAATAACATTCATGTAAACAAAATAACAAAATAAGCAAAAAAAAATCTTTTTTCCAATATTTTTATGTAATGTCCTATCATCGTTTCTTGATCATTTTTCATGGAAATTAGGTTAAAAAGGGAATGATGAAACTAATCAAATTTCCTCATATTTTTCTTCGTCGTCTTCCTCTTCTTTTCAATACACAAATATATGTACACGTAAATATGAATGTGTTTACACATCAACATTTTATTATGTCTTGAATGGAGAAATTGTATTATACATCAAGACTATAATATGCACACTATACAATATGTGCTTTCGATTTGGCAATTTCAAGTACTAGCGAGTACTAAAATGTGTCTAGGATATATTTTTAAAACGAACGACACAAAAATTATTCGTAACTGCACTTCTGCACTTGCATCTACTTCCAGCTACTTGAAAAATTTTCCATGAGTAGCTGCGAGTATAGATGGTTTAGCACAGACATTTTTCTACCTTTTCTACTCGCAAGTACTTGAAATTGCCAAATCGAAAGCATCTAATGTCTAATATGTATATGTTTTCGGTTAAAATCACAAAAACATGAAAATGAAAATATATTTACATGAAAATTTTTGGAATAACAAAAAAAAAATACAAGAAAAGCAAAAACGACAAAAACCACAGTAAAAATATATTAAAAAAAAGTAAACGAAGAATGAAAAAAAAAATATTACGACTTCAATTTTTCATCTGACATCATGAATCTTTTAATGTCGTTTTTTTTTTCTTTTTACAATTTCTTTTGACATCAACAAGTTTTTGTATTTTCTTTCTTTTTTTTCGTTTTTTTTTTCCGAAATATTTTCCATCATCATTTTCATTACATTTTGACGAAATTTCTATTCAATAGAGTGGGTGTTATGTGTTTATAATAGTTTATTATATTCGCTGCTGCCATAGTTACTGTCATCATCATCCCTTACTTACATCATCATCATGACTCGTGAGTAGAACATCGCCAACATCATCATAATAATAGGATATACAAAAATGTATGTTACTCGTATCTCCGTACATTACATTGAATACATTACCATACATGATACAATTCAAATTCATTTTGTGTTTATTTTGTACAAACACACAGTAAAATTAATGTACAGTGTTGCACAAAAATGATAGCAAATCATTCCATTTTAGAGGAAATCATTCGAATTTGGTTGTCAAAACATAGTATGTACTAGAATGCAATCAATTCTAAAATGATGTTAAAGGTAAACATTTTGTTTGACGTAACTGTCAAATTTCGAAATTTATTTTGACCTCATACATGTTGTGTGAACACTTAAGTTAGAATGAAGTCAAAATATGAGTACAAAAGTCTATGACAACCAAAATGTGTACAAGGACTAGAGATCAGTTGCCAAATAGTGAAATTTGAATTTTGAAAATTATATTTGACATTTCGAAACACAGAGTCTATTCCATAAAATTGATCCAAAACAAATTTTTTCTTTTTTTGAATGATTATACTTTAGTTTTACACAACACTGTTAATTACAAAAAAATGTGTGTACAGATTTCCATTTTGTTGTTTCCTCTTTTGAATGTATCCTTCGTTTATTTTATTGTTTACGCATTTTTATGTATCTACATTATCTTTTGAAATTCTAAATATTTTCCCTTTTTTTTCCTTTTTCGTTTTTTTGTTTGTTTTTTATTTCTTGTTCTAATGTTAATTTTGTTTTTTCAGACTATTAAAAATTACTCAAGCATAATGTTTTGGGAATAGGAGTTTTAATCTCAATTTTTTTTATGTAAAACTTTTCTTTACATTTTGTTTTTTGTTCACAGAAAAGACAACTAATACACACTAATGTGTACATAAACTAAAAATGATAATGAAAAGAAAAAAAGTAGAAAAGGAAAGGAAAATATGTACAATTTATGTTATGTATGTCATTTGCAAAAAGAGATAACCGCACAAATATTGTAGAATTACATAAACATAAACATACTCGTATCTAGCAATAAATTATACAAAAAAAAAGAACAAAATAGAAAAAAATTAACAACATTTTTCGAATATAATAATCCTCACACATTTTGTTGAATAAACTGTAAATAGATTAAAACGAATTAAACACCAGGAAAAGAAAAAAGGATATGCTTTTCTGTATTTATTTATTTATTTATTTTTTTTCATGCCAAAAATATCATTATAGGTACGCATTGGGTCACCTACACAATCGGACATTTAGTAATCAAAAGCTGAATACCGAATGAGAGAATATGTATTCACAGAAATTTGCTCGATAATCTGCAAACAATATTTTGTCACAATAAAATTTCTAGATTATCCAAACAAGTGGCTATAATATCGTCATATATTGTCGTACTCGTATATGTATATGAATTTTTTGATAACTTGTGTCCGAAAATGTCTAGATTTCGTTATTTAGGTATCCGAGATAATTAAACTAATGAAAATGCATTTGACATTTTTGTGTACACATTTCGAGACTTGTGAGTCGTGACTTTACTTTTTATATATACAGATAAGGTATACGATGATATCGAGACGAGATATATTCATATTCATGAACTCACCATTACGCAAAAATTTTTATGAGATTAATTTACATTTAAAAATCTAGAAATATCGTAGAAAAATTGAATAGAAATTCAAAAGAAATTTATGAAAAAAAAAAATTCATTTGAAATACATATACACAACTTTAATCACATACAACCGCATACATCCTTAATCTTATCAATTTTGCTAATTTCAAACTCATAAGTGCTTGCTATTAAGTACACTTTGATAACTGAAATTTATTTACAAGTATGTATCTATTTTCCGTAGGATACAGGCTATAAATAAATAGCAATTTAAAAATATCAGTCATGTTATTAATTTTAGAGGAAAAAGAAACAAAAAGAAAAAATCATTTCACAATAATTTTGTAGGTATTTCAGTTGAAGTTTAATAAAAACTTTTCGTAAAATTAATTTATTCAATTTTTAATTTTTATTTGCTGATAAATTTTAAAAATCGTAAATAAATAAAAAAATGTGAGTCTTTTTTTTTTGAAAGTGGAGTAAGTCTATTTCATAAATAAATAGCAGAGATAATTAAGGGTTTGCATTTTACCTAGTAATATATAGTTTCATCAACTATATCAACTGATAATAATATGATAAAAATTTTGAAGAATTTAACAGCAAAATTGATACTTTTAATACTATTTATTAGTAAGACTAGTGATTGTTTCTCGAAGTATAAAAATAAGTTTACACGAGTCAGATTCGTGATTAATGCCAAAGTGAGGTCAATGAATAAAAAATTTATACCGAATTACATTAATTGTTTTCATAAAATTGATTTTTTTTTTTTTTTCAAAAATGGACTTACACCATTTTCAAAAAAAATGTTTTTCTATAAAATCTATAAAAATTCGTTTTATTCATTTAGTAAATTTCTAAGCTATAAATATCAAATACATACACTCAAAAGTATAGGAGGTACATATACATATATACCAGTAAAAAAATAAAAATCACTTGACATTAAGATACATATATTGAAATGTTCGTAAGTACATATCTATATTAGACTCTTATACATACACACGTATGCACAATGTACGAGTTTACGTACATAAACATTTTCAAAATAATCATTCGTCATCATAATCAGAATATTATGGATAGTATATTATATTATCGTATTGTATGTAGGATATACAAAATATGAGCATATTTTCAAACATTAAAAGGACAAATAAATTTCATTTCTATAATATTTTACTTCTTTATTATTAGTTTCGTTATTATTTGTAATATTTCTTGAACAGGCAATTTATATAGTCTGACAAATATAATAATTTTTATAATAAAAAAATATTACAGGAATATGTACATAAGAATGTATGTCTGTATGTGTGTACTATTCTACTATCTACCATTGTCCGTATAAATATTTCAGATATGTATAATAATTTAACTAAAAACACTCAGCGTTATGAATTCTTATTCAACAAAATAAAAAGTATTTTCATTAAATTTTTCCCAATTATCTAAAAATAAGGAAATGATATATTGTATCCAGCTATACTCTTTTTTAAAAGAGAGTAAAATTCAGAGCAACTTTTAAATTGTCAGAGTTTAACAATTAAGTTTAACCTCAAAAGAGAAACGAAAAGGTGTTAAATTTTCATTGATTTTCGAATAGTTTTCGTTAAGTGCTCTTGTTTGCTCTTTTTTTTTTTACTCTTTTTTACTCTACTGATGAAATTTGGTATACAGATCTAAATTTTAGCTCTACTCTACTCTGATCTAGTATTTATTGAACAAACTTATCAATAGTAAATTTATGATGAAAGAATCCGGTTTTTATGAAAAAATAAATTGATGAAAAAAACTATAATCCAATCCACTTCTGCATGACCGATCTGTATAGTTCATTTGTACAAAATGATCTTCATATCATGAGGGGCATTTGTAAGCAACTATAAAGCTACAAACATACAGCATTCATCTATAGAGTTAAACGTGCATTCTATAAATCAAATATCAAATCAAATATCTTCATGATGGTCTGTTTAAAATCATATTTTTTCTTCAAATGATTTTTTGCAATTTTTATATAAATTTATGCGTAAATGGTTTGGTTGTTGGTTAATTAAAAAAAAAAAAAAATATGTTTTTCCAGTCATTATGCAATTATAATTTCAATTGAAAAAATAATAGTTTACTGCACGGCCATACACATTTCTAAGGCAATGTAAAGACGTCTGACGTTTAATGACTGACGTCACACAGGTCGTCGAAATATTAACAACACAACAACAAGAAACAATTTATACATACAACACAACAACAACGCACATTTGTTTACCGTATAACGACATGATTTACATACGTCACAATTCCAACTGCCACTGCAATGATTACATTTGCGTTACCCAGCAAACATTTGGGCAATAGTACGAGAATGCAATAAAAGTGCAATAGTTTTCAACGATAAATGGGTAATAATTAGGCAAAATAGTTTGGGTTATATACGAGTTAGCGATAAAAGCACAACATAATAACCCATGAACAAGCAACATTAATGTTGCTTTCTTATCGCTATGTCTATTAGAATCAATTAGAATGCAATCGTACAAGGCAATTAGAGTGCGCGTAAATGTGTATGGCGTGAGTTTACTGCATGTATGCATCAAATGTTTTCGTAAATAAAACTACATACTCGTATAGGTATGTATTTTTTTTGTCGCTTGATGTATTTGCATATTTCAGTATAATGTTCTCTCTTTCGTATTAGAGTTACTACGATAAATGAGCAACGTATTCGTATTGTATAGTATGTATCGTACGTATGTACTCCTAAGTAACATGAAATTTATTTATGAAGATTATAAATTTTACAAAATATAGAGAATAATTTATTATAATTTTCATTTTACAGGATGTCATCATTTTTCTTCTTTTTTTTTTTTTTAATTTTATCATTATTTGTTTTTTATTTATTTATGTACATATTTTAATATATAACAATTTATTCTAATCTCTATGTAGGTATCTACACAAATAAATATTTTCTGGTGACATAATTTGTTTATATTAGTGTAAAAAATAATTTTCTTTCTTCTGTTCTTTCTTTTCTAATTTATTTTTTTATTTTATTTTTTCTTTGTTTTTGCAAGTTATTTATTGCATCGAAAGCAATTTATATTGATTCATTCATTTATTTTTTTTTCTATTTTTTTTTCTATTTCCTTTTCATTTTATAAGTTTAAATTTGTTTGATCCTTTATCGTTATCATATGCAATTATTTTTATTCAAATATGTACTGTGATACCACTATATGTAGGTTGAGTTCATCATTGCAAATTGAATGAGCAATCAGATTATATTTAGAATTTAATCGTAATCTAGAGTAGTAGACTACTTACTTGTGAGAATTAAAATAATCTTTTATATTTTAAATAAAATGTGTTTAAATATACAGAGTTCTTCTGCATTCTTCTGCATTCAATGCAGTGACTTCAACTTGGACTTTGACTTTCGAGTACATAGTAAATAGAAAAGTAGCTATCACGTCTACTGTATTGAATGTAGAGCTTTTAATGCATATCCATTAAATCAAAGTCGAAATTGAAAAATCATTGCATTGAATGTAGAAGCGGTTTTATTTTTAATTTTTATATGAAATTTTCAAGCTTAATTTTAATGGTCACCACATAAAAAGTCATAAATAATGACAAAGTCACATTCACATTAGTGTAAAGTATGATAATGTAAAGACGACTTTTCACTATTACATACTTATTAGCATTTCTGAACTTTTTTCCAATAAGCTGGTAATAATCATTTAAAGCTGGAAAAACCCTATGACTTAATTGGAAACACACAACGAAAAACTAAAAACTATTTTTTCTAACTTTTGCATCGAGCAGAAATAGAATCTACACTTATGCTCGATTGAATCTAACTCCGATTTGAGTAATCATAGAACATTAAGATTACAATAATGAATGACATTATAGAGTGCTTAATTTAATTCGATTGTAATCATGAACTCAGCCATAATGTTTTCAAATAGACAATTTTATTAACGTACACATATTACAGTTGATAGAAAATGTATATAAAATTCTATAAATAAAATTCTTTATATGAAAAAAAATATATACATATATACAATATATTTCGATATACATAGTTGTAATCACATTCTCAATACATATTTTATTTTTGCATTTTATAAATGTTTATAATGAGATATTGTATGTGTATACGTTCGTTAGTTAATAACACTATAATAATTATTTATAAATTTACTTGATCGGATAAGCTTTCGTGCACTATTTACTTACTATACTATCTAATGTACATAATGTATGATATATACATAGAATTGCATATGAATACTTGTGCATGTACTATATTGACACGTTTTTTGTACACATTACATAGTTAGTATCATAAACAACAGGGTGAGAAGATTTTAGAAATTTCAGTCATAATCATAAAATGATATAACGATCGTAAAATCAAAATAAAAATTCGCCTTCGTACATGTACATTAATGCAAATGCAATCATGCACTTGCGTATATTTTATGACTCGTATATGACATACGGATTATTCTCATAAATGTGCATTTTATAAAATCAACAAAAAAATATTATTTTTATTATTATCATTGCATAAATATCAATTATTTTTTTTTTATTACACATTTTAATTTACTCATGTATTTCTACCCACATTTTTCTTTAAAAAAAAAAATTATTTCTACAAGCCACTATCTATCTATCTTATGTCTATTACCCTCTTGCCATTAATTCATCTCTATATCATTTAAAAACAAATCATTCAAATCAACAAACAATTAGTGAAATGAAATAAAATGAAAAATAAAACTTTAAATATTTTTTTTATTTATTTTTAATTTATTTTTTATTATTTTTTTTTTTTTATTTTTATATTCAATGCAAGACAAAATGTTGTTTACCTTCTATTTGTCAATGAATTATTTTCTATTTTTATAATGAATTTTTTTCCTTATTTTCTATTATACTATACTTATGTGCACAGTGATTTTTTTTACACTTAATTTAAATACAAATAATGAGAAGAAAAAAATAAATAAATAAAAATAGAAAAATAAATTAAATTCATAACATTTTCGTATGTGTAATGTGTGATATATTTTTAAACACAGCACCTACGATTATAATGTACATAAGATTGATAACAAAAATTGAATGTATGGATGTAATCGCACATGTGATTTTCGATAAAATACACAACACAATAATTATTGTTATTCACTTCTTATGCTAGGAACAGACCAGAGAGTTTAGAAACTTTTTTAACCTGTTCAAGTAAGTTCTGTTCAAGCTTGGATAAGTCCGCTCCAGAAGTATAGTTTAACCTAAACCACTTAATGCAAGTATATAGTTTAACTCGATGAGAGCTTTATCTGAACATACGACAAATGACAACTAAACCTGTTTTCGATTTGTGTCATCACAAAAGCTTTTTCTAAACTGATTTACTTTTTCGTCTGTTAGCAATATAAGTTTACCAAACTACAAATCCTAGCAAATAGATGACTTAAGTAAGACCCTAAATAGACGTGACGGGACGAAAGAAAATTAAACGAACGTAAATACACGTTTCGTCAGTTTGACAATTTGCCCTAAATAGAAACGATTCGAAATGAATAAAATTGTGTATGAATATTGAGTATAGAAACAAGTATAAATGTGTATGAAACGAGTAAAAACGATAAAATGTACGACCGGTACGGCACTATCCGTTTCGTCTCGTTTCGTCTATTTGACATTTATAAAACTTATCGAAATTGAACGAACGTAAGAACATGTCCATTTAGGCTAGTTCTATGTACCACAGTACTATCGTATGTATCGTTTCGTTTCGTTTCGTTTCGTCTCGTCACGTCTATTTAAGGTTATAACTTTAGGCACATCACTAAAATTTGGTGATCAAATATTATGTAAGGAACGAAGAATTATATCACATCAAAGGACACAAGAAAATCGAAAAAAAAAAAATTTAAATATAGGAAATGACGTTAGGTCGAACATGTTTTAGAGAAAGATAAAAAATGCCAAAGCATATATGAAAAAGATTGAAACTGGAACCTTCAAGAATAAAGGAATAGAGAAAGATCAAAGAATTGCTGCTTTAAACATCAAATAGAAAAAAATATATTAACAGTTTCCCCTAAAACTTGAACTGATCTTAAGAAAACTTCCTCAGAATCGTGTCAGGTTTGGAAGTCGTTTTATTAAGGTGTTACACTCTTTAAAAGAGTCAAGAATACAAATATAGGGTGATTTTCGTTTATTTGTCACTCTATATGTCAACTCTATATGGTTGAGGGAATTTGTGTTTGGAAAAATTTTACATTTTTCCTTTTTCATACCCTTTTTCTCTTCTTTGCAAAAATAGAAAAAATCATCAAATTTCATTTAAAAAATAATCGCAAAAAAAATTACAAAATTGAAAATAAATTCCTTAATCGAAAAATACATAATATGTATAATAAAATTCTAAATAATTGCAAGTTAAAATGTATTGTACGTCTTTCAATGAAGGTTATCAATAAAATTTTCGAAAAAATATACGAACAAATTTTACAATTTATTCATGTACATAATGTCATAGTCATAGTACATGCATATACATATGAATAAATACGTATGATGTGTTTTCGAAATTTAAAATATTTTCTCATTTCATTTTTTTTTTAGCACATATATACTACATATTACCTGTGATATTACGTATGTCAAACATTTTAATTTTGTATTTAAATTCATATACATAATCACTATATGTATATTCGGTATTATATAACGAGAATAAAATCAAAACTTTTAACACATCCATATAAATACATTCTCATATTAAACTGTTCGTATATGTCCGTAGTAGATACGAATGCAGACATGTATGAATAATTTCTACATTTACCAAAAATGATTGATTATTTTCCATTCAATTACACATAAAATACTGTTTTGTATACACACACACACATACTTCAAATACATATCAATAAAACTAATTATCTGCATATATGCATATTCGTACGTATAGTACACTCGCATTGCATCAGCATCATCAGCATACAATATCATTATCACAATCACAAAAAAAAAAAAATTATCTAAAATCTAAAAATTTTTTATTAAATATCAAATAGATAATGAAATGTACAAGGAATACGTAAAGTTACGTGCATAAAAATGTAAGTAGATATCATCCAAACCATATTACATATACAACACCATCATCATCACAATTCGAATTAGACCGCAATAGAAAAACACTTAGGCTGGTTATTCACCAACATAGATTATCTTTTATCTGAAATAAAGTGTATTCATCAACCTGGATAAAACATTACTCGGTTATTTTGAAGACAACCTCGGAGTGGTATTATAAATATCTTTCGAATATAACCTTGTTATTAACAGCAACAACACAAATAAAGATAATGTAGTTGTATGATGTATTATCATATTTGCATCATAATTACCTCTTTTTCATTTTGTAATATAAAAATATAATCAGTTGGCATGTTTGACACACATGTTCGACCCGAAAATGAAGTTCGAAAACAAATTTTATCTAGGTTGATGAATAAGCTGAAATTGTAACTATGATATATCCATGTTGGTGAATAGTTCACTGAATACCACCCTTAGACTTACACAACTATTCTCAATATATCATTCCATAGAATTTTGATACTATAGAAGTTTTTTAAATTTCTGGAATATCCTTACTTACATTCCATATATAAACATCTAATAGATGGTTATGTGTTATTGTGATCCTGAATATCATAATATTGATAGTGTAATTCGATGGTAAAATATTTTCTCATCATTTTTTTTTTCCAAAGAATTTTCTCTTTCAAGTAATGTAAGTGTACATAATTAGAGGTATACTACGGTATACGTTACAAGTATGTATGTATACTGAATGAATTATTATTTTTTCTTTCCTTACATTTTATCATCAATTTATTTTTCGTGATTAAAAAATAAAAAAATAAAAGAAATCAATCGATATTTATACATAATATTACGTGATATGAGATGATAAGATTCTAAGAATTTTCCTTCAAAAAAATAAAAAAAATAAAAAAAAAATAAAAAAAAGAGGGATGAAATATTTAAAAAGAAATTTGTTGAAAAATTTCTTGTGGGAAAAATGTTAAAATTTTTTTTTTTTATTATTATTCAGAAAAATTCAATACGATGAAAATAATTTCGAATTCGAAACTGAAGAAATAAGTAAAAATAAATCATTTACAATTTGATTTTTTCAGAATATTTATTAGAAGATTATTTTGAAAAGAAAATCAATGAAAAATGTATATATGGATTGTCTGAAAAGTTTTTGACTTAACACAGAAACAAATTATATTTTCATTTTTCAACATTGCCTCCTTTTAAGTCTGTACAATTTTTCAAATGGTGCTTCCATTCCTTTAAATCCCTCTAAGTAATAGTTTTCACCTACAGATACGATGACCTCCTCATTTGATAAAGTTCTGTTTTCCAAGTCTAGGAAACAGGAAAAAGTCACTATAGGGGCCATATCTGGTGAATACGGTGAATGATAAATCAATTCAAATTCGAATTCATGAATTTTGCCATGGCAAGAGACGGAGACAGAGACAGAGACGGGCGGATATGTTCGATTTTTTCCATTTTTATATAAAAACACTGATATCGAGTAACACAAATGACTGTCAAAGAACAAATTAACATCAAAAATGTTAACAATATTTACAGTCATCTTGCAAGCCTTACATGGCCTGATGTTACATCATCATCGGAACAAAATGAATTCGACGAAAAGGGAATCGTAAAATTTTCTTGATATTCATTTTACATCTTTTTTAATATTTTCACATGTTTATTACAACAATTATAGTTCATTTGTGATTTGTAAACTTTTTCCTTGATCTTTAAAACAAAATTTCAAAGAAAAATAACAATTTAAATCAAGTAAATTTATAATACTCAAAGTATAACTTTAAAGCTGAAAGAAATGAATTTGTCGTTCATTTGTAAATCATTGCGTTTCATACATTTTAATTTATTTCACTTTATTGTACATATGTACATAGTAATTTTCTTTCTTGATTTTCAATTGTTCAAAAATTATATACTCTCGTTTGTTGTATGTTAAGTCATATATGATGCAATGTTGCAAACAAGGACATTCATACACAGTGTAGGCAGTAATGTGTACTGTCTGCAAATGTTGTTATGATGATGATGATGATGATTTATTCTTTTGATCTGTTTAGGGTCAGTGTCGGTTTTAGCCTCTTGGGCGCCCAGTGCACTTTAAAACTTTTCGTCGGATTTCAATCATGAATCATTGAAGATCTTAATCACTAAATTCTGACTATATGAAACACTATAACTCTTGAAAGAAAGGACGTAGAGAACCATGTAAGGTGTCATTAGAGAGAGGAAGAAGTTTCCTACAGCTTTTTCTTGGACTACTTTCTTCTAGCTGGTACACCGTAGAGTAGAGTAAGTGTGAAAAATATTCATCATCCTCTAGCGGCTAAACGGTTGAGATTACCCGCTTTCCTTTGTTTGTCTCGATGAGAGACCTATATCTACTGTTTGCGGGTTGACCACCCGTGGTCGGACACCCTGTATAATTAGAGGTAGTATATTGTAATGTGTATATATGTATGTGTGGGTACTAAAAACTATCTCTTATTACAAATTTTAGAATTTAACTATTGAAAATAATGTGATTTTGAATGAATTCATACGTAGATACTTATAATGTGAACGTAATGCATAAAAAATAAATTAGCCCTCACCAAAACATCAACAACAGAAAAACATAATATTCTATCTGTTATATCCATCAAATATAATTTATATATGTCTGAGTGTGTAGTTTGATACCATGCAACCATTATAACCACGATAATTTTATAATCATATCACCAAACACCACCATAATTATCATCAGAATAATTCCAAAATTTATCTCATCATAAATTCCAAAAAAAAAACAAGGGAAAAACTGGTTTGTGTGTTATATTACACCTGCAGTGTTTTGCATACATGTAACATCATTTACACACATACGAGTATGTAATGTAATTTAATCGTATGTACATAATAGGAAAAATTTAAATCTGTTTATGTATTCATCCTATATTATATTTTTCTCTCTATTGTATCTATCCCGAAATATCTATCCGAACAGTTGAAAATTTATTTTTGACATCCAAAAACATAACATAATGTAAGTGTATGGTTTCAATTCAATTTAATGAAATTTAATGTTTGTAAAAGAGGAAAATTTAAAATGAATTCTTCACATTATACACCCATATACTCCTGTATTTCTATAGTTAGTATACCACATGCTTGAGATATAAAATGTGGTACCTACTGCATAATTAAAATGAATGAAATGAGGTAATTTGAATTTAATTTTCATTTAAAATTTTCACCAACATTAAAAATAATATCATCAAAATGTCCTTTTAAATAACCATACAAAATAGAAACACATTATTAAGGATAATATAAAATTGAATGAATGAAAAATGCATTTAATATGGGGTTTATCAATAAGAATGTCAGAACTTTCAATGGCAACAATGACAATATTGAACGAAAAGTCAATCTCAAACTTTGAATGCTGTACTCAGTATTGTGTGACAGTGACGACAAGGGATCATGAAATGGTACACACGATTCTACTTCATATTTTTCTACATTACATGTACATTTATGAGCGTCTTACGTGAGATAAATATGTATGTATAAAATGCACATGAATTTATTAAATCTAAATTAAAGCAAGACGCAAAAAAAGAAAAGAAAAAGAAAACCAATTCAAGTACACATACATACTTAAGATTTAAGTTATTCGATTCGATTTGTTGGATAATAATCGACTGAATGTGGATATAGTCGTCGTCATCGTCATCGTCTGCTATGCATTATTCATGAATAACACTTCCGTTCTTAATTATAAAAATGTAATTTTTTTTTTGTCTTCAATTCAACTGCCTCAGCAACAACAAAAAAAACAACAACATTAGCTATCATCACAATCATCATTATCATTTATCAGAGTTTTTATCATATACTCATATATATACATCGTCTTCATCATCATCATCATGAATATTTTTGTAAAGTATCAGCCAAAGTATGTACGCACTACGTACGTACGTATACGCGGTTGGTTGGCTATTGATCGATCAGATATCATGTTTTTATGTATCATCAAACAACATTTAAAAAAAATAATATTAATAGATTGAATGATTTCATTATCATTTTACATTGTTGATTGATTGATAGACAATCTAAAATTCTCACTACTTAACCGATAATCTCCAACCAAACCAACAACCAAACAACCTACCAACAAATCAACAAACTAGCAGCTAATATAAGTTTACATCTAGAGAGTGTAGATATGTATGTACAAAATAATATTACAATCTAAAGTGTGTACACATACTTGTATGTATACTCGTATATACTATGTACATTATAATTTATCATAAAATAAAAATATATTTTTTTTTGTCCTATCAATTTTCTTATTAACAATTCATGAAATTTTTAAAAAAAATGCTCCTACATTTTTTTTTCTCCTTACATTTTTTTTTTATCATATAAAATGTCTCATTTACACAAATAAAATCTATATAGGTATATAATCGAATACATAATAACGTTAGATTACATACGCGGATTTATGTACGTACAGTAATGTACGTATACATAATGTAAAGTATCTCCTATCCGCATTAATGTGGATAAACATATAAGTAATAATAATAATAATTATATTGAAGCATTGAAGCATTGAAGGTTTTAATTTGATTAGACAAGAAGACAAGTTCATTATCAATATAAATATTATACAAAGATAAGTTTTTTCAAGGAATATTTAATATTAAATTAATAAAATTAATATACAATAAACGTACGTATATACGTATTGATGTAATGATGAAGTTTATTAGCCAATATTGGCTGTAATTGAATTAAGTATATGTATATACAACATAAAAATTTACTCATATTTTTAGAAATAAAAAATTTATTCAGAACGTCGTTTTGAGTTTGAATAACACAACTCAGTCAAAATAGAACCTCAGAACCGTAAAAGGTTAATCATTTTTACTGAATTTACTGAGATATTTAATAGTAGTAGTACATAATTTACTTCTAGCCCCTTCTAGCCATTGTCGATTTTAATCTCTTGAACTTCCGGTACACTTTCAAACTTTACACGGATCTACTTTCAATTTGAAATTCTTCTTCGTATTGAGTATATTCACCTAAACTACAATGCAATACATAATTTACACAAGAAAAGGAAAAGAGAAATTACTATTCGTTTCGTGCATTTGTCTTTCTATTTTTCTTTCTACTTCTCTTCTTTTATTTTCATTTGTAATTTGTAAACAAGCAAAGCATGATCATTTAACTCTTGAGTATTTGAGTGTAGAAAGAGAAGTGGAAATAAAAGTAGAAAGAGAAATGGTAATAAAAGTAAAAAGATACAGTACTCTTCTTATTTCCTTGTGTATATTAGGCACTGTACTGTAATGGATGATTATACAGAGCAGAATCTCAGATCGAAACTAAATCCGTGTATACAAGAAAAATCGATAAATATTTTAACCTAATATATTTTCATTTATAAAAATCGATTAATTTTTCTCATTCTATAGAAAAATATGCTACGTTCAGCTAATATCAAATCCATTTTGTACAGTGTACGAAGAGTACGAACATTCATACATTCTCGTATTCTCAATCATCATCATCATCATCAAAATTCATCTTGTCTATTCAATATTTATATGTACATATTTAGTTAGTTAGTTACCTCTAGCAATATTTTCTTGTTCTTTTTTTTTCTTCTATTTTTTTACATATATTCTGTATGTATACGCTCTCTATATACTTTATGCCTGTCTATATATGATTTATTATTTTAATGTACTTTTTAGGGTACATGCATGCATATATGTACATATGTATGTATTCAAAATTGTAAAATAATTTTCCTCGATTTTTTTATACTTTTTCATTTTTTATTTGTTCTACTATGTGTGGATATATTTTTTTTTTATTTCAATTCTATTCTATGCAAATTTTTTCATCTATTTTTATTTTTTGTTTCTTCACATTCATAAAATAAAAAAAAACTTCATTCTAGCTAATTCACAAACATAGACAGATATGATATAGAGCATTATATATACTCGTAAGTCGGTTCATATACGAGTATTTTAGTCTGCTAGATTACATAACTAAAGGATAATACCCCATTTATATTTTTATGTGCTGTATATACATCATGCACATCATAAATGTATGTATACATAATATTTTGATCAAAAAATAAAGTGAATTTTTCTATTTTAAATCAAGGGAATGGTGACTAAATCAAAAGATTAGATTTTTTTTTTCTTTGCCCTTAGGTTAGTATTACCATGTAGTAAGTAGTAGTACTCTAATAGACATCTGTGCTAAATTTCATGTCAATATCTTCGGCATTTAATGAGATACGCTTGATTACTTTAATCTCAACAAAGAGTAAAATTATCAATTATTAAAATGAGTGAAAATGTTCATCACAATAATTCACCTCATAACAGTGTATTGGTTGTGTGTGACAATTTCGTCAAAAATTGAATCAAATATCGTTCCACAACCACCGTAGTCAATTGATTTAGCATAGTTCTCAACATCTGACTGTTCAAAGTTCAACAAACTCAAAATACCAACCCGATTGAAGAGATAAACGCCAAATTGAGAAGAGAGTATTGAAGACCATTCCAGAAAAAGATTTATCTGACTGTTTCCAGAATTAAGTTCATTGTGTTGGACGATAACTACCCTGAAGACGACAAAATTAATTTGGAAGAATAAAAAATAAAATATTTCTTTTTTTTTTCATTTGATAAACAAATTCACATTATTTTTTTGATCACAGTAGTAAGTAGTATATATATACACGCTTAAAGGGTAACGTAAATAATATAAATTTAGATCACTTTTCTCTTTTTCTTCTTCTTCTTTTTGTTCATATTTTTGCAACTTCTTCTTTACTAAACAGATAAATAGATAGATAAATAAAAATAGAATGATTGTATTTAGTCATAGTCAGTATTATTATGTATAATATTATGTATAAATGGAGTATGTAGAAAAATAAAAAGGGAAATAAAATATTTCAAAAAAAAAAATTAAATAAAATGAATAAAAAAAGAAAGTCTTTTTTATTCAACAAAAAAAGATCTAGGATAAAGGATTAAAAAGTACATATATACACATGCATATATTAGATATAATATATATGTAAATATGTAAATAAAATAATGTATGAACACAAATATTATGAATAAAAATTATTCTGTAACAGAGAACAAAAATATAAAAGTTATACAGTTTCAAAAATACACAGACAAGTACATATTATATAAATACATGTCTACATGCATCTACAATCTCTTCAGAGATAAAACACAAATTATATGTATGTAAGGCTGAGTTCTAAAATGTAAAAAATAAGCATCGATGCGACAGTATTACCGTAGTGATGCAAATATGATGCGTATCATTATTACATTGTATCAAAAACGCATAATTTTAAATTTGACATTTTGAAACGAAGTTAGGAACGGATTGTGATGATTGTATAAACAAAATGCAATGTTTGCTTAGATGATGAGTAAAAAATACATTCACAATCACAAGGTATTTTTAAACTTATTATGACAGTGTGACCGTTTTTATTTTAAACATTTAGGGTAATATGTTTAATTCACATAGGTATTAGCCTGGTACTAAGACCAGACCGGTAGCAAAGTCATTTAAGACCTATTGTGGCTTAAAATTTAATTAAGACTAAGGCCTTATACTATTGACACACTGCAGAGATAAACCATGGTTATCTCAGTTTTCTGGTTTATCTTTGCGATAACCGACTTTCAGAACTCGCTTAATTTAACCGAGTTTCTAGAACTCAGTTATCTTGTTAACCAAGTTCGAATTCAGTTATCTTTGACGTTTGTGTTATTGTTTTTTTTTTTATATTATATTTAAACAAACTGTCAAACAAAATTTCAACTAACATGCTAACTAGATGAAAGAGAATTAGTGTTGGAATTTATCTCGACAGGTGTCGTATGAATATATAAACTATTTCACCTCAATTTAAATGTATCAACCATACCAGGTTATCGATAAACCATTTGAGATAACCATGGTTTATCTCTGCAGTGTGTCAATAGTATTAAAAACTATTTACTTTACATTTAAACCGCATCGATGCATTTTAGAACTCAGCCTAACTTATATTTATGTATGTATATATATTATAAAGGTGAAAAATAAAAAATAAAATTTTTTTTTCTCGTCCTTTTGTCAATATGTATAGGTACTACTATAATACGAGTCTGCATGAGTGTGTATTATATTATGTACTGGTACTGTAGTACAATGCAGTATGTATAATAATAATAAGAAGAAAAAATGAGCAGTATGTCAATGAACATTTTTCACCTAATTTTCTTTTTTATTTTTTTTTTTTTAATATTTTATTTCATTTATATATTTTTTTTTTAAACATTTTTTTTTATTATTATTATTAACCTCAATTTGACTATAACTATGTATCGCATCAAAAAAAATTAAATAAAATAAAATAAATGAAAAAGGGAAACCAAAATGAATTTGTACGATTATATCAATATCACTGTATATATGTATGTCTGAATGTATATTCAATAAAAAAAAATATAATGTACATTCATACGAATGCATATGCATAAGAGTGTATAGAGATATGTGTGTATGTTATATTGTTATACTTAATATTATTACAAACAAACTCATACATGGTAAATTGTATTTGTATTAATAAAATTTTATATGAACACGATTTACAAAGGATTTTACTTTACAAACTTTTTATACCTTTTACTTACTAAATACAATACTCGTATATATGGTATAAAAGTGTGTACTATTTTTACACAGCATACACCATACCTTTTAAATTCGTACATTACATAGTACAGCTATAGAAACAAAATAATTGAAAATAATAAATTTTATGAAATATTATACGTTATTATACATTCGTAAGCATGATATTATTAGGTACAAATCCGCCAGTGTTACCATTTTTATGATTTTCTTTAATGTTGGTAACTTTTTAAAGTTTTTCTTATGATCTATATGGATGATTTACCAGTTAGGTAAAATGATTTTACTGCCACACTTCATTAGACGATACTCTTTCTTATTCTCCTGTACTCAAAGTATACATATACGATTGACGTAAGAGTATACAGACCGGGTATGAAGAGCAAGTGTAAAATATTATAAGAAATTTTTTCGTGTTTCTCTCATACTTACGTGTACATCTCATTAAGACAGAAAAATATACATATATTTTATTCAGGAATGATAATTACTAAACTGCTACTGGAGATAGTAGTCTGAACCCAATCAGTTTTAGCTCCCTGAAGCTCCTCTTTTCAAACGACACACAACTCATAAACGAATTCCTCTAGTAATTCAGTAAATTATTTCATCTTACAATCCATTATGTACATCATCCCCACAAACTTATTATTTGTGATCAACCTGCTGATCTTCTCACTGGCTTACCATTCAGGATTATGCTTTTTGGGATTGTATTTTAAGCAAATTTATAGACATCACCAATTCATTCTGATTCTAGTCTAGGTGCCTTTATAAGCGTCACTAGGTCAATACAACATTATCATATAGACCTATGACTTCTCATTACATTATAATTCACCAATCTTCAAAAATTCACCTGTTTGAAGATCACCAAAAATCTTCCTGTATAATTTTCTTCTTAAAAATAGCACCAGAGATAAGAATCTATCTATATGATATAGAACTGATATCATATCATTAAACTCTCTACAATTCATTTCTTCATGTTTAATTTTGATAAATTGTATTTTTAGGTAGACTTTCATTTTGAAACAGGGACACAGATAAAAAAAAATTGTTTGATTGGTAACACTGACGTGAGTATACACAATATGCACAGATTATGGCGAAGTAAATACAGACATATTGTATAATTTTCAAATAAATTCAAAGCGCAGTAAAATAAAAAATATATTTTTTTTTCTTTTCTTTTCGAAAATAAGTAGTATATGATGTAGTATACATAAAATGAAAACCAACAGTTTATGACTTCTTATTACAGAAAATACATAATATACATTCATATATAAGTCAAACAACTCATGAAAAGTTGAAAATAATTGTGTCAAGAAGTGATTTGTTTTCTTTATGTTGTTTTATTTCAGTTTTATTATTTTTTTTTTTTTTTTTGTAATAAATGTTTCTGCAACATTTTTTTGTTGTTGTTATTGTTGCTTTAAATGTAAATACCGTGACGTAAACGTATTAAAAAATGTATCAAAGAGAATTATAATATGTATTTTATAATATCTATGCATGAAAGACTCTATAGGTAGGAGTTATGACAATATGAATAAAATAGTAACGTGCACAGTATGATATGTACATAATGTATAATATAGTATACTCATATACATATATAAATTGAGTTTTATAATATGTACTTCCCAGCTGACCACTCAATGAACTAGGTTCACAGTGAATTCATAGTGAATGCCAAAAATCTTCACGAACTGAATAATTTTTCTCTTATTCATTTTGAAAACACGAAATGAAAAATAAGTGAATTATTCAAAAATATGGGTACATTATGAATACACCAAGTGATTGAAATATGAATTATATTCATATAAAATTCATTTGATGAATGACGATTTATGTATACACTTATTTTAATTTTATGATTAGGCGAATTCATTCGTTTTATCTTTGTAAAATGGTTGCGATTCACAAAGCCTAACACTATGGAATCACTTAGTGAACGTATAGTGAAATTTTATATCACTTTTTCATGTACTAATTTGTAAACTGAAGCGATATAAAATGTAGTTATTTGAGTCTAAGAATAAGGAATAAGCAAGTGTTTTAAATTCTGTGTAATATTAGTTTATTAAAAATAAAAAGTAAAATAAGTAAAAAATAACAAAGTGATTTAAATTATTCAGAAAAATCAAAATGAAAAGTAGGAATATAATAATTAGAGCCAGGATTCATTGATTACTCACATTGTAAATGGTATTTTACTTTCACATGCTGGATTCAATATGAATTCATTTCGTGTTTTCATTAAATGTTCAGTAAGTGATTTCAAAATGAGTTCAATAAGTGAATTCACTATGACCGCAGATATAGCGTAAAAATTTTTGAAATAAAATATCTTCACTAATGATTCACTGTGAACGTTCACGTCAAGAATCACTTGGATGAAATGAATTCAGAACGACTTCACTATGAGTTCACTTGGTCAGCTGGGTTATTATACAATTCAGTGTCGATCTATACACATGTATGTAATTAAATCGAATATTTAATATGTATTTAATACCATGTGGTCATATATTTAGGGACAAAAAATTATTTAGATCCTAGGCATCCTATACATACATATACTAACATCATAAAATTTTACATAAAAATTTATACGTACATAATGTACATAATAATTTAGGTTCAGTTGACTGAAATTTGAAACTGCGGTTACATAAAATAAATAAATGAATTTAATACTCGTACATAACGTACATTGTGTAATACGTGAAAATGTCACATATTACCTCGCATAAAAAATATTATTCTTATATGTATATTAAAAAAAAAAAAACACACATAAAATTTGACCTTCGTTTCTAATTACATACGTATTATCCTGTTTATGTTTCTGCGTTAGTTATTTTTTTCTTTCTTTTTCTTCATTTTTATGTTCAAGCGTCTTTAATAGAATTTTTGTTATATGTTATTTTATGTAAAGTAATATATCTAATGATTACGTAAATAATTAATTTTTAATCAACACAAAATGAATCTAATTACAGTAGTGCATTCCTTTATATGGAATTGTGCTGGATGATAAGTATTAAAAAAATTGGAATGTATAAGAAACCATAGAAAATACATTTTCTTTTTTTTCAGAACCTTAAAATAATGAAATTCAAAAAAATTACATCAAATTAAAATCTAACTCGTAGATATCTGAATATAGTGTAGTGTACATATTTATGTATCCATACTATACATGTGTGTGTGTGTGTGTGTGTGTGTGTGTGTGTGTGTGATGCATGCATTGTGATTGAAGTTTTTTAATTAAATTAAATTCACAATTTTTAATCGTTAAGTAACAAAAAAAAATAAATAAATAAATAAATAAAACATTGTCTGTAAATTGTATATCTTTTTGATTTCTATTTAAAAAATTTTTAATCGTACTTTTTCTTCCTATATGTACATATTTACTTTTCTTACACATTAAACGTGCTGCTGCTATAGTTATAAGCACCTTCGCATTTAAATTTTTATAACAATAATTTAACTGACTATGCAAAAATTATATCCTGCTACAACTATTTATTTATACACAACAATGAATAATATAACTTTTTGTTGGTTTCCTATTTTATGCTTTTTATGTTTTCACAACTATAGAGAAATAAAGGTCATAAAATGAAGGTTTTGTTGACCTCTAAAAAATTCTATATACTTTACTATTTTTATACTGTAAACAAAGTGCGTTAGTTACATTTTGATATATGTACTTGTACAACTATAGAATTTTTTTTTTTTTGTTTTTTCTGCTATCCTTGCAAATTTTCTTGAATATCCTCAAGAATTTTTTTTCCTACATAAAGATATGCCTATAGCATACACACGATATACTACTAAAACTAATCTAAAGTACCTATAAATGTGCCTATGTAATAGACGAGGTTATAGTATGTATAATAATACAGGTATGCAGGCAACAACACTAACTATATCATCATCATTACCCATCAAGGTATATCGTCATTTCTTAAAAGTTTACATACATACATGCTTATGAGGGTAATCCCAGAAATATCCATCCTAACCCTAACAAAAGAGTGCACAAAAACTTTTGGAGAAATGTAAATTTACATCTTAACATTGTCACCTTTTAGCTCGATGCACTCATTTCAGCAATATTCAGTGGCTTGGATACCATGTTTATAGTGTAAGAAGAAACATCGAATTCTTCAAAATAGCCATCTACTATACAGACTCCTCCTTTATATAATTGTTGTCAAGTATTTCACCACCAATTCATTTTTCTCAAGTTTCGAAATAAAAAATAAGGTGAGATGCCTAAATATGATTAAAAGCAATTTGAGTATCAACTCATTAATTTTGACCACTCGATTGAAATACCCTGACAATTATGTTTTTGTCCAATTGTGAACAAATATGGCACCCATCGAAGACAAAGCTTTTTCATGTTCAATATGCGATGTGCAGTAAATACTATCTTGTTGATATGCCTACCAATTACCATGTCTACTAATTCGCAAACATTCTATCAACAGTCGTTCAATACCAATTTGTGAACATTCTGGATCATTCTCTGAAGCAGGCCCCCTTCAAAGTAATATCTAACCCAGTTTTGATATTATTTGTTCGATTGCAACCTTTCAAATACCAAAAATGTTGTATCACATAGAGATTGACAAATCTCTTTCGTGTTCACAAATTTACTGAGAGCGTTCACTATTGCGTCTTGAAACTTCAAACTTCAAACGTTAGCTTCATATAAGGATCATGCTTTTTTCTTTCTGCTGGCATATCGATATTTTTGCCAAGCAAATACCGTCATTTAAACATTAGGTTAGGCACTTCTGGGATTACCTGCTATATATATAGGTACATATATAAATTTTATTACACATAAATATACCGACATTTTATTGCTATTTATTAGATATCATGAAGACATCACGCAAATTATAAAAACGGAAAGGAAAAAAAAAAAAGAAATGAAAACTATAAAAGAAGAAGAAAAAAGAAGAAAATCAATTAAGTATTATGACGATTATCGATTATCTAAAAGTATTTTATCCTTGAAATTTGCATTGTAAATAACACGTGTAATTAAATACCATAACATTTTGTTTCGTTTCGTTTCGTTTCTAATATATAATTTTCTATTTTCTTTTAATCATTTCGTTTCAGTTTCTTTATATTTTTTTCGTCATAAAGTATGTATAGCGCTAGGTATCAGAAAAAATATTTTCTTTTAATCATCGTGTACGTACATATGTAAGTAGATACACAGTAGCAGTACACAAATTAGAATGGCAAGCTTTAAAAAAAAAAACAAAAAATACGTAAAAATTAAATTATACATACCTATTATGCGTACAAGAAAGGAGCAAGGTAATTAGTTTAGAAAAAAATTATTGCATACCTCTACCAATACACTTTTACGCTTTTACCTCATCCTATATAACTTTGAAAATATCTCTTGATTATACGCGTACATTTATACATATTGCAGTATGCACTCTTTAAAACTTTTATGACTTTTAAATCCATCATATGTTACAAAGAGACAAAAAAGTATTTAAAAAATTGAAAATAAAATTGCAAGAAAAAGGCATTTTTTTTTCATTTTTCTTATATCTTTTTCCGATTACTTTAAGTATACAATCATAAAACATCTAAGAAACGATTAAAAAAGTTAAAGTTGCATTCACAAATTACAAACGAAAGAATGTGATTGCATGCATGTATGTAATTGGTATGATATAGGAGGTTATGTTGTACCATCTTTAAAACTTTAAGAATTTTTATGTAATTTAAAAAATGCAAAATAATAATAAGAAGAAGAAAAAACAACATAAAAACTAAAATAAAAGGAGTCAAGCGAGAAAAAAAAAATAAAAGTAATGAATAATAAGCAATTTGCTATTTTGCTGTTTTCGCCTAAAGTCTGTACACAGTTTAAAAAAAAAAAAAATTTGTGCAAATGTACTATATTATAGAATAGGATAAATGGTACTATACAATAATTATTGCATTATTGCCATTGTTACGCTCCCCATGAACACTTTTATATAAAAAAAAAAAAAATAATTGCAATGCTAAAAATAGATTTTCATGTCTTCTAATCTATGCAATGGAAGACGACTTGCCTGCTGCTGCTGCTATCACTACTTGGTGGTGTTGATGACGGTGCTGGTTACTGGTGCGCGTCTTAGACAAGTCGTATTTTACTCAGTTCATGGTTATTTAAAAGAAAATATTTTTTTTTTTTTTTTGTGGAACCCTTCTAATTACTAATGAAGTTTAACTACGCACGAATTTTATTTTTTTTTTTTAAATTTGAATTTTTTGCATAACTATAATGCGAATGATTACTTGTACATTCTAAACTATAGTATGCATGGCATAACATAGATACATATAACATTCATTACATTATCATATGTACATATGTATAAATATACATACTCGTATGTACGTATATTTAGAAAGATAGAAAGTCATAAGTATAGAGAAAAAAAAAATCAATGACCGTAAAAAAAGAACCTTCAAAAAAAAACAAAAAAAAAATTGCTTAAATATCTGACGGGAATTTTATTGATTACTAAGCATTATCATACAGACGTATTCCTTTTGCTTCTACTATTATGATATAGTTTTGCAATAATGTAGTACAATTACATATCGTAATAAAGCGCATACATACCAATGTATAAGTATAGTCAATAAAAATTCACAAAAAAAAAAAAAAGATTCATCGTATTTTAGCACAAAACTCACAAGAACAAGAACTACATATATTTGTTTGCAGAAAAGTTAAGTATCTTTTTTTTTCTGGTTTCGTTTTGGAATATCGAATTAAGATAAATATTTCTGAAAATCAAACGATAAAATAATGGTGTATTCAACAACACAAACACACACACACACACACGCATACAAAATTATTTTTACTTTTATTTGAACATTAGATAAAACATTTTCCATTAATGTTTCAAATCCCATAGGACGAATATAGATAGATATTCGGTAGTAGGTACCTACATGGTATCAAACAAAACAAAAAACAAAATTTGTTATCATAAAATCAATAAAACATAAAACGTATTCGTATATGTATACACATACATGAATGCATGCAGAAATATCAAAATATATTAAAATAAAGACGAAGAAGAAAAAAAAAGAAGATATTCACGTCGATCGTGGAGTTCGATTCGATAATATCGAGCTCGTAAAACTTCACCTCGATACGATTTTTTATGTGTATCGTAGAACTCGATAATATCGAATCGAACTTGCTACCAACTTAATAAAAAAAAATTAAAGATTACTCGACATTTTTTGAAGTTTATTCATTTTAAGGATTTTGAAAAAATAAATTTTGCTGTTCGAAAAAATAAAATTAATTTTTTTAAAATAAAAAATGATTTCGACCGAGTTATTTTGGACAGATGAAAGTGAAGAAGAACTAGAAGAAAATCGAAATGTGATTAGAATTCAAAGAAGGAAAATTAGAAGCGAATTCAATTTATTCCAACTACCAGATATTTCGTAACTTTTTAGTCTTTTATGTGATATGTCCTATTATAGTCCTACACAACATATGTATGTAAAGTACATGTAAATTATATCTAGGAAAAATCATGATTAAACTGATTATACCTTTTTCCATTCCTCAGTACTTTTTTGTGGAGGTCCTAAAGAATTTAATGTTTCTTTTAATTGTTCCCACAATTCATTTTTATTAATTTTTATCAGTCCAGTTGAGAAATTCCTAGTGAAGTCTTGATTTTGATCCATAAACTCCACTAATTTTGCAAAATGGTCTGAATTTGTATATCTGGCAGTTTTCCTACACATACAATTTGTTTGTGAGAGAATTTTATATATAAAACAATTTAAAATTATAGTCAACTTACATTTACCCCTTGAAAAATAAATTTCTTCGATTAATTAACACGAACAAAATTAGAAGAAAGAAAACAAAATTTTAAATAACACAAGCACGATAACAATTATACTGTCGAGAAAAAATTCGATATGATCGTTTGACGTTTAGATAATATCGAATTCCACGATAACCTATTTGTTCGATAGATCGAGGTAAAGAATTCGATATCGAACTGCATGATCGGCAATGCTCGATATATCGAAATAAAGAGTTCGATATCGAACTCCACGATCGACGTGATTATACTCTAATCTCTAATTCTATATATGTATCTTTGTATTTTTATTCCGATAAAATTATTATTATGTATTGCATATTTATTTTTATCTACTGCTTACTTTTATTTTATTTTCGTTTATATTTTTTCTTTTAATCCAATCCAGTAAACATTAAAAAAAAATAATACATATGTATATTTACCGAAATGTAAATCTTTATAGATTAAGGTTACTTGTTTCTGTTTGCTATCGATTTTCATCATAATTATTATACTTCGTTCCATCAGTATTCAGTTATCATATATCAATCATTTAAATAATTCATTGTAGTCGGTATGTATATGTATGAACTTAATAAAATGTTCTTTGAACTAACTACTTATAAAATTGGAAAGATACCTGTATAACAGAGTCAAAATTTTTAAAACATACACTTACAAGTAAAAATACACAATTTAGCAGTTAAAAGTCTTAAATAAAGTAAAAAGTGCAAAAATTTTAAATGAACTGAGGTGAAATAAATAATTAAACGTTTAACTCTCTATTGTTGAATTCATTCAGTTTCGTTAACTTCGAAATGTCATTTTTCTGTACATACGAGTATATAGTAATCTGCTGTAAAGCTGAAGTCCCAATGTATGGTTTTTACGCTTTTCACACTTTTCACGCCTTGCATCCGTTGAGGTATGAGAAGTAGCATGAAAATTGAAAAACATTAAAATACTTATAAATGTAATGGTCTAGATAAAATGATGGAAACAAACATTTTTGGAATGTTTCGGAATTGAGAGCAATGACAATGAGAGCATTCAAAAGAAACATTTTCTGTTAAATTTTAGATTACTGTTGTTGGTTATCGATTTTTTTAAAGTGTTTAAATTGATTTTAAAAAAAAAAATGAATACAAAAAAGTTATTATTAAAAGAAGATCCAGGATTGTTTTTGAAACAATTCGAATGATACCAGCGAAATTTGATGTTATATTAAATATTAATTATTTAAAATTTTAAAAATTAACTTTGATAATAAATAATATAAATTCGAAAATTTTAACGTTATATTTCAATTCTCTTCGTTCACATTATTTCAATCTGTGAAAAAAAAAACGAGAAACGAACGAGAGAAGCACGAGAAAGGAACGAAAACGGGACCAGTATAGACAACAAAATTATATTTCATTTAAAAATTGTTGCCGCAACTAATTTGTTTTCTCATTTGCTACAGGCCCATTCAACTCTGTAGATTAAAATCGTGTTTGTTTTCTCCAAAATGTTTGTTTCCATCAGTGTATATCTAAAGCCTTAATATGTTCCAATGATAACGCATAAAAACCGTATGAAGTCGACAGCGGACAGAAGTTGGTTAACTCTCAACTTTTCAGACAGCAAAGCATGAAAATAATAAGAAGAAATAAGTTTCTAAAGTTTCTGTAATGCTTGTACATTGGGCCATTAAAAAGCAATTACATATATGCGGCAACGGATGAAAAATTTGTGAATTGAGAGGTGTGAAAAGTTTGAAAAGTTTTTCTTCTACACTGAGGCTTCAGCTGAAAGAGCTTACGGAAAAAATTGTATGTGGTATAGATTATTTTATTTCATTTTACGTCATTTTTTGACATTTGTGTAAAGCTACTCGTTATATCTCGAATATGACTATATGTCTGTCCATATATAGTAGGACATCACAAGTTCATATATTTGTACATGCGATGATGTTTTCAGGAAACAATTTAACTGACCTTACTTCTTAAAGTATTTAAAGTGTTTATAAGTAAAAAAAAAATATAATAAAATAAAATATTAAATCACTTTTCTCTCTCTTTTGTTAAATGGCCCATCAAAATCATTCATGTTTTACCTACTTCTTTCATCATTCTATCAAATTTTAAATGTTCAATATTGCATTTAAACTTGAGTGTATTCAACATTTTTATGGTACATTTACGATCATAATAACTGCAATATTAGTTGTCTTTAAATTTTATTTTCTTGATTATAATCAAACTTGAAAAATATAAATTCAAAATGCAACAAAATTTTTTTAGAATATATGTATTTATGTCTAGAGGTAACATATTCTTCTTGTATATTATTCTATTCAATTATCTGCAGTATTTTTCTTCTATACTTCTCTTTTACAATATTATTATTGAATATATCCGATTTTATTTCTTGACACTGCTATATTGGAAGTACTGTATATATGCTCTTCCTCCCTCATTATCAGCATCAGTAATAAAATTTATCTTTCCTCTAATACTCGGTTCATACGCGATCAAGAAAAAACAAAATAATATATAAATTGAAATAATATAGAAAGGATATATACAAATTAAGTTAGTAGCTGTACATATACGTAAATACACATCATGTACTTTGAGTACTATAAATATTTTTTTTTTTAAAGGACAAGAGTAAAAAAAAAAAAACTAAAAATGATACAATTTTCTTTTCTTATTTGTTTTTTTTTTCATTATTTAATTTTCATTGCCATAATCGTTTTTATATTCGTTCGTTTTGTTATTATGTATTTTCTTCTTCTTCTTCTTCTTCTTCTTCTCTATATTAGAACCCCTATAATACATAACCTACTTTCTAGTATTATACATCTTCTGTATTGATTCATTCATTTTTAGACTTTATCTTTCAATAACATTTCAATATAGTAGTTATGAAAGTTCTATATATGAATGTGTAATAGTTTATTTGTATAAATATTTTACTCTTACAGATATAGTGCATGTACATATGTATTTGTGTAACTAAAACATTTATAAAACTATATAGGTATGTACATCACATATGTATGTATATAGATACGTTCATGTTAATATTCAAAGAAAAATAATGAGAAAGAAAAAAAAAAAAGAAACATGTGAATTAAGAGTGTTTTCGAATGAGTTCTTCAAAACCAAAAAACAAAAAAAAAAGAAATCAAAAAATTATAAAGTCTACGTTAAGGACATACTATGTCTATATATGGTATTCATTTTAACATATACATCTATGAACGTTTTTACTCATACACATGCATATATATGTATGTATGTAGGTATATGTAACGTGAATATAAGATATTGAAGGTTTACATATATAAATAGGCAATCAAAAACTTTGTATCTCTTTGTATGTAGAATAGATATAGGTATATATGTTATTGTTTTCCTATCGATTCTCATATCCATGATCATCTTCATCATTATTGTTGTTCTTGTATCCTTGTTTTTTATTTTATATGTCTTTTGAAAAATAATAATTTATTTTTTCCATGAATTGTTTTTAAATTGTTTTTTTTTTTTTTATTTTTTCATTTTAATCTTTTCAAATTTCTTAAGGTCATTTTTGCACTAAATTTTAAAGGTTTTTTTTTTATTTTGTATGATTTTACACATCACAAAATCGATTGATCGATTTATTTATGTTAGTATATATTTTCTTTCTTGTTGTTGTTGTTGTTGTTGTTTTCATTTTTATACTTTTATCGACATTTAATCACAGTAATAAAAATAGTACTGTAAATATATCTTCTATACATACCATATAACGTATATGTGCATAAATACATGTTCTTATATTACATGTGAATGTGTATTTCGGTAAATACATATTATTATTATGAACATCTACTTGTATTTACCAAAATTTATCAGTCAATCCGATTGATAACATAAAAAACATTGAGTATTATATTGGTTTGTAGGTATATTCTTTTTTTTTTCTAAACAAATTTTTGTTTATTATTGAGACATACAAGGAAAGCAGAAAAAAAATTTTTTTTTTTTGTAAAACCAAAAATCTACATGTACTTTTGTGTATATGTATATGCATGATTTGTTATCTTCAAAAACAAAAAAACCTGATAAGATTATTCTATATTGGCATATTGGTAACAATTTTAATCTACATGACACACATATGAACATAATATGTATAGTATATGTATTTGGTACTTAAGAGCTTAAGAGTATTTGTAAATTATCAGTAACTTTTAAATTTATCTATTTTTCAATACGTAATGTATACTTCACATTTTTCTTTAAAATTTTAGACTAGTCATCATTAATTTGTTCTTTTTTATTTTATTTGAAATTTATTTTGCTAATTTATATGTGTATGAAAAATTTACTGCTTTAAAATACTGGAGTAATGTGCGCGATGATGTATACATGCATATTTAGGTAGGAGTAATATGAAAAATAATTTATTGAAAAATACTATAAATTCATCCAAAAATAATAAAAACAAAACAAAAATGTATTTTTAATGCCTAAAACTTTAGATATGAATAAAAATCTATCGGATTTTCTAATTTATTTACAATATTTTACCTAAACAGTTTTATATGGTTGACACCATGACAGCAAATCAATGATAATTCACTTCCTTCATTCGCTGCAATGATCATTCACTTCCTATCTGTCACCCCAAATTAAGTCAAAATTATTACGTTAAAAAAGTTAAGATCAATGCATCTTCATTATAACTTAATTCAAGTAATTTCAAATGAAGTTTCAGTGACTTCATTCAGCAGTTAATGAGAAGATGGTGAATTGGAAATTTCCAGTGGTGATAAAAAAAATTGTCAGACAAAAACCACGATATGCAGAGTATAATAATTTAAAATTGACAATAAAAACTAAAATTAACAATAAAAAATAAAAAATATGAATGTCTGAATAATCATTTACAAGAATAAAATGAAAACTGAAAGAACGATAATTGATTTGTTTTGTTCGATGCAGTCAATCTACAATTTAAATGTTATTTGATTCGACAGAAAATTTTTCTTCGATATAATTCATGTTTTTCTCATTTCTCTAAATTACTCATTTTTATAACTCATTACTCATTCATTACTCCATTACACATTTGAATTATACAAGTTACTTACGTTCAAAAGTATTCATTTGACATTTATGGAAATTAATTAAAATTTATTGGTATAAGAGTAAAAATGTAAGAGAAAAATTCAAATTTGAAACTCTAAAGTCGAAAGTATTTATAAATTCGTCGTTTTGTTTCGTAAACTTTATCTATCAAACATTAAATTTTTACTTTCGTTCATTTATTTTTCTATTTTCTTTGAGTTATTATTATCAACATGTAATATTAATGTATGTACCTATACATTTATTGATAGAAATGAAAATGATTATGTATTATATGAGTCTCGTGTACCTAAGTATATAATGTTTAATATTATCTAAAAATGTAATTAAGAAAAATTAATTTTATATTTTCTAATTACTGTTTTAACCTTAATTACATTTTCAATTTTAATCAAATATCAAACAATAAAAAATAATAATAATAAGAATGTGAATGAAATAAATTGAATTAAACGAACAAAGTCTGTATAATTATACGTACGAAGACAATACATTTTCATCGAAATTTTTATCATCACCATCACATAATTACATTTACCTAAAATTTCTATGGATGTGCATACGTATACACGAATACTGAGAATCAAAGTACGTAGCTATGTACATAAATGTAGAATATTGTACACGAAATCCAATCTAAAATAAAAATTCTAAAATCAATTAAAATTCATAATGCGAAATTTGAAAAAGATTTATTTTTTTTTTGGAGTTTTAGAGGCGAATATTTGTGAAACTTAAAAAATATTGACATCATGGATAAATATAATTATTGTGTGTGTGTACAAAAATCAAATATGTATGTATTAATAATTGTATTTGTAATTATTGCTGTACTGATTACATTGTATACATAATGAATTTAATTTTTATTTTATTTTTTTCTGTATCATTCCACTACAATCTATTGTTTTCAAATATTCGATCTAATATGTTATTTCATGTATAAGTATAGGTATATGAATTTTTAAATTATGAATCGATATTAAATTTAGGTAATCATGAATATTCATGATGCATTCATCATTCATTCGTTTATTAAAAAATTACTGTATAAGTAAGTACGTACACACAGATAATGTATGTAATATGTACACTTATGAAAAATTGATGATAATTTATGATGATAGTGAAAAATATTCATTTACGATAAAGTAGATATTTATAAAAATTATATTGCAGTCATCACACTATACTTAATGTACGAGAAATAATAAAATTAATTTATTTGACGGTCATATTTAATTTTGAATTATTTTTTTTTTTTTTTCATTTGTCTTTGAAATATGTATATGCAGGTGTAGGTATTTCAATAATGTTTCAATCACACACTTTATTTATTATATAAGTATAATAGGAATATTGCTAAGCGATATTAGCAGCTTTTAAAATTACATCTTGACTGTAATGACCAAGAAAACATTTAACTGCTAACATACGCCTACAAAATATATATGTATACACGCACTTTGCGCAAATGTATACATATAGTGTCGTTACATTGTGTGTGATTTACGTAATATAAATATATAAGTATATACTTATATATCATATTAGTATTAGTGTGTTAGTAGATATTATTCCAAGGATAATTATTTTTTAATTATGACAAGAAAATAAATTAATATTTTTTTAATATTCAATGATTCCGTCATACGAAAATACATAAATAAATAAAATAATTTCATTTAAGGACCCATCATCATCACAACTGAATGTAATAAAAATAAAATGTACGAAAGTGTATATATACACATTCTCTCTCTCTACATTCTCTATATAAATTTCACTATAAACATAAACTCTAGAGAATAATAATTATAACACATCTTTTAGCAACATCATTTCATATTAGCTTTAGCAATAGACCACAGCTGGCTATTCAACAAAAATTTTTGTTTCTAGGTATTTGGGTTCCTTTCCTAGTAAAATATTTTCATTTTCTTTTCTTTTCTTCTCTTTTTTTTTTTTGTTTTTGTTTCTATTCTGTTTTTAATACGAAAATAACTTTCTCTGATAAATTCAATTAAATACATACTTAAATATACGATCGAAATTTTTATTAAATGAAAAACTTTTTTTTTTGCTTTGGCTTTTGCTTTTGCTTTTGCTATGGCTTTTACTTTATTTCGATTTCGTTGTCGTTAAGTGTGCATTAAAATTCATTTATGTAGATACATACCTATTTTTATTATAAAGTTAAAAATCTATGCAGCAATAAACTTCCATGTTCCATCATCATATTATATTTTTACATTTATTTAAGTATACGAGTATAATATAGTATAATAGTAGCTAGCTAGGCTATATTTAATATTTATAGTTAAGAAAAACATGAAATGCATAAAAATGTTGAACGTTTGTTTTTTTTCTTTCAACTGTACAACATACATACATAACTTAGCTTAGATAAAAGAAATTCAGAATATCATTCAAAAATCTATTTTGTTTATACATAAATATATTAGCATAGTTATATCGCATAAATTTACGTAAATTTATAAAATACCTGCATAGCGTAGATATGTATGTACATCATATTGTATAAATATTGGTAGGCATTAAGTATTAAATAGGTTGTAAAAGGTAGCAATTTATTACAAATTGAATGAAAAAATAATATGTATACATAAGTATATAAACTAAATAATAAAAGTCAGTCAGAAACGAAAGTTTATAACAATAACAATAATAAAATGACAGCAGCAGCAGCAGCAGCAGCAGTATAGTGCTAAATATGTATATAGGAACAAAACAACAACGAGGCAAATAGTACAGTAAAAGTAAAAAAAAAAGAAAAAATATTTTTAAGTTAATCAATGAATGACGTTAGACGATTTAAATATAGACAGTTTGTTGAAAATTATCATATATACGTACGTCGGACCTAATATGAAACGTTATGTATGTGTATATAAGTACATAAAATGAAATGCATATTACATACTCGTATATTATATTATATATTATATTATGTATTATAATCTACATAAATTTAACTTATATACAGACAGACAGTGATATGTTTATGTTAGATATTAAGCCATTCTATATATCGTAGATATAGGGCGAGTTTCAAAACGCCTCAAAAATGTGTTGTGATACAGCATCAAAACAATCGTGATGCAAAGTTTTAAAACAGTATTAATGCTTTGCATCGATATTGCAGCTCTACAACTTTGAAGTTTTGAAACGAATTTGTTGCTTTGTTTTGACAACAAGAATAATGATTCACCTCCTGCAGTACATAATTTTAGAATTTAATTAATTATTCATTTCTCTACACTAAATCAAAAAAGGTGAAACAATTTTTTAATAAAATTAAACAATATCAGGATGGACATATTTTATAGCAATTTTCGAATGAGCAAAAACACCTTCAGTATAAGTGCTCGTATAATATAATACTCTCCATTTTTTTGGAATTTGTCATTAATATTAAAATATGTACTGCACATTAAAAATTCAATTTATCACCGTAAAAGTACAAAATTTTTGTTTTAAAACAGTCTGACCTTTGGTTCCATACAACAAAATTCGTATAAAAATAAATCATTTAAATGCTACTGAGAAAAAAATCTATTCAAGTCTATTTTGCATCATAAAAATTCTGGATGCGTAGATTGCTTGACAGATATGCGTATCAGATGCATTCACAATGAGTTTTGAAACTATAGACATTGTTATCGATTTAAGTGTTATCATTTTCAAACTGTTGATTATGCAACGAGGCGGTCTTTAAACGTTTTGAAACTTACCCATAGTATTCAAATGTAAATGTTTTCGTTTTTCTTAACAAATATTTAATATTCATACATAATATCGATTCGATATACAGACCGATACCGATATACCGATACACTTAGATATACTTTACCTATAAAGGTATATATCTAATAATTTTAATTTATTCTACCATATATACATTTTATATAAACACAAAGGTAGTTAAAAGTATAAAAATGTTTAATAATTATGCCTTTATATAAGTCACTATGTATGTGTAGACGGATGTATTTTTATTATACACTATAGAAAATGAATTTATAACCTATAAAATGAATCATCATCGTAATCGTAATCATCATTAACAGCATAACAATAATTTCAAAATTCATTTCTAAGAAATTATCTATTTTTATTTACATACATTTATATCACTATATATCTACATATATATATATATATCTTATAATCATCACACATAATAACAAAAATATAATTACACATGTATATGTATGTACAATTTTATATACAAAAAATTTATGTATATTCAACACGTCATATACAATCAATTAATTACCTTCATCAAGAATCGATAAGCGATCGAAATACGCGCATTGGTATATTACCCATATACCATTAAATTTTTAATGAAATAATTTATATAAATATGTAACAACAAAGAAAAAGAAAATATTTCCAAATGTATTTGAAGTGTGCAGAGATATGTATAAAATTAAAGCGGAAATATATACCGTATATATAGTAGATAATAAACATAAAGTAAAACATGGTAAAACTAAATTAAGTATAATAACTTAACACATGTAGGTAATGCATGTTATGATACGTTCCATAACTCTACGCAACAATTTTTTTTTTTTTTTCTTTAATATTACTGTGTGTTGTGTTATGCATACAAATACATATATATATACAATGTATCTAGCATGTAATGAATGAAAAAATTAGAAACTAGAATATTTTATCAATCATTACGATGATGATGATGATGATATATTTGGAAAATTACTATAATAGTTTTATAATTTTGTTTTTAGAAAAATTTAAGATATTTTATTTGAAAGTGGTATAAGTCTTGTTTATATTACACATACGAAAATATGTTTTTTATGGTTTAAATTTGAATGGTAACATAAATTTTATAATAATGAAAATTTTTAAGGATTTTTTTTCAGGGGAACTGTAAACTGTTTACAAAGATAGGGGCTCAATGGCGAAAGTGTTAGAACAACTGATCTACTAATCTCCAAGTGCAGGTTCGATTCCTCTTACCCAAAGCAAAAGTATTGTCCACAAAGTTCACTCAGCTTTTAATGAGTACTAGCTTTTTAGGAAAAACAGCTCAGAAATACTGATCAAGTTGTTTATTTGCTGACAACAAGTATCACAAATTAATGCATTAGAATAGAACATTCTACTAAAATATCAGTCTAAGCTAATCTCTATCATATAAAAGAGCTTGCTTCTCTACTACATAGTAACTCGGTAGTTCCAAATCCACATTAAACTGTAGGTGCATTCATGATATAGTAATAAAGTCTAGAAATCTCATTAGTGAAAGTGAAAGCATATGGACGATTTATCCTGTAAAGAAAATCAATAAAGATAAAAACTTCACATGATCATTAACTAATATTTTTCTGTTGTTAAAAATGGACTTACATCACTTTCAACGAAAACGGCTTAAATACATACATGGAGTTTTACATTTTATATATGAACAAAATGAATGAATAAAATTCAAAATGTTAAACTACTTTCAGATTATTCAGGTTTTTCTTTTTTCTTTTTAATTTAAAATACAAAATTTATATGACTTCTTGTATAGAAAAAAAAAGTATAAAAAGGAAGAAAAAAATTTTTTTATGTACACAAAATCAAAATTGGATACAACAACAATAAGAAGACTCAAGATTTGAATCTTTTCAAAAATAAAAAATTGAACTTTTCTGTATTTCTTTTCGGTGTTTATCTATAGACGACTATGTAGCTCTATATGTCGTAAAGTTAATATTTTTCTTCTATACACCTTTACTTTGTATTTTTCATTCGTAAAGAATTAATTCAAATCGAATTTAATTTTACACACTGTAAAGGTCATAGAAATCGATACAAATTGGATTTTCATCCATTCTTCGTACAGATATTATAGTACACTACGGTACTACACACCACTTGTATACATACTCGTATAATATGGTCTACATATATATAATATACGAATGAGTGTTCAGTAGTATATGAATATCTGTATCTGTAAAATGAAATCAAATTATATACAATACAATAATATTTATTTCAGCTACATATAGAATTTTAAAATACACAATATTATACACACGTATAAATAAATGTGTCAATTATTTGTGAAAATGGAGTGAGTCGGGCAATTACTTATTTGATTTTTCAAAAGAAAAAACTTTTTTATTATTCTAAAATAATTTCATAACTTTGATTTATCTACATTATGTTTCATTCAATTTGTTCAAGATCAAATGTGAAAAATTTGTGAATTTATTCAGCTTTCATTGTAAAAAACAAAAACTGAGAATATAGTACATATCTCGATATCAAATTAACCAGTAGACTTAAGACACGTTCAAAATGAACGTCTGAAATATTGGATAACTTATCCAACCTTAGTAAGATAAAATTTAAAAATAAAAATAATAAAAATTACAAATTTAAATAATTTTCATAGTAGAGTATTATACTATTGACACACTGCACAGATAAACCATGGTTATCTCAAATGGTTTATCGATAACCTGGTACGGGTGGGGTGATACATTTAAATTGAGATGAACTATAGTTTATGTATTCATACGACACCTGTCGAGATAAATTCAAATACTAATTCTCTTTCATCTAGTTAGCATAGAAAAATATTTTTCAGCTTATAATAAAGTTACCACTTGAATAAAATTGTATTTATTTCTGAGATGATCACATTTTTTAAAGTAAAATGATACAAACTTTTTCTAGACTGGTAACACTGGTTTTCAGTACTCAACACAAACGTCAGAGATAACTGAGTTCGAACTTGGTCAACAAGATAAATGAGTTCTAGTCGAAAGTCTAGTCTAGTCTAGTTCTAGTTATGAAAGTCGGTTATCTCAGAGATAAACCTGAAAACTGAGATAACCATGGTTTATCTCTGCAGTGTGTCAATAGTTTTACAGTGTCTGTTTCGAAATTTTACGAAAAGTCTATACGTGTGTAAATAAAAACAAAAAAAAAACTGCAAAGATAGATATACAAATAAATCGACAAAATCAAAATCAATTTCTTACACAAGCACATTACATAATTATGTATATACAATTGTAATTGATAGAATAACCCTGATAAAATGTACGTAATGTACGTATGTAGTGACAGAATGTATGAATATATTGTTTCAAATTAATTTCAAATTCAAGTTAATTCATGCGGATAAGTCTCATTCTTAAGTTATAGAACAGAATCTATGGTTATATACACCTTGTATGCTGCATGAGTACAGAAATCGTACTATTAGAATGTTTTTTGTTTTATTATTTCATTTTGCTATTAATTATTAATGACAAAGCAGTAACTAACTAACTCCTTTATAATTACGAATCTATGAAAGAACAAAACAAAAAGGTGTATGTACATACATTCATAAATAATTTACAAATTAAAAATCATGAAAAATTGACACAATTAACAATAAAGCATTCTACTATTTGTTAAATAAATTGTTATGACAAAATACTTATACCACAACATCATAAATTATATATAATGAGCAAAATAAATAAAATAAAATGAAAATTCTAAAATTAATTGAAGCTCTGGCACTTCAACGTGAATATCTTATTACATTTCAACAAGTTAAATTCAATTTAAATTTTATTTATTACTTTTTTAAAGATTAATTCATTAACAATTTTGACATTTTGACTAAAAATCATTGAAACTTTGGTGAGTACATATATGATATTAAATTACATGTAAATTTTATAATACCCTGATAGACCAATGATTATTCTTTAAATTTTCATTCTAACGATCCCACCAATTTTTATTTTTACTGATTACAGGTTCATTTCTTTCAATTTTCATTCCTATAGGAATTATCATTCAGATTTCATGTAAATTTTTTTTTTAATATTTTATTATGTCAGTTTCAAATTTTTACTGTTAATTTTCAATTTCACTAATGTAATTTAAACTTTTATTCAAAGTGACAGACATAAAATAAATGATAATAAATCGTTTCGAATGATCGTATTCATTGGGCCCCATCTATCACCACAAATTAATTTAAAATGATAATTATTGCATCTTCATTTCAACTTAATTCAAGTAAGTTCGAATGAAATTTCACCCACAGACTTTATTCAGTTACGAATGAAGATGGTGAATTGGGAATTTCCATCAGTGGTGAAAACAAAAAAAAATTGACAGCCAAAAATCACAACTAAAATTAAAAATAAAAATTAAAAATATATGACAGCCAGAATGATAATTGAAACAGCTAGTGTCGTATATGAGAGAGTTTTTGAATTATCATTTACACGAATAAAGCAAGGAAAATGGATTACGGATTTGATTTTGTCTGTCTTAGGGTGTGTTCATGTTGGAGCTGCAAAACTAGCGTCGATAATAGCTGCGACAATATCGTAGAAAAAATATGTGTACAGTACACTCAAATGCATGTGCTCATATTGATGATGAGAGCAGAGAGATTTTTTGCATAGCTTCGATAAAAGCGTCAATAAATGATTTCTTTATTTTCTTTGCTATTATCGATGCTATGCTCCGCTGGATTGTGTTAACAGATAATCTCTGTTTTTAAACTGAAATTAGAATTCATTGATTCACATTCGTATTTTGAACTGTTTTCAATCAAAAATAACTCGTCTTCTGAACTGGACATTTTTGTTTTTCAATTTTTTTTTGTTGAGACGTTGAGCTCTTAATGTAAACTGTGAGTTTGTATACTGTATACGTGGTTATATACACTCCATATTTAATTATTGGTATCGAAGCTCTAATATGAACACAGCATCGATCTGCCCAGCTGTCGACATCACCGCTAAGCTCACAGCTATTGTCGCAGCTATTATCGATGCTTGTCTCGCAGCTTCAACATGAACGTACACCCTTACACCGCATAAACTATTGACCCATCTATATATGAAGGAAGTTATTATCGAAGATAATTGGACAATTCTATCTATCTCCACGGTACTACAACCCATTGAGCCTTGGTCTTCCATAATTTGACAATTAATGAGGATAACTTTTGAATAAAATGATTTATTATTATTTTTAAAAAAATATATACATATATAAATCTTGAATATTATATGTACACATGTACGTTGATATTATTAACAAAAAAAAAAAAAATATATTACATAAATTAAATAATTTTAATAAACAGGCAAATGTGTACATAATATATTATACGAGAATTATTGTAAGTTCCTATACGTATTATTTATTACACAAATTAATTTAAATAAATCGTATATCTACATATATGATTCACATTTATTACATATTTCTGAAATATCATTTTGCAATAATAATAACAAAAATATCTACTACATATTTTATAACCGCATTAAAATATCTTTTAATATTTAATTAATTCATTATTATTACTGAAAAACAAATAAATAAATAAATGTATGTATGAACATATACATACATGATACATACATTATGTTAGATATATACGAGTATACAAAAATGAATGAATATTTATTTAAATGAAAATACATATAATGTAATAACATGTGTTTTCTTTTATAAATACACGTGATTTATTTAAAATTAATTATTTATTTATTTACATATTTGTGTTCAATTAATTTATACGTATAGTACATATGTAGATACATATACATATATATAAAAATGTACATATATACTTACATAAATTTGTATGTAAAAATATCACCATGACAGTATAATAATGATTTCCATCATTCAATATATCAAATATTTAAAAAGTTATTCAATAACAATATCAAAATATACAAACACACCATTTTTTTCAATACAAAACTACTACTCGTCTCGTGTGTATAGTCCACAATATTCTGAGCTGAAGAAATTGATCAAGAAATTTTATGATATACATATATGTATGTACATCTTTGGCAAAGTAATTTTTGGAGAAAAAAGTTTCTTCCGCGCACCATAACTAAGCTTCTTATCAATTAATTTTGATTTACATTGCACCCAACTTTAATTTCGTGCCAAAGTGGATTTTTTCTACCTCTTTCATTTTCACACAATAAATACTATTGCGCTATCATTTTTCCGGCCGGCGTGGACTTCACCGTAATCAAAGTGAGATTAGTACCCTTATTATAGTATGTATTATGATTCATCACAAGTCACAAAGAAATTGTGACTGGATTTCTTGTGATTAATCAGCAGTAATCACAAAAATTTCACTTCAACTCTCAGTGGTGAATTTAAAACGTCAAATTATTTCAAGAAAAATATTATATTTTATATTTTTCACATAACCTTAAAATAATTGTTCTTGTGACGACTGAAATAGCACATCACAACTTGTGACTCTGGCATGTTGTGACTTTTTTTTATCGCGGAATATAAAAAGTCACAACTTGTGATTTACATACTTACGAGTATATCACGCTATTATGACTAACAGCCATCGCACAATTCGGGCGCGACAGCGACAGCGTATCGCCGAAAGTTCGCACAATTCGGTCGCAACTGCAGCGTAAAATATATATGAATTTTACATTTCTTCTTCTTGCGAATAGATTACTATTATCTGTAAAATATAGGTCAGGATGGCTCGTTGTCGCTGAAAAATAGAATAGAATCTATATTTGGACGACAGCGACAGCGTAAAGTTCAGCGTAAAATCCCATTTAATTACTGTATACGCTGTCACTGTCACCCCAATTGTAACATGGCTGTAACTTATGTCTTGTGACCTATCAATCACAGACTTTTGTGACAATAGACTTTTGTGAGGTTGCATTTCTAATTTGACACTGGCGATGGGAAATTATATTAAAAGTTTTGAAAGCTTTGGTATAACAATTTAAATGTTTCTCTACTCTGAATATTGTGAATACAATATTTCAAAAGTCCACTCTACTCTACTCAATTTACGCTGAGTTTTTGTAAATGAGACCTTAAAATTTTGCACATAATATAGAAAAGTACAACTTTTTTATGTATAAAAAGATACACATATATTGCTCACTAAATTTATTATTAAAATGATATTCATTAAATAGTAGTGTAAAACAATACAACAAATTTTTAATAAATTATTTCAGTATACGTACATTATGTACATACAATATGCATCAAATCAAATCAAATTAAATAGTTAGTTGTTGAACAAACTATACAAAAATAATGAAATTGTAGCTACATATGTAAGTAATATAGTATATAGTAAGTAATTTTATTGCACAAACATGAAACATGAACGAAAAAAAAAAGAAATTCTACATAAATATGTACATATGTAAATAAAACAAGTAAAATAATAATAATAATAATAATAATAATAATACGATTATTACGAATGCATTTAATATTTTTGTTTATTTATATTTATTTATTTTTTATTCAAAAATTTTATTATTCATTTTTCTGATGATATCATAAACATATGATTGTTGGTTTAACATAATTTTTTTCATCAGTAATGGAAAAGTTTTTTTTTTTCACTTTATATGTACATATATTCTTTACTGTCGTTACGCAGGTTATTATTATTTTTTTGATGATGTTTATTGTTGTTTTTGTTGTTTTTCCTCTCGTATTTACATAATATGTATATAGAGTTCATTTTTAAATTCAATTTTTCAGTACCTAACTATAGTGTGTATTGTATTAGTAATAACACATACATATGTGTATAGGTCATAGACAAAAGAAAAAAATATTTTTTGTAAGTACACAACACATATAAATACGTATGTATGTACATTTATGTACAGTAGCTAGATAGGTAAATACTCATGTACATATGTACATATATGATTTGAAATTTAATAGAAAAAAAAAATAAAGTCACTCACTCACTATACACTTAAAATTAAAGTGTATCACATCACATTCAAACTTATAATATTTTATTTATATTTATTTTTTATATTTTTTTTTTGTGTTTATTAAACAATTATGTAACAGAAATATTGTAAAATACATACGTAATACTTGAATTGAAATAATTATGAAAATGAAAATAAAATGCACATACAATACACATATGTATACATATTATAAAAATGTAGCTAAATAATATTATATTGAATATGTATGTAATATCGTTCATAGTTTGTTTTTTTTTTTGTGTTCTAATTTTCTAATGAAAAATAAAATCAAAAACAACAACAACAATAAAACAATAACAATAACAATAAAACAAAGTTTCTTTCTCATATTTATCAGTTTCATTTCCTGTTCCAATTTATTCATTTTATAATTAATTACATATTAGTAGTTAAGAACTTTTTGATAAAATATTGTTATTGTTGTTGTTGTTTACAGAACGATATATATATGTATATGTATGTACAATGTACAATGCAATGTACATAATAATTTATTATTTTTGAAATATATTTCATTTCATTTCATTTTTATAATTGCTTATTGTTAAGTTGAAATCATTAATTATACTTTTTAGCTATATGTAATTTAAAAATAATTTATAATTCTATTATAAACATAACATGCTATATATACATTTATATGTACACGTTATTGTGTTATTTTGTAGAATTTATTATACAGAATTTTTCTTTTTCTTCCATTCCATTCCCTTCCTTTTATTTACTTTACTTTCATTCCTTTTCCTTTATTTTCATTTTCTTCTATTTTCTTCTCTTCTCTTCCCTTTCCTACCATTCCCTTTCCTTTTCTTTACTTTCGTTCCCTTTCATTTCCTTTTCTTTCCTTCCCTTCCCTTCCCTTCCTTTACTTTCATTCCCTTTCCTTTCCTTTACTTTCATTCTCTTTCTTTTCCTTTCCATCACCATTCCCTTCACCTTCCCTCCCCTTCTATTCATCATTCTTCCATTTCATTACCATCCCATCCCTTCCCTTTCCTTCCATTCCATACCATCTCTTTCCTTTCTTTTTCTTTACTTGCATTCCCTTCCCCACTCGCCCCTTATCTTCCTTTACCATCATTCTATTCCCTTCCCTTCCATTCCCTTTCCATTCCATCACCTTCCCTCATCACACCATTCCATTCATCTCCCTTCCATTTCATTACCTTCCCATCCCTTCCCTTCCATTCCATTCATCACCCTTCCCTTCTATTTCATTACCATCCCATCTCTTTCCTTTCCTTCCCATTCCTTACATTCCATTCCCTTCTCTTACTTTTTTTTTTCATCACTTTCATTCCCTTTCCTACTCACCCTTTCCTTCTCTTCTCTTATCATCACATACTGGTTATATCGTATCAAATCAACGATTATGTAATATTATTTTTGGTATACGAGTAGAATTATATATAAATCCATATAATTTATATTGTTTGTTTTAATTTAAATCCTTTTACAATCGTCCTTAAAGGATAAAATACATTACACTCACACACATACTCGCGCATTATATGTAAACGAGTACCTACATATTACTTCTTGATATACATACATACGAATACGAAAGTCATGAAAATTTAAATTTGATTTATTGCGAAAAACTACATCAATATACATATACATACTTATATTAGGTAAATTTATTATACATTTATATTATACGAGTATTTAAAAAAACAAAAACAAAAATTAGATAGCTGCAAATACACATATGTGTGTATGTAATTTGTAGTTATATAATTATTATGAGAAAATTTGAATTAAAATAAATTTTTGAAAAAAAAAAACAGAAAAATAATAATGTCAAGGACTGTATTAAAAACCATTAAAAATTACTGCATATTAGTACAATGAAAAGGATAAATATATGCACCTATCTATGCACTTACATAGATACTACATGTACATTATGTACATTTATATGGTTTTAAATTTGTACATTTAACATGTTCTCTTTATTTAAGTATAGAAACTAAATTAAAAAATTCTCAAAAAAAAAAAAAAAATCATACAATTTTTGTTTTTTTGTTATGTGCACGTAGATATACAAAATTACAGTCAGATTCATTTATATCACAAATCATGAATATTGTCGTTTCATCAAAAATTTATTCAAATTACAGAAATTTTAAAAGGAATAATTTCGAATCAAAGAAATTTAATATATGAAATTTGTATATACGGAGAGAATAACGAATTGATTAAGAAAGAGACATAACTTTATTCCAAAGAAAATCGAATCTAAAAACTGAAACATGCCACAACTAAAACTAAAATAAATGCTAAAAAACTATAGGCGTTTACATAAATTGAAGAAAAACAAAATTAAATATCTATGAGATAAACGAAATGTTAACAAAATGTAGAAACAAATTGCAGTCAGTAGCGATCGGTAAATAAAATACCACACGCATAACAATTGACATTAAGTCCGCGCGCAGACTAAGAGCGTAGCTGATCGTTACGCACGTATAAATTTAAACATAGCACATGGTTCTAACTGCGTTACGCTACGCTTGCTATATGCGCAACATACATATGTAATAAGAAACAATTGATTTGAATGTTACGCTCTGAAATTTACGCTACGCTACGCTCCTAGTTTGCGCTCGGCTTAGGAGGAAATTTTAGAGCATAAAAAATTTCTCTCTTCAAAATATTGGACTGTGAAAAAAAATTCCAAATTATAAAAATTTCGATTTTAAATGAATTTGACTATTTAACGAAGAAAAATATAATCATATAATTTCAATTAGTAAGATGTAAGATATAAAAGAAAAAAATAAGTATATTTAAAATTATATCTTCTTTCGTTATATTTTTTGTTCAAATTTTGCTTTCTTCCTTTTTCTTTGGCAAAAAAAAAAAATTTCTGTCCTTTTAGAATTGAATGAAATGAAATTTTCATATAAAAAATTCTCTATATAGTTTTAGATTTTTTTACTATGAGACTATGAGCATATAATGTATAAGTATTAGTCTTTTTAATGAAAGGAAAAGTAGTATTATTTTAAGATAACAACAAACAGAAGTTATTTACTAGCACTACTATACTGCAACAACTATCACTATATGTATTCTTTGAATAGATTCTATAAAAATATTAAAAAAAAATTTAAATTTAAATAAAAACAAATATTAAATAGTATAATAAAATATTAATAATAAATACAAAAATGCATTCAAAAATGAAATTATAATTTTTTAAAAAATAAATGTATAAATATAATGTAAAAATAAAAATAAAAAATTCTATAATAGATACAAATGATTAAGTATATAGGTTAGATACGTACTTTACTACTGGTCGAACAATTTTTGTAAATTTTATTTTTGACTGTGTGTATTGTTGTTGTTATTATTGTTGTTTCTTGTATTATAAAGTTTTCTTTTTGGATACTCTTTGCTGTTGTGTTTTTCTTTTAACAATTTCTGTTTGTTTGTTTTTTTTTTTTAAATTCGTTGATTTCTAGTTTCGTTTGTATTTTTTTTCTTTATTCTATTTTCTTTTTTTAGTTAAAATATTTGTATTGTATTATGTATGTATAGTATGATTATATTTATGACTTTTAAGTTATAAATTTTTATGTTTTTTTTTTTTTATAATGTCGTGTCGTGATTTTAGTCAATAACACGACCTAGTTTATTTTATTTTCAATTTTGTGTTTGTTTTTATTTATTTTGTTGTTATATTTTACTTTTTTTATTTATTATTGTAAAATACCTTATTTTATTACAATTATTTGATAGCAATTTTTAAAAAATATCTGTATCTACATTTAAAAAAAAAATGAAACCAAAACGAAAAAAAAAAAAAATGTTTACTTTTAAAATGCAGTGAAAAACGTTATAATTACATAGACTGTAGTTTTAAAAAATGCATAATTAATATGGCAACAATGTAATAATTTAATTCACTCCTGAATTTGAATTATGATGCCATCGATGACAAACATTTCAAAATTCAATTATAGGTAGTAATGAAGGTTATAAAATTTTAAATGAAACAATGTGACAACAGTTACATTTTCACAACATTTCAGAGATTCGAAAATCTGAATTATGCAACGATGCCATATTTAAAAAAAACGCAATCGTAAAGAAATTAACTAATTATGAAAGATTTTAAAAATTTTAAATGTATCACAACAATGTAACGCAACAAAATGCATCATAATTAAATGTTTAAGATCCTGAAGAAATCCAAAATTATGCAATGATGCCATATTGATGCATTTTTAAAATTTATAGAAAATTTATTATTTTTTATAAAATAATTTACACAAAAAATAAATTATTAAGAATATTTTGTAAATGATGTATAATGTAGGTACATATATACTTTTAAAGTGAAATATTTCTGTGTACATAAATATACAGGAGAATAGGAAAAAACAAATTAATGTAATTTTTGTATAAAAAAAAAAAAAAAAAAAAAAAAATTAACTTTAAACTAAAATCCAAACAAATATATCACACACACAATCTCATTAAGAGTAAATTAAAGTTAGCAACAAAAAAATTTTTATAAAAAAAATAAGATAAAAAGATAAAAATGAAAATTTAATATTATAAAAATAAATTAAATCAATTATCCACACCACACCACCGTAAAGTAAATACATTTTTATATATAATTACATATATGAGTAATAATATTTTATATACATAATACAATTTGTCTATTATAGGTAGGCATACGCACATTATGTAAACTTGAAAGATTTTAAGAGTATTAAATGCAAATACATATATGTATTATTTGTGTAGTATTATATATAAAATTTTAGATCTTTCAATTTTTATTTATTAAATTAAAATTTGTAATGTAATCAATGTTGCCAATCTTTAAGGAATTCCTCAAAACTTGAGGATTTTGAATATTTTTGAGGAATGCTTTGAGGATTTCATTGATTGAGGAATTTTGAGGAATTTATGAATTTCAAATTTTGTCTGATAAAAATTATTAATGAAAATAATTTTGCTTAACTAAGCTAGTTATTTTATTAATATTTGTGATCACACTTGTTTACCACAAAATTCGAAACAGTTTTCATCACTTTTTTATTAGTATTTTCTTTATTAAAAACATAATGGCCTCATATAGTGTGCATTAAGTGTTCATGCCATATAGTACATTTGGCTGCTTTCAAAGCATGTATTAAATTTCCTAAATTATTGGAAGATCTTTTAAAAAAAATTTAGGATCTCATTTTAATATTTTAACAGAAGCTACACAAGACAAGAATCTCTAAAAGAATTTCAGCAATTTTACAATGTAGAGGCACACAAAATTCTTTCGCCAGCTGTAACACGTTGGATTTCCATAAAAAATCGTTTTGATCGTATTCTAGAACAATATGAAGCATTAAATTCATATTTGCGGCTAAGTGTTTTCGAAGATCCTTCAAAAACTACGGAATATATGCTTGAAACAATGGACAATAAGTTAACCAAAGTTTACCTTGAATTTATTTTTGCTTTGAGGAATTGCGTTAAAAAATGAGGAATTTGAAACTGCATGTGAGGAATAATCAAATTTGAGATTGGCAACGCTGAATGTAATCCATGTACCTACTATACATATTTTTTGTTTTTATTTTAAATCTTCTTTATTTTCTTGTGGTATGGTATGGTAATATACATGTATAGTATTTTGTCGTCGAAATTTTTGTTTATTTTAATCTTCTTTACTTTTTTGTGTACTATATAAGTATATAGTAGTAATGTATGTAATGTATATACAAATAATCGTAAATTGCTCTAGAATTGATTCAAAAAAATTTTAAATTTTACTTAAAATAACGCTACATACATATATATATAGTAAAAACCATGTAAAACTTTCTATTTTCATATAGCAATAACAATAACTTAATTCATACCTTTTTGATTTTCGTTTTTTATTTATTTTTTTTTTCTTGTTTTATTTTATATTTTTATTTACTACAAAAATTTATTGTAGTTATAGTTAGTTAGTTGTTGTTTTTTGTTTTTTTTTAATTAAAATTTTATATTATAAAATCTTTTTGTTTTTGTGTTCTTTATACTAAATGGAAATTAAGTGTACAAATATCACATTATTATCATCATCATCATCATCAATACATGTATACACACTCGCGTCTCTAAAACTAAAATAAATTAAATATTATATAACACTATAGAAAATTTTTTTTATATTTTCGTAACTAATAATTTTCATATTTATACATCAGATTGGTATGTATACGTACTTTATACGAACACAAATACACATTTATTTATTCATTTATATACAGCTGCTGATGTTTTCTTATGGACCTTTTTCAAAGAAACAAAAATAATAAAAAAGATAAAATCATAAAATTGAAAAAATTAAAAAAAAAAAAAATAAAATTTTTTTTATGCTTCCACTATCAAGTTACTATGATAATTTTGATAATAAATACAAAACACTTTTTTTAAAAAAAAAAAAGCACACACACGCACACACACTTTGGAAATGTATCAATGCATAAATGTACATATTTTTGAAATTTTTGTTTTTCCAAAATATGTATAAAAAATCATCAAGATAAAAGTACAAAAGCGCAAGTACGTATATGTACATTAATTTCCATGAAAAACTTGATCTTTCTTATATATCTTGTGATTTTTGTAAATAGCGCTGTACATAATATGTACAAATGTACATAGAATTTTTCACAAAATAATGTAAAAAAAAACTTCACTCATACAATAAATGTAATTTCATTTACATATTTATTTATTTTTATTTTTCTTGTTTCAAAATTTTATTAACTTTTTTCTATTATTATTATCTAATTTTCATTATTATATTTCCCGCAGTATCTATATCTATCTAAATTCACAACAAGTACAAAGTGTACAGAACCAAAAAAAAAAAAAAAATTTTTTTTTTAAATAAAATTTAAAGTTCAATAATTATAACAATTTAAGGTAATTAGGTATAGTAGTGTACCGAATAGATCACAAAATTAAAAACAATTAAGTAGTCGTACCATAGGCATCAGAACATTACATTTTAATTTAATATTTTCCGCCTTTTTTTATCGCAGTTATACCGGTGGTGTATTATAGACAAATAATAATGTTGTGTAATTTGAAAATTTCACAATAACATTTTTATATAGATACTATGTATTTATTTTGTTGATTGTTTGATCACAATGTTATTTTAATATTCAGATTTTTTTTCATTTAGTTTTTAATGATTTTATTTGATTTTTTATTTTTTAAATATGTACTCTTAATTTATGTGAGTTTCCTATATCATTTTTGTATTCACGATATTTTTAAATATATCTAATTTGTTTATGCATACATACTATCGTACATATTGTGTATATATGACGTCTGTATATATATTTCAAATGTACTTATACTATATACCTCTAGGAACGAATGAACACAAATGATATAAATTTACATCTTCTTCTTCTTCTTTTTTCATAGCAATACAACTTTAAGTGAACCAAAACTTTCACAGAAAAGTCATTTCATTACTTTATTACTATCATCACAAATATGTATATATGCACTGCACCGCACCTACAATTTAACGTGAATTGCGAACCTCTGAGTTGCGGCTTGCTGGTAGATAAGCAAAAGTCTTTTTACATGATAGCGCTTTTAAATTAATCTATTATTAGAATGATGTTTGTATAAATTTATGTACATCTACTATATTGTGATTTTATTTTATTATACTGTCAATATTATGTAAACTAATGTAATGTATGTTAATCCTTGTCATAATAATTATTTGAAAATTTATATTTTTAAATCACATACATATATTATAGACGGTTCAATTTTAGATAGAATTTTCCTTATAGGCTTCTTAAAACTAATCGCTAGTCACTATTAGACACATTTATGTATTACAATAATTACAAATGTATATAAAATTTAATTATCATTTTAAATAATTTTTTTTTTTTGTTCAAATTTTGCTTGTTATATTGTTTGTTTGTTTGTTGTGCTGTTGAATGTTGTTTTGAAATTTTCACTAGGTACACCTATTATACAACTAACTTTATTTTGTCCATTTCTATATAAAATAAACAACAAAATAATAAACATTTAAAACAACATCAACCAGAAAAACAAAAATTATTCACTTAATCAGAAACAATTACAAAATATATCTTTCAATATCAAAATACATTTACTACATGTTTACATACGTATACATTTTGTACATAAATAATCTATAAATACTGTATGTACATGTGTTTGATATATATGTATGTATAATATATTTTTTTCTTTTACAACACACATCACAATCTGAATTCGTATTCGTAATTATGTATAATTATTATCCACGAAGATTATTTATGAATATTTTGCACTATGATTCCACACAACAGAATTCGCTACCCACAACAGTATATAGGTACACTACAATACGAGTATATGTATTCGCGCTACCACAAAACAAAATGTTGAATTTACTTCTTACATTAATTTTATTAAAATTTGATTTTTTAATGTTTTTCTTTATTATTGAAATTTTTATTTTTATTTTTTATTATTTTCAAGAAAAATTTATCAAAAAAAAATATATATATGTACATATGTATATATTTTTTACTATCCAAAATAGACTGGACTGGACTGGACTGTATGTTGATAAATTTGACTTAAATAAGAAAATGTAATTAAAATTACAATATACAATCAAATAAAACAAACATCTGTGTATATTTTTTTTTATCTGTCGTATAATGTAATAAACAAAAATAATTATTCACATCCATACGACACCTTTTTGGAGGAAAAATATGTAATATCGTAAATAATAAAAGAAAAGAAAGAAAAAAAAATAAATAAATAAATAAATAAATTTGAGTGAAAAAAAATTTTTTTATTCATACAAGCGTTAATTTATTTATTCATTAGCTAAAATTTGAATTTTGTTTTTTTTTTTTGAGTTACACAATTCCGAAATATGTACATACATATAAGTACATATAACTACTCTCAAGTATTTTGTACATAAATATTTATAATATACACGTACGTATACATATTTCATATATAATAATGTAAATAAATTGTACAAAAAAAAAAAATAAATAAATAAAATTCTAATTACTAACTAGTATTTGTATATTGCTCTCAAGATTATTTGCCTAAAATCTTATATAGTACTAGTACATAGGTAGGTACATACATTGTCTGTCTTATAAAGGGTGAGTTTCAAAACGTTTAAAGACCGCCTCGATGTATAATCAACAGTTTCAAAACGATAACACTTAAATCGATAACAATATGTCTACAGTTTCAAAATTCATTGCGAATGCATCTGATACGCATATCTGTCAAGTAATCTACGCATCCAGAATTTTTATGATGCAAAATAGATTTGAATAGATTTTTTTCTCAGTATCATTTAAATGATTTATTTTTATACGAATTTTGTTGTATGGAACCAAAGATCAGTCTGTTTTAAACAAAAAATTTTGTACTTTTAAGGTAGAACTATAATCGACATTGCTGACATAAGCTATGACATATGTTGTAGCCGAACACAGCCAAATGAATGAGCTAAACTATAATTAACATTACCGACATTCGTTAAAAATTCGTTTAACATAAGCTCGACATAAGCAGTACGATCGAAAGCGTACATGACATAAGTAACATAAGCCGTAACCTCATTTTGTGAAATTCGTATTGCTTATGTTTAGTATGTTATCTATGTTATTATAGTTAACCAAATGTGACGTTTTAACATTCGTTATTTTTTCTTATGTTTCCCATGTTACCCATGTCAATTATAGTTCTACCATAACACTGATCTTAAATGAATGAATGAATAATCTACTTGTTAACAAGCTAGTACTCTAAGCTTTTTTTCCCCAGCTTTTTTTAATATGCTAAATATTTTTTTTAAAGTTTTCTTTTTTTTTTAATCTTGAATTATATTATTCTATTTGTTTATATCTTTTATTTAAATTTGTTTTTTTTTTTTTTTTATTATCGATTTAAACGTTTTCAGTTGTGTCTTGTATATTATAATACTGTTGAATATAAAAAAATTGTGTATAACAGAACGATATAATATGTAGGTGCTTTCGATTTGTCAATTTCAAGTACTTGCGAGTAGAAAAGGTAGAAAAAATGTCTGTGCTAAACCATCTTCTACTCGCAGCTAATCATGAAAAATTTTTCAAGTAGCTGCTAGTAGATGCGCAAATAGTTACGAATAATTTTTGTGTCGTTCGTTTTAACAACAATTCATCCTAGACACATTTTAGTACAGACATACTTGCAAGTACTTGAAATTGCCAAATCGAAAGCACCTAATATACATGTACATACAGAGAAGATTATATAGATATAAATATGTATACGTATACATAAATACGAATATGTACATACATTCGTATATGATGAGTGAACAAATTTTGAATTAAAATTAACGCGATAATAATAATAATAATAAGAATAATCAAACACATGACACAATTTACTTAATAATATCTAGCGTATACAAATTGTTTATTTTTTTTTTTTTTTATTGTAACATATTTTATGAGTAATGTAATACTTATAATACATATGTACATACATTTATGTATTAGATAGTACAAAAATATGTAACTATACATAATATACTCGTATATGTATACATACTGTATACGTATTAAACTGCGCAAAATTAATCAGATTATTATTCATACAGATAATCACAGCAGATTACTAATAATACTTGCGTGTATATTGATATGAATGTTACATATTATACTGTAATATGACACACACACACACACACAAACAAACACAAATGGTAATCATCACCCCAATCACTGTTTCTAATCAAATTAAACAAATTAAATAAAATAAAATATCAAAAAAAAATTAAATGAAAAACATAATTTTAAAAAAAAAAATATGAAATTCTGCAAAATTATTTACATACTTACATACTAGGTATATGTATGTATGTAATGTACTTTATCTTGTCTTGAATTCATTTTTGATTTAGACATAACATAACAAAAACAAAAAACAAATTGTAAATTAAAAAAAAAACAACCGAAAAACCTGAAACGTGATTTAAGAAATTGAACAAAAAAAAAAAAAAAAAATTTTTAATTACACAAATAAAAATATGTATGTTTGTGAATTGAATTTTGGTATGTTATATGCACAAATTCTCTTAGTAGATATACAAATAATGTACATATTTAGTATAAAAAAAAAATAATTTAATTTTTCTGTCAAAAAAAAAATATATGTATGTATGTACCTAATTATCTATAAAAAGAGACAAAACGCAAAAATAATCACAGCACTGTGGCTATGTTATTCAACTACTAATTTACAAATGAAACATTCTGACAAAAAAAATTTTTTTTTAATTATAAATCAAAATTAAAATGAAAAATTGAAAACAATATAGGTATAAGTAGTATGTACGAGTAGTAAACTCTATAAAATGTATATAAATTAAAGTGTGTTTTACACAGTTTGATTTTTTCATATGATTTACTAATGTGAGAAAAGTTTCAGAGAGTTCACATCAGCTGATTTTGTGATTATGACTGTCACACATATCATAAAATCATATACTTTTTTTTTTTAGGATAGGAAATGTTCTAACCTCTATGACTATAGTCATATGTATGTGATTCGAATGAAATCGTAAGAAAATTGAAGTTATAAATTGTTAAATTATTGTATTATTTATAATTCGAAATATGAGCTCGCGACAAGCTCGAATAACGAGAATTTAAAGGTAAAGTTCCTACCTACATTTATTTCCTACAAAATATGAAATGTGAATTTTTTTTTTTAATATTCAATTCATTTTATTTTTCTACTGTGTAGATTTAATGGATCAAAGATATGGATATGATATTGAAATTAATAGAATGTATAGTAGCCACTGTCTTGACCATATTTTTCGTTTTTTCTTTTTGTTTTTAACACGATAGAAATTATATTTAAAATATATGTAAAATATTTAGCTGCTTCTCAGTATCCATTTCCAATCAAATCTCACAACAAAAAATCATAAGAATATAAACAAGAGTATTTATATAATAATAAGGATTTGACAGATCAGATCACAACTGATATTTTATGAATCTAATCACACACATATCATATGAATATATCACACGGTGTAAAGTACACTTAATATAGTCACTTAGTCAGGTACTATGTACATAATATGCATGTGAAAAAATATTTCAAAAATCTGAATTAAATTTCAAATACGAATATACGAATCCATTCTGTTATGTTATGTTATGTTTCTGTGTGTGTTTTCTTTTCTTTATGTTTGTTTGTTATATTTTTTAATAATTTTTTCTTCATTTTTTTTTTTTAATTTTTAATGTTCTACACATATTCCAAAATAACAAAATACAAAATACAAAATAAATGAAAATAAATTAATAATAATGATGATTAATTTAAAAAATTTTTTAAAAATTATATTACTATTTTAAATGTTATATTTTATATCATTTTATATAATACAAGCACATATAAGTAAATAATAATTCTAGATTAAATTTTTATGTCTAGCTAGATAGATAGTTCATAACAACCACACATATGGTATAACACACAAATCTATCTACATTATTATTGTCGTTATTATCTCGTATTTTATTGATGATTGTTTCTTTTTTTAATTTATTTATTTTTAAAAATATTTATTCATTTATAAAATATGCAGATATGTACATATAGTATATATTTTAATTAAATCCGGTTCATCCTAGACAGTCATCATGATCATATATCATTATCACAAAATTAATATGAAAAAAAAAAAAAAAAAATAGGTACATCACAAAATTTCAAAAAACAAAACAAAACAAAATAAAACAAAATAAAATAAAATAAATTCAGTAGGTATGTATATGTACGTATGTATGTACGCATATTTTTTGTTATTATTTTAATTTAATTTATAATTCAATATTAACTAATTATTTTTAAATAATAATAATTGAAAACTTATATATTGAATTTTATGTATAATAACAGTAGGTATTATTTTTTTTATATTTATTTTTTACACTACAAATACATATAAATACATACCAATAATACCTAATGTGTGGAATATTAATTAAAATTATTTATTGATGATGAAAAATTAAAATTGCACAAAAAATATTATGTATGTATTTCAAAAAAAAAAAACAAATAAATAAACAAAATGTTATACGTATTTTAAATAAATATTTATTTATCATATCATATCAAAAAAAAAAAAAAAAAGAAGTCCAAAAAAATTTTCATATGAATATTATATTACATATTCATAAAATTTGAATACACAAAAATATATAGATATAATGACATTGTAGAATGCCATTATAAATGTACATATATATATTCACACAAAATGATGATAAATTCAAATTGCAGTTTCAGGTATTAATAAATATCAAAATATTATTCGATATACATTATGTATCTACTATATATATGAACACTCTTATATTTTCTACATGTATTTAGATACATAGATAGATATATCTACATCCATACATCTATGAATTTATTAAAAATGTACACTAAACTGGAGAGAAAATTTTTTATTAACGAAAATTGATCTAAACGAAAAAAAAATAATGTGTGCACAATTTTTTCACTATTCTGCATTTTTCAAAAAAAATTTTTTTTTTTTTTCTCGTAAAAATATGTTTCAATTTTATTTTTATTTGTTTTTATATTTCGAATAAAAAATCACATTTTTATCTCAAAATATAAAAATAATATTCATGTTTTTTTTTTTTATATTACCTACATAAATATGTATACTTATTTCTTATTTATTTTTCATGTTTTCTTCATTATTATTCACGTTATATTTTTCACTTATTGGAATATTATTTAAAATAAAAAATAAATATAATACAACAAATGAAAAAAAAATATTCTAAAAATATATAATACGATACACTGCACTAAAAGAACAAAAATATTATGTATGTAACTACTACATGAAAAATTAAAAAATGATTAAAATTCATTATAAGTATTTTTATTCATTCCGTTGGTAGTATAATAAATTATTATAAAATACACTTTTATATTTAAGAGTAATAAACGTAGTTAAAATTTAAAAAATGTATAAAGAGAGGTAAGGTAAGTAAATGAATAATAAATTCGTCACACTTCGACTTCAACTTTATTAATATAACCACTCACTATAATAACCTGTGCTATAACAGAGTAAGAGTAGAGTAGTACTAAAGTATTAATAGTAATAGTAGTAGTAATACTAAATAATGTATCTAGTAGTGACTACTATAATACTTATTGATGATTTATTGTAATAAAAATAATTATTATTTTACTTTAATTTTTTTTTTTATTCCTTTACGTATTAATACGTATTAAATATTTATGTTTGTTAATGTTTTTATATTAAATAATAATATTATATCGGTTAATCTAACATCGCGAATAACAAATTAATACTGTGAAAACTGAAAACTGAAAACTGAAACGAAACTATACATTGATTAAACGATTAAACTGAAACTGAACGAACAGAAGAACAGTGAATAAACTTGACTGAAAACGAAAAAACAAAAAACAAAGAAAAAAACTTTTGAACAGTAGAACTACTATTAATACTACACTCCTACGATACCTACTAAAATACTGAACAACAGTATTGAACACTAAAAATGTAAGTAAGTAGTAGTAGTAGTATAAAAATAGGAGTACGCGACGAACAAGTATTTAAAACGAAAAATATATACTACATACATAATGTTGTACTGTGTGGTGTACTACTTTATAATACCTGATATATATTACACACTGTGACTGTTGTAGAGAGAGTAGAGACTGTGTAATAATATTATAGAAAAATAAATAGCAAAATATAACATTTTTATAGATTTATTAAAAGCATTTTTGCGATAAATATAAAATTTCTGCTGACTGCTGTTGTTATACATACATATAATATACAAAACATAAGTAGGTGTATATGTGTATATAAATGTGTGTATAAATATATCTACTCTACGTAATCATTTCGTATTTATTCTTCTTTTTAATTATTCATTTATATTTTCTATTTTTCTTTTCTTTTAATAAAACATGTATGCATGTACGTATGTATATATGTACATATATGTAAATAATAACGTAAGTATAGAGATAGATATAATAAGAAGTCCACATACACATATGTATACGTTTATAACTTTTATACTACATATACACAAATTGAAAATTTATACATACATTGCATATCTATACTTTATGTACATAAGTACATACATTCATATTTACCTATGAAACACACAAATAATATCATATATATATAATTGTTTATATAAATATATGTGTATGTTTGTTTGTGTTTATTGTTTTCTTTATTATTAAGTGATATATACATACACATATATATATGTTAAAAAGGTCTCCTTTTTTTTAGATTTAATAATACACACATACACACACTATATACATACATTCCCAAATTCTCTTCCCTACATTCATAGCATAGTACCTACGTGTTTATTTTTCTTTTCTAAATATTTTTTTTTTTTTTTATTTTTCTTAGAACGAATTTTCTATATTATTATTATTTCATTTTACTTTATTCATTTTGATTGAATTGGTTTTTCCTCTTCTTCTTAAACACATACAAAAAGCAAAAACAAAAATACAAACAAGTTAAATAAATAATATATATGTATGTATAAAATAGAAGAAAACCGAAACATAAGAGTATGTATATGTAAATCTATGAGTATAGATATGGATATATATGAATATGTAAGAATCTAACATACTTTTATAAAAATCTATAAATATATAGATATTAAAGTACTTAGTAGATATAGATATACGTACACTGCACAAATCGTATTATAAAAACGAACGAATAAAAAAAAGAAACGACATTACATATATGTATATTTTTATCAGTTCATTTTATATGAAAATGTAATGTAGATATACATTTATGTACAACAAACAACATTACATATACTTTAATACAATAAAAAAAGCTCCATTATTACCTTACTTTTTTACTTTTTTACTTTTTTTTACCATTCTCTACCAACATTTATATATATGTATGTACATATAGATATCATATTATCGCTATATCGCCACAAGTTTCATTTTAAAATAGATACTTCCATACTTCTATATACAAATATAATGCCTCCAATATATTTTACCGTCATATACAGTAATATAAAAATTTCAAACTACACCTATGCCACAATTCATGTGTGTGTACAGTTTAATACACAAATGCATGTAGCGATGGCAAAGTAAAAAAATTATATTGAGGGTATTCATTTCAAATCTCCTGTCTTGTAATTCGAGTAATGCTGCTGATTCTACATTCAATGCAGTTGCAGTGACTTCAACTTTGACTTTGATTTAATGGATATGTTATAGAACTTCTACATTCAATGCAGTAGACTTGACAACTACTTATACATGTTAAGCATGCTATAAAGTCGAAAGTCAAAGTCCAAGTTGAAGTCACTGCATTGAATATAGAAGCGGAATAAGTAGCGTAGCGTAGTTAGTTGGTCGTATTTTTCCAAAACTTCATAGCTTTTTCTTTTATTTTAAAAATTACAAAAATTGCCGAAATGAACAAAACCATTTTTTAGTAGCGTATATCAACATCGTAAATGAATTTTTGTGTTAATCAAAGTTTGACAGATTTGTCATTTCTAACAGCTGAAATTTAAAAACTAAGTTTGTGGTTATATATTTTGAGAAGATTGTTAAATTTATGTAAAAAAAAAATAAGAATTTGTGAAGAGTTAAAATTGCAATTACGACGATTAACGTTTTACGAGATTGCTTTTAAGTTATTTGAACTTATGAAATCGTAAAATTATGTGTTGCGTAGGTTTGCGATTTGAAATGAATACCCTCATTTTCATTCGTTTCTCTACGCTACGTAATCATATCATTAAATACAATATAAATATAAATACATATAGATTACAATAAAACACTTGTAAGAGTATCCATCTACATACATACATATATGTATGTATGTCTCTATGGATAGCTATACTTTGTAGAAGAAAATAAAAATTAACTAGGTATATGAAAATAAAATTCTCCATTAGCTTTTCAGTTATATAGAAATATATGTATATGTAGATATTATATATTAGAATTAATACACAGGTAACGTATAGATAGATAGCTTTTCTATTCATTTATATGTAAATAGATATACTCGTACGTAATAGATAAGTGACATATTTAATGTACATTATTGTATGTAATGTGCATTAAATTTATATGTACATTTATATCGCTATACGGTACGTAACGTACAGTAATTTCATTTTTCTCTTCTTCTATATATTTTAACACAACTTCTAGCTAGCAGTTCTATCCCTATCACCTACACATCATCATATACATATAATATTTATTTAGAATCAGTCATACTCGTACATTACATTATTACATTATATTATACGAAACGAAAGTGTGGTGTCTGGTGTAATATAAACAACTAATTTTTAGTATTTTTTTTTTCTCTTATATTTTCTCTCTTTCAAATTAAGTACTACCTGTACTACACAGAGATTACAACATTTTATAATTTTAATTTTTGAAAAATTAAACGAAAGGGTGTTAAGGTGATAATCTGATAATATATAGAATCACATATAAAATACGAGCGCATTACGTTTTTTTTTTGCATCGTTTTAGTTGTCATTGCTGTTTGTCATTTACACGCATTTATTACGTTTAATGTACATATATTACTACATATGTATATATAAGCATAAATAAATGTATATTTAGATCAAATAAATGTATGGGTGTATCTGGAACTGAAGTATATGTGTAATTTAGCAAATAAATATGAAATGTAGCAATTTATCATTGTAAAATGGCTACAGCAACATTTAACCTATCCGTCTTTTCTTATATGAAATGCAACAAATAAAATATAAATATGTATGTGTAAATATACAATTCTTAGATACAATTTTCATTTATAAAATTCTGGATGTGTAGCATATAAACAGATAGATTAAACTTAATGTTTATTAGAAAAGCAAATTTAAGTTGACTTAAGATTATTTATCGAGAAATCGCTATGCATGTACGGACGTTATACCTGTGACAGACAGTCAGGTGATATTTATACTCTACTCTACATAGTATCGAAAACTGATTGAAAAAAAACTATGGCTGTCCGTTTCCAAAGTTGCAAATCACCATTGTAGACAATTTGCGAAACGTCAAATAAAGTTAATTTCAGTAGAAATTTACTATGTTCACGATTATCTTTCTCATCTTGCAGCAAACTTTTTGACTTAATCTCAAGCTGACAAAGTAAAGTTTTCCAGCTTTAAAAACAGCCGCCTTTGTTAATGTTGAATTTGATTTTATTCAATACAAATTGGATTTTTTAGAATCTCTTATCCAATAAATTTTTCATATACATACATATTTCAATTCAAACTTTCATACTCTGTCTGCTGCAGAATTAATTCAGTGGCCTTATTGTAGAAAACTTAAACGATTGGTTTTACTTCATACTATGTCATTTAAGTAGACATTTTAAGTAAAACGATACGAAAGGAATCTTTTACGTTTTCTATGATAAGACTACAGAACTTTCTTTTAAATAGGATGAAACAAGTTAAAAAAAAAAAAACCCCCGACGGAGGAAAAATACCTCAAGAGAGAGACGCCCACGAGAAAGATGGGCAGATAAAATACACAGAAATGCAGCAAACTTGTCAAAGTGCAACAACTGGAGGGGCGAGGCATTAAACAGCGAAAACTGGAGGTCAAAGTTGGGACTCGGACTCGGGTCCGAATTGGATTGTAGCGCCAAGAAGAAGAAGAAGAAGTTAAAAAAAGGCTGACACAATTTTTTTGGACATGTCTGTCTCATGTATTAGTATACATTTAGTAATATACCTACTTTTAAAATTTATTTAATTCTTTTATTAAAAATTTTATATTCATTTTGTATTATTTTACAATGTATCTGCATGGCATCGCATATGTACGTGCATATAATGTGCGTGTATATGGTGATGCTGGTGATGATGGTGTACTTGATAAAGATTTTTTATACAATTTTTTTTTCTTTTTTTTATATATAAAAGAAAGAGAGAAAGAGAGACAAAACTTAGAGCTCTTATTCTAAGCATTCATGCAATAATGCATTCAAAATAAATGTGCATCATACACCTATACTTACAAATATAAATTATTATTTCTATAAATATATAACACACACACACATATATATATTCATCATGTTATTACTTCAAGTTTACATTATAAATTATTAAGTAAGTATTTTGAATTTAAATTTAGAAAAGTATAAAAATAAAACAGAATAACAACAAGAACAACAAAAAAGTGGCATCTATAAATGAAATTGGATTGAATATAAAAATAAATGCGACGATAGCAAATTATACAAAAGCTGTATAGTGGTATGACTATTGTGGTAATAAATACTCGTACATAATGTACTCACAGCATGTACCTACATATTATATACATATGTGTATGTTGTTTCATTTATTTGTATAATATTTAAATTGTATTGCATATTATAAATGTAAGTGAACACTTGAAAATAAGGAGAAAAATAAAATTTTTGTAATCTAAAAAATAAAGAAATGAATATGAAAATATAAATAAAAAATTGAAAAAAAAAACAACAAAAAAAACCGAACAGGTGAGAAAAAAAATTATACTAAACGGTTTATTATTTTATGTTATACGAATGTAACGTATATTAGTATTCGTATATTTGTGCGGCTTAACGAATATTATGATGTATAGAATATTATAGAGTGTGTAACTTGTAAAAATACTTTATCGCCACTTTAAAAAATATCGTATGTATATTACCTTTTATATCGATTAATAAAGAAAATAATTTTTTTTCCTTCACACATGTACAGACTTAAGTGCACATATCACACATAAATGTACACATAGAAATTCAAATGGATAGTTTTCTTATATTATTTTGTACAGTTCTTTTGTTTTTAATTTTTTTTTCGAGTATATTTACATATCTATTTACTTGAATATATGAGTACTAATGTATACATGTAGACAAAAATTAAAATATAGGGAAGCAGCAATAAATATGAATTTAATGTACGAGTATGTACATACAACTTTATATTATTAAACCTCTTACTATACATAATAATCTACAAAGGTAAGTTACGATATTTATACGTGAATCACATATTAAATACACACACAGACAAAACATATATATATATACGTACACGGTTATTTATTTATATTTCATTTATATACTACTTACTGCATTACACAATAAAGTTTGTATTCACCAACCAAAATTATCTTTTATCTGAGACAAAGTGTATTCATCAACCTCAATTTATTATACTCGATTAAGTATATTCGAATAATTTTTTAAGACAATCTGAGAGTGGTTATATTACTATAAATATCGTTTGAATATAACTTTGTTATTAAGAGCAACAGCACAATTAACTCACATTTACAGCCATCGCGCAATTCCAGCGACAACTACAACGTATCGCCGAAAGTTAGCACAATTCGGGCGACAACTACAGCGTAACATAACATGAATTTTACATTTTTGCTTCTTGCGAATAGATTATTACTACTACTACAAAATCGAGATCGTGCATAGATTGCTCGTTGTGGTTGTGAAAAATAGAATAGAATCTATTTGGACGACAGCGACAGCGTAAAGTTCAATGGTAAAAAGTCCCATTTCATTACTGTATAAGATGTAATTGTCGCCGGAATTGTGCGATGGCTATTATAATCATCATATCACTCACATAACCTCCTCTTTTTCATTTTGTAATATAAAAATACAATCAGCTGATACAATTTGACACTCCGAAAATGAATTCCGAAAACAAAAATTTTATCTAGATTGATGTGAATAAGCTGATATACCAGGCTAAAATATATCCGACGGATAATTTTTGGTTGATGAATACGACCCTTAAATATTCTTTACAGCAAAATGTTTATGCCAAGTATAAATTCTAAAGTAAATTGTATCAACAACATACATATTATTCATACATGCATTATCATACATAATGTATATGTACATATAATATGTAGATTCGTCATTATGATGGTCATTATTGTCGTCATAACTTCATTATATTACTATGTACTTATAATAATTGTACACAAACGAGTAACATATTATTCATGTGTAGTATCTATATAATATACTATTTTTATATTATTTATCTCTATATACATTGTTATTATAATTAGATGTACATAAATGTAATTATAATAAAGCAACATTTTCATATAAGATTTAACAGAAGGAATGTAGAATAATAAATAAAATGTAAAAGTTCAATTGCATATCGAATTTAATATTCTACATATACATATATCCACAAACTGTATACATATGTACATTCATAGTCATACAATATGTACATGTAAGTAATATTATTTTATTATACTTTACTTATATTTATGTAGAGATGTACATATATCAATTACTTACATTTATGTATACATGTTGTTATGTACATTTATCTAATGTTTTAATTAAAAGATTTACAAAGATTTTCTAGTATTAAATTTCTGATATTTATGAAATGTGATATAAATAAAATAAAAATAAAAAGAAGAAGAAGAAGAAGAACATTTAATTTAATTGAAAAACCGAATATGAGAGTATTATAATGTATATGTAAGTAAAGCAAGTAAACTACATACTATCGAATAATTTTATAATTATGAATAATAATATAAAGTGAAAGAAAATTATGGAAAAATTAAAATTAAATTTACTGAGACTGAACGTATGTAGTATAATAATGATCTTACAATTATAACTGATTTCAAATAAAATTAAAAAATTGAATTAATTTTAATATTGCAATACATTTCCTTCATTTGCAAATTTGTTTCCTTCATTTTGAAATCTTCGTTAAGATAAATGATTGAATTGAAATTTTATATAAGTATACCTAGTTAGTTAGTAGTTACACATTTAAAGTTGAATGATTTATTATTGCACGACAAGAATTTTGGCTTAATTGAAAATTCAAATTAAATATTTATTATAGCTATATAAACTATGGTAAATAAGGCCTATCGAATAAATGACTTCTTTGAAAGTCTTGGTTTATTTAGAGATGTAATGCTATGAAAGAAGAAGAAGAATGCTTATCGAACATTGTATCGTGCGCATATGCAGTCGTATACATTTCAATTGGATAAAATCATTAAAATGAACGAAGCAAAGATTTTCTCTTTTTTTTTGGAGAATTCATATGTCAATTCAAAAAACTACCGAAATAATTTGTACCTCCTATAGATTCAAACATCAGATTTCGCATTACTCGCAATGATGAGATAAACTTGCAAGTTTTCGTCAAGAATACTATGACAAAAGAAGACCTCACGAATTATCATGCAATATGCAAACAGTTTTAAAGAAAAATTCTCGGTCCAGTACAAGAAAACGAGAGGTGTTGGAGAATGAGATACAACTCAAAGTTGTACCAAATTTAGAACGGCCCGGCCCACCCATACTCGAATTAATAAAACTCAAACGATTACAATGGGCCGGACAATGAGCCCCCAAAAAATACCATACAGGATGCTGAAAAGCAAAGTACAAGGCAAAACGCCGGTTGGCAAACCATGTAGGAAAAGATGGACAGACGTCGTACAGCAAGACGTAAGGGCACCTGGAATTAGGGACTGGACGGGTGCAGCGCAACGAAGAGAAGAGCGGAGGATACTTCTGCAGGAGGCCAAGACTATAGATATGGGTCGCAGCGCCATTGATGATGATGATGTCGCTGACTGTATAATAATAATATTTTTATTTTTTTTATTGAACTTATTTTAATTTTTTTTTTTTTTTCAATATGAAAATTTATAATCTATAATATTTTTTAATGTGTATCCTATTTTTAGAAAAAAATTTTAATGTTTATTTATTTATTTACGTACGTACGTACTCGTATATGGATACCGATACATATGTATATGCAAAAATTGTTTTCAACTTTTCATTTTCATTTAACGATAACATTTCATGTACGTATATGCATGTATGTGTGAATATTATTTATTATTTGTAAATTTTCAATTATTCTATTTATATATTTGTACAGTTTTATTTTTAAATACTTCACTGTATATTTGGATTAATTAATAATTTATTATAAAAAAAAAAATAATTTCAATTTTTATTTTTGTGTTTTGACATTATCTTCTATCTATCTCTCTCTCTCTTTCTTTATCTATATCTTGCGCTAATTATCATAATTTTTTTTTTTAAAAATATGACACACACATACATATACACATTTTACAAATATACACATTATTTGTATGTATAATTTATGTTTTGATTTATGTACATATTTTCATTTTTTCATATGTTCTATATATTTTTTTGTTTTTGTGTAATTCTAAAATGCACGATTGATGGTTGAAAAATTGGAGCAAACTCATCATATGAATGGATTTTAACTTAATCAAAATAGAAAAAAAAGAAAAACAAATTACATATATGAAAATAAAATTGAAATATCAATTTACATATTTGAAATTGTCATAAAACAAAAATTGACTGACATACATTTATCATGGAGTACACATAAACAGATGATATAAAACTGTATGTTATATGGACTCATATGAAATATCTACCCACACTCACACAGACATAGGTATGTTGAAAATTATATATCGCTTAGCAGCCAAAAGTACACATTTATAAGGTATACTACGAGTATAGTATATCTGAAACTGACTTTGATGATTTGCTATATAAGTAATTATTTGTAATTTTACATTTAATCGAACACATATTTATTTACACACATTTATTAAAATTTATAATTGCATACTTTATAGATATACAAACATATGTATATGCTTACGTACATACAGTGCTTCGAAAAAAACTTTGAAAATAATTTGTAGTTAATAATTATACGAAATTTCTAATTTGCAAAGTGAAAACAAGAGAATAATTTTAAATCAACAGAACCATGTGCGATATTTAAGAAGAAATAGCACGGCAAAAAATCACATTAATGGAAGTACATACTATTAAAAGTAACACTGTTTCAGAAGTTGCCCTGATAAACTCAGCTACTCTTTTAATATACTTTTTTTAGTATCTATTCTATTTACTTCGTTTTATCTTTTTCTTTACTTCTTAAATACTCAAGAGTTCAATGACCATTTTCCAAAGAGTTTCAAATTTACATCTAACTAAATCGTTTGTAAAAAAACTTCAATGGCGAAAATTTTAGATGTACACCGGACGCCCAAGAGGCTAAAAACGGCGTTGAGTTCAGTTCAGCTTCACTTTTTATCTGCACAATAAGCCAAAGGTAAGGTTATGATTTTCAAAATGTTCATTTAAATCAGGTTTCAAACGGCAAAAAATTTAATGTTTGTCTAATTAAGCTTACATAGACAACTTCGGTCAAAATTTACAATCTTAATGATCATCTTTCTCTTCTTATGACAAAGTGTTTGATTTGATCATCACAAGTTCATACAAGTACTTACATACATAATTTGTTCAAAAATAACTTTTTCGTAATACTGTAATGTTATTTCAATTTGTACACTTGAACATTTAGAAAAAAAATTTTATAAAGTAAGTATGTATATAATGATTATTGGTACGTTGATTACTTTTGATTATAGATTAAAATTAATTTTTGCTATAAATAAGTAGCACATACAGTACTTATGTGCTTCACATGCCACATGCATGTATATAAATACATACTTACATTATTATTTAAGAGTTTTTGTACGTAACTTGGCAACATTTTAATTTTACTACATCAATAATTAAGCATACTCGTATAAAGATATCATCAGCACAAAACATAACAAAAAAGTATATTACATATATACAGATTGTACATTATTTACAAATTCTATATTCTATTATAGAGATAATTCGTATGTATGTTATATGTTACATATTACATGTAGTGAGTATACATTATGTATATTATGTGAATATGTAAAAATACAAAATACAATACTGATCTTTATAACTATAAATTATTTTGTACCATATCCTAATATGTTTATAGATGTACATATGTACACAGTTTATAAATAAATTAAACGTGCTAAAAAAATCATGTAATTTATTTGAAACGCCTACAACATATCATAAACATTTATGTACAGAGTTATACATTTATGTGGGTACATCAAAAATAACCGATATGATTTTAAAATTTTCTAAAATTTATCAAAAGACAAAAAATGTAAAGAAAATGTAAAAAACATTAAGACAACTACATATTTCGTTTTCAATGTTGACACTTGCCTCACTCACTCTCTCTCTCTTCCAAGCAGAAAATTTGCTGGATAATGGCTATCGTATTTGAGCAATATTGAAATTTAGCTGCCGTCTGTTGGAGTAAAACAAGAATGAAAAGTTTAATTAAAAGAGTAAGCAAAGCATAAAGTAAAGAGAAAAATCATATCTCTTTAATCTATGAATATTGTAACTATGACAACTGAGAGCATAATCTGCTTTGAATGAATTTCTGAAATTAGATGCGGCAAATTTTCTGCTTACAATACAACAGCAATCAGCAATCAGCATATACATATAATATCTGCTCTTGCCGAATGTTATTTTTTGAAATACCTTCGTAAATACATTTTATATGAAAATTTTATTCATTTTACTACTTAATATTATACATTATATCTATAGATTTTATTTCTTTCAATAATATTCTTTTATATTTATCTGTTTATTTTATTATTTTTCACACCATTTATACTTGTAAATTATCATGTTTTTTTTAAACAAACATTATTAAAATATGTTTATGATTATCTTCTATTCTATAATATTAAAACATAAATACACAAAACATGAAAATTATTTCATAATTCGCACAGTTGTTTATTTTATTGTATTTTTTTTTTATGTATATGTATTGAATAGTTTTTTGTTTTAGTTTTTTTTATAGTTGTATGTGATTTGTTTTTATTATTTTTTTATTATATATTTGGATGCCATTTAAATTATGATAATATGATGATGATGATGATGATGATGACAATGATGACGATTACTACTTTAAAGATTTTGACGACTATGCTGCTATAGCTATTAATATTATGATGATGATGATGATGATGATGATCTTTGCATTATCAATTGTAAAAATGGTAATCGTTATTTTGTAATATTTTTTTTTTACATTATACATATATATTCTGTTTATTATGTACGTATACATCTGTATGAATTTAGTGACTTATGTATATGTGATCATATGTGGAATAATAATGAAAATAATTCTGATTTCTGATGTCTCGTTTGTATACAAAACATGAATATGATTATTCTTTGATTATTTTACGGAGTAATATTCCTCTTCTGTTTATTCTGATCATGTGTACATAATATACAACATAATTTTAATGTACATTTTTATTTCATTTGCTTCATTGCTTACTCATCATCATCATCATTATCGTCGTTGTCGTCTTCGTCGTCGTCGTCGTCGTTTATGTATGTTATGTTATGATGATTACTTACATTAAAACTTGAATTCATTTAATAACAACAACAAAAAAAATTAATTTAATCAAGAAAATAAAATAAAAAAATAATTTAAAGCATATGTGATAAAAATAATCTTGCTGTATATAATACAGATATTATAGATATAAATGTGGTAACAGTGTATTAAGAGCGCAATCGCTGTGTAAAGTAGTATGCGGTTTTTATAAAAAAAATTTTTATTCAATATTTTTCAACAATGCAGAAGACAAGATAACAACAGCAGCACCTAATGCCAGTAGTGCCAGTAGTACCTACATGTAAATGTATCGAAAATACTGGTTTGTGCTCCCTATTTCATTAGTAAATTCATTTTCTTTACATATTGATCCTTTCACATATACCTATATACACATATAAATGCCTTAGAACATCACTAAAAACGAAACGAAACAAAAAAAAAAACAGGCAGCAAAATAACAGCAGCTGTTATGCATTCATTCGTTCATCAATTGATTACTACTTGATCTTCAAACTGATATGATATCTATAATAGGTGTATATTATAAACTTTATAAATGTGTTTAGGCTTCTTTTATAAGCATTTTTTTTGTTTCTGATTTTATTAATTACACTTCGTATTTTCCTCTTTTTAAATTTTATTTAATTTTTTTTGTTCATTAATCCTGTATTGAATTCCCGCATTACAAATAAAAATACATACGTATACTGATACATTAATGATCAAGAATAATAATTAAAATTTTATTTTCGTTTAAATTTTTTTTTATCATTTTAAATTGATTTGATTGGACCAATTATTAAGATGAAACAATTTTCCATAAAATATCGAATGATCAAATTATTTCGTCAGAGCACAACAGTCCACATTTATGGATTTGGTTGAGCTTAATCACCGAAATGATTTCTGTTAACTGTAATTTCATATCATGTATGCACCCTCCCTACCTCCTATAGTTTAAACGTGATTCGCAGCAGCAAACCACTAAGTTGTTGGTAGAAAAATAAACTCAACTACTTGATAGAGCTTAAACTGGTCTATTTTTCGAATGATCTTACACGAAAACTTTGAGTTACTTGGCCGACAGCAAGCATTAATAAGCTCTCTGTTCTCAGCAAACTAGTATAGATAGATACTCATTCAAAGCTGAGTTAACTTTGGGGGTAATGAATTAATGATAGTTGGAATTTGGAAATAGGCTACGAACAATTGAAAAATAATTTTTCTTACTTTTCCTTGGAGGAGAATCAAATTCGATACTTCGATTGCTCTACCGTTGAGCCATCGAAACCCCTCAAAATCATTTTTATGAATTGTTACATTTTTCGAGTTATTGATGAGTTAAGAGTAGATTTGTAATGTAAGAACAACGATTGATCAAAATTTCATGTTTCAATTACTCTAAATTGGTCATGCCATATTGAAAATTGAAATTGAAGAACCTATCATGACAGTTCTTTACGTTTTATAATTGCACCCATTTAGTTTCCCCTGAAACTAAAAGAAACATGTATGTATGTCTCCATATACTATGTGGGAGAATATGAAAAGTTTAAATTTTTCTTGAATTTCATTTTATTTCAATAAAAAAATTTATCTGAAACAAATATCTACTACCAATTGAATTCGATTGTTGGTAAGTATAGATAGTGAATCTTTTAATTAAATTATCAAAATAAAAAAAAAAATAAAAAATAAAAAGAAACTAATTAAAATGATATTGCAACAAAATTGTTTCTGTTTCTGTTACCTAACCTACATGTGAATAAATTTTTTTTTTAATTTTTATCTAAATTGAAATTAAATTAAAATGTATTCAATACAAATAAATAATATTTTAATGTATTATGCATATGTACATTTGTAAGTGAGTGTAAACCTGTGTATCAAAATGGAAGAAATGCATATGCAGTTCAAACAAAATTATTAATACGATTTTAAAAAATAATTTTTATAACACATGTACTCGTACATTTAAGTACTACACTATACAGTACAGTATAGAATGCAACACAGAACTGAATGTACATTGGTCGTCAAAAGTTTTTGTACAAACCTCAAAAAAACACTCGCTCTTTTCAATAGTCTTGAACAAGTGGCAGGGTGTTTTACATCAATGTGATGAACAACAACTTTAGAATGAACAGAAATATTGAAATGAAATTCCGAAACATTAATATTGAGAATATATCAGAATTTCATTTGTACAAAAAATTGAAAGATGTGTTCATTTGTTTTTGTCTTATGCTAGGGACAGACAAAAATTTAGAAACTTTCTAAACCTGTTTAAGTAGATAAACTCATTGATCTTTCAGCAATCAGATTGGATAAGTCCGATTAGAAGTAGTTTAGCCTAAACCATTTACTGCAAGTAGTTTAACTCGATGAGAGCTTTTTTCTGAACATACAACAAATAACAACTAAATCAATTTTCTGTCTGTCAGTACAGGAATTCTTAACTAAAAGCTTTTTCTAAAATGATTTACCCATGGTAGAAAGATAAATCTTCTAATCATGGAAAAGGAGATTTTGGTCTGTCAGCATTATTACAGAGATAATCCAAAGTTTAAATTTGAAGGTGTACAAAGACTTTTGATGTTCACTGTATATGTGCTCTAGAATAAATGTGTAGATTATTGTATAGAATAGAGCAAATGATATTGTGTCATTATTATTGTAAGTTTTACATATTATATATGTATGTATGCACAATAAACATAAACATACACTTACTCATATAATATCGTACATAATAATATATGCATGTATGTAACTACTTACATTTACTTTTATATAATTACGTACTAATGTCTAAATAAAAAAACCATAGTAAAATTGTATATAAATTTGATAACAGAATCGGAAATATGCGGTTTTAAAAAAGGTTAATGACCAATTTTTTTTTTCTTTTTTAATTATTTATTTTAATTTGTTTTTTCTTTTTCTTTACATTTTCATTTTTATTATTTAATATTTTATGTTTCATATTATATACCTACTCGTACATATTTACATCTGTATATGCATTCATAACAAAAATATGATGTGTATGTACAACAGTACGCGTACATAATATTATGATGTTTACTCTTATGTGAATATGTAGATATTTTTTTTCTTTTATTTTTCACAAAAAGAAAAAAATCTATTCACGTAAAACTCTGCTAAAGACAAAAGTAAAAAAAAAAAATGAAACAACTAATGATAAATATAAATTTTTAGTACATGCACGATGCCATTTAGACATAAATGTACATATGTATGTATATATAGCTACTAAACAATTATGTATGAGTATTATCTGAAAAGTGTAAAACAATTTTGCAATAGCTATGTACTTTTTTAATCATAAAAATAACAATTTACTTTTTTTATTCTTCATTTTTTTTGTAATGTTTTAAATATACAATAAATATACATAAGTCTTTGATTTTGATTTTCACTTTGTTTTTCTATCAAACTTTTTAAGAGTAGGATTCGATTTTGAAAAATTTTGCAAATAACAACAACGATTTTACATACAAAAATTTTAAAAAATGACTTTGCATACCTTTTAGGTGCTAATAAAAATGAATTTTTCAATATTTTGATGAAAAAGAACATATGTAATTTTATTTTGTTAATAAAAATGGAAATATAACAAAGATTTTTATACTTTTTTTTGTAAACTCTTCAGAAAAGTCCAAATTTTATTTTGATACAAAAATCATATAGATATATGAAGATTTAATTTATGAAAATAGAAGTCAAAGTTGATCAATTTTTCAAAAAAAAACCCTCTCCTTTTTTAAGAACCATAACTAAATTTCAGGATCTAAAATCAAAAATGTGCTAAATTCAATCACCACAGTATCCTTCAAGCTACCTATATTCAAAATTTCAAAGAAATTGGTCAATCAGTGTTTGATGTATACGAGGTGCATTTGGAAGCCGAAAAATCCCAATTTTGATAACTTTGACACCCTGTAAAAAGGAAACAAGGACATTTTTTTTTTTTTAAATACGCTCCATTAAGCTCCACAATTCCTATTAAAGTAACTATGTTTCAAATTTCATTGAAATCGTTTAAGTAACTTCGGAGATATGTGGTGCACAAGATAGCAGATATCTCGAATCCTAATCTTAAATAAAATCAATCAAAAAAACAAAAAGTTTACTCGAAACTAAATAGATTATTTTTATATTTCATTTTATTTTTTTTAAATTTAAAAGAAAAAATAAATTCATAAATATGGTAAAATGTGTTCACATTAAATGTGTAAAAATACTTGTACAAGTATATACATACATGGACGTTACTCGTATGCTCGTATATTGAGTTTTTGTATTTATGGTGATTGTGACTTGACATTAACATTCATTTTTAATTAGAACAGTACAGTATGCAATATAAATGCGCATGCAAAAATAAAGCAATAATAAATGGCAATAATAATTTTTACGTGTAACATTTACAATCTATTGATCTACTATATGATTGTATACAAGTAAATCATGATCTATACACAGTTAGGTACGCAAAATGCACATAATATTTTATGTTGGATTTTTTAAAATTAATGTACTACTACTGTATATTCAATTTGTTCGTAAATAAACATTAAAAAAAAAAAAATAAAACTTGTTAAATTGTTTTACTTATTTCGAAAATAATAATAATAACATGTTAAACGCACATAGTAAGTATTCGAGTAAAAAAAAAATATATGGGTAAGTTTCAGAAGGTCAAAAAATATATTGTGATTGTGACGTGGTAATAATAATACAGTTTCGATGCAAATCTTCTGCGTCTTTTGATTCTTAATAATTCGATAAAAGATCATACTATCGACCTCAGATAGACCTCTACTGTAAAAATGACAAAAATGAAGCGGTTGTCTTGGGGTTTTTGCTTGTGTAATTAGAAATTAATTTAGAGGGCGCTGTTGGTACTTCCACAGCCTGTATTTTCTCGGAAAAATATAAAATCAAAAAATCACTAAATTCTGACTTTGAAACACGATAACTCTTGAAGGGAAGAATGTCGTGGAGCATGTAAGGTGTCATTAGAGGGAAGGGGGAGTTTCCTATAGATTTTTCTTGGATTACATTTTTCTAGCTAGTACACCGTAGTTGTTATAGGGTGTTTCGTAGAATCAGTGCGAAAAATCTACATTGCCCTCTAGCGGCTAAACGGTCAAGATAACCCCCCCCCCCCCTCCTCCAGTAGTAGGATTTTTTGTTTATGTCGATGAGATCTATCAACTGTGTGCGAGTGTACCACCTAAAGTGGGACAACTTATATAAATGAATGACCTGAAATTTAGTTTATTCCAATTAAAAAATTCATTTTTATAAACAAATCAAAAGCATTAAATGAAGTCATTTTAGAAGCTTCTCTTTAATGACTCAAACATCAAATCGTAATTATATTTTTTCTGCTTTAACATTCTGAAACTTTAAACTTTACATCAAGGCGGTATTTTAACGTTTTGAAACTCACCCTCCTATAACCATGAATTCAAAAATTTCATATTTTACATCTATTTACTCGTACTCATATGTTAGATAAATAGAGAACGGTTAGTATAATAATAGAGATAGCTTTACTGTACACCATATTTGTGTGTAATCGTATAATAATCATACTAGTAATTTTCATTTATCTATTCAAAGTTCACTGAAAAAAATTTATCTCAAATCAAAGTCAACAAGTTTTTATCGAATTGTAAATGCATAAAGATTGAACATGTGTTTATATGCGTACATTTAGATACTGCATAAATAATAATCTATTCTGCGTACATAATAATAAATAATGATACATAAATACGCTAGTATACTCATATGTATATAAATTTAAAATGAATTTCTGTATTGATCGCTTCATTTAATTCTAAATCTATAACAATGTAACAATTGTACGATACGAACAGAAGAAAAAATCACTTTATCAATGAACTAAATTTTTAGTTTAGTTTTTTTTTTTTGTGTTTGTTTCAGGTTTCAGATTTCAATTTTCAATCGTTTTTATACTCTGTATCTCCAGAGAAATAAATTTATAAATAATGTTAATGTACATAAATTATGTACCAATTACGAGTCAGTATATGCGAGTATGTAACTCGTATCTATCATTAATATATTTATAAATTCTGTATGTGATATGTTTAGTTAAAATATGTATAGTATGTATTTTACGTGAAGAGAACAATGGCCTCATTTCTATACTAATAGAGGTAATTAGATTTTAGTTTTTGTACTGAATAATTGATATATCGATTTCCTAAAGAACCCATTATATTCACTCCTTTTCATCGTTTACATTTTATAAATATTTTATTATCTCACAGAAAATTTAATCATTTATCATCATCATAATCACCACCAATAATCTTCCAAAATTTTGAATAATTCATAATGTTTTCATCATCAGTAAGCCCAGTAAATATGAAGGGTTGTTTGTTAGTCCTCCATTGATCGCCTTTCCAGATGGCGGATTGGGGAATGTCTCATAGATACATGGATGATTACTGAGGAAATGATATACTACTCAAGTCAGACCAAAACTAACATGAAAAAAATTCGTGATACGTTAGTCAAATAGTAAGCAGTAATTAGATCAGCGACTGTTCTTCATGTGAAGCGACTGACTTATTCTTAAATATCTTGCCTAATAGTGCTGATAGACCGAAAACTGCTTTAATTGTCATTTGTTGTATGTTCAGAAAAAAGCTCTCATCGAGTTAACTTGCAATAAGTGGTTTAGACTAAAGTACTTCTGAGCTGACTTATCCAAGCTGATTGCTGACAGCCAGACCAAGGAGTCTATCTACTTAAACAAGTTTAGAAAGTTTCCAAACTCTGGTCTGTCTCTATCATAAGCGATAGGATCATTCTTAGCATAATTTTGTAAACTCTACTCGGGCAATTTCAAATTTCAACATATTCGATCTAATGGTCAGGTGGAGATCCGATTCGTTAAAGTAACTACTACCTTTACGTCAGGCAGCAACATCTAGAAAGTATTAAATAGGAATAAAGCGGAACAAAGAGCAAGAAGAAGTATGAATATGAATATGAATCATTTTCTTGATGAAGCTGGTGTATTTGCGAGTTTAACATCTGAATATTATATTTTTATGTGAAAATAGATAAAAATTAATTCTCCTTTTCTAGTTCTCATTTTTTTCAGAATATCACTAGCCTGCACTAACAAATATCTCATGAAGGTAGGTACATCTAGATACATAAAATGCGTAATATTGATTGATTATAATTATATTTGTATAAGAGTGCATACATATACTTACACGCATGATATGTGTATATATACATAAAAAGTAAAAATATACTATGTAGATACACCTTTAATATGTTTCATTTTATCTCATCATCCATACTGTGATATACGTATAGTATAATTATTCATATAAAACCCTCGAGAATTATTCAAGCTTATAAATATTACACATTTCCACTAAATTAAATCTTTAAACGATGATAGAATAATTTACAATATAAAAACACAAATAAAACAATTTAAAAAACAAAAAAAAAACCCCAACATAAAATATTCTCCCATGTATACATTGGATGTCGAAGTAATACACACAAAAATATGTACATTACATCCTCGCGGTACATAAAATTTACCTCCATATATAATATTTATGTGTATATTTCTATGTATATATGTATGTGTGTGTTTATTAACATAAATTTTTATTAATTAAGAAGAGTAAATTGTATCTAAAAATGATTGAAACGAAAAAAAAAAAATTTTAAAATAAAATTTACTCATTTATTTTGGTAGGTATCTCCACTTTAAATTATTATCTTGCCTTCTTATACGTACATACGTTATGTTACATGCATATTCCTACCATGTATATATATTTTTTTTTTCTTTTTGAATGTTTTTAGATTTTAGAATTTAAGAAGCTAAATTTCCCATCAACTAACTGCGCAATAATATGTAAATAAAATATGAAATTTCTTTGAAAAAAAAAAAACGAGAACATAGAGACAGACTCGTAAATCAATACGCATATATAGTACGGCAACAGTATGGTGGCTTACATAAATTCCAAAAAAAAAAGAGCAAAATTATAACTAAAATTTTACACGTACCACATAACAAGTAGGTATTATAAGGATATTTATTAAACATAAAACCTAAAAAAAAAAATATTTTTTTTTTTCAAACAAGAAAATATCGAAAAATTAAAAAAAAAAATGTAAAAGAGATAAAATACGCTTAAAGGTACTCATGAAATGTATAGCCAAAGGGAATTTTTTAACCAATTAGTAGATGAATTTTATGTTCCAATATACCATACGACGAGGGTGAATAGATAAGTCTTTAGAAAAAATGCGATCTATACCCCACTAATAGCAACTTTTCTTGTCTGTTGTGAAACAATGCAGCAAGTTCTTTTATATAAATGAAAGCTGTCCAATATTTATGACATTTTACTTGTACCTTCAATTGCAATCATTTATAATTGGCAAATATATTAAAGCGTGGTCGAACAGGCGCTTGCGATGTTGAATGTTAAGGAAGACGAAAAAAGGTGACTAAAGTATGGTTGAAAAATGGCTATTAAAATTAATATGAATGGTCGTCGTATAAAGTTGCATGAGATTGCTGACACTATCAACACCTCATAATGAACATGTGCACAACATCATGAGTGCCACCACGTTTCTTAACAAATCTTCAAAAATTGAATCCATATTCATCATGCAAAAGGTCAGCAAAAATTGAAAAGATTTTACTTTAAGTTGGTTTCATATCCACTCACTATACAGTCAGTCACCTGATCTAAGTTCTTCTGACTTTTTCCTATTTTCACATATGAAGAAATAGATAGGTGGAAACTGGAAAGAGATTGTGATCAAATAGTAAATTTATAGGTGAAAGAAACACTTATTTTAAGAAGTTTAATAAATCGTAACTTAAAGAAGATTTAATGAAATCTGGAAAAAAACCTTAGAAAAAGTTTATCGTGCTAAAAGAAAATTACTTTGAAAAACAATATCAATTTGACTTTTAAAGAAAAAAAGCATATTTAGTGTTTCATTCTAAAGACTTATCAATCAAACCTCGTACATACATTTTCATATAAGTATACGAGTAAATAAATACATATAAGTAAATGAATATCTGAGAATTCAGATTAAACAAAAAAAAATCAATTAACACAATGAAATTGTATTATGTATGTAATGTATAACCACTCTGCTCTCACCTCATTAAAAATTTTATTGGAATTTGAAAGTGTTGGCAATTAACTTGTATGTACGTTACGTACATACATCTTCACATGTATAATAATATAGTATTATTTTTCAATTTAAATAACTACAAAAAAAAAAATAATATATAATAATAATAAAAAAGACATAACGACACAGTAATTGAATATTATGCATAACAGTATCTCATACAAATACACAAAAATTATGTGCATACAAGAAGTACACACATATGTATGTAGATATAGATATGGATGTATATTCGGGTACTCGTATTTATACTTATACTTCTCTTTGACCTTTCAAAATAAAAATTCTTCAATGTTATATGGAAAAAGAAAAACTTAAAGAAAATAATTTTTTTTTTTTTTTTGCAAAATAATTGAATACATTCGAATTTGTAATGTGTGTGTGTGTGTATGTATGATACTTCAAAAATAAAATAAATAATGAGAAAAATAAAAAAAAACTAAAACTAAACCGGAAATAAGAAATAAAAATATCCTTGAAGCCCTGTTTTAACAATTATATTTGTACATTACGTATACTTACTTTACTGATGTAATTACTGTTTATAATAATATAAAACATGAAATTTTATTAAACTTTCAAAAAAATTCGACTTTTATACTCGTGGTATATATGTATGTATGTTGAACTCTATATACGTGTGAATGGGCAATAAAAAAAATTCATACGATGTAGATTACATTTTAATACCACAAATCAAGTAACAGATGTTCTCAATTTCTCATACAATTTTTCTGATCCAATTTATGTACGAGCAAAAAAAAATCAAATTGGAATTCCATGTACTACCCATATACACATATGCTATATGCCATATATGATATGCCATTATACTATATCTACTTTTCTTCTATTACTAGAGGATGGAGTAAAATTAATGTCATAATATAACTTGGCTGTCATTTTGTTACAAGTGAACAAAAAAAAAATGATACTCTGCTGTCATGAAGGAAGTTCATTTGAAAATGTTAAATTGATGTTACTTTGAAGTTGTAAGGTAAAATTGTCTTTTAGTAACATAAATTATGTCAAAGCATAATGACATTTAAGTAAACGCCATTTATAAAACTTATAATACATTCACATTATGACATTAATTTTAATCCCACCCTGTACATATGAATTAGATTTAGATATATGAATGTATGAGCATAAAATATAAAGTGCTTACAACTTACAAGTCTATGGCACTTTGGCCTGGGTACTGTACTTTGCACAATAATCGACACATCGAGTATTCATGCTATTGAACGGTCAAAATATAAAACAATATTAATACCAAAATATTGGTCATAAAAACGTAAACACAAATTCAACACAAAATACTATCTCTTCTCTACACATATATTATTTTCTTTACATGCGGACGATGTAGGAATAGGAACACTTTCATTTCATATTTATTACCCTCTCTACTCTCAACTTTGATAAAAACTAATATTAGAAATTGGTATTTGGTAGTAAAATATGGTGGTAGATACTTGCTTTTAGTAGCACTCATGTATACAAAATGTTTTATGAGAATGAAACAGTAAGTAAAGGTAACAACAGTATAATTTTTTGGATTTATCGCGTAAATTTGTTGCTATTTTTGCTATGTATCTAATCTACGTATGTAATGTATGTATGGAATTAATAAATTTTTCTTTTTCATGTTATGCGAATTTATAAAATATGCAATCATCTCTATAATCGATCAGCAAATATAAAACAAAAAAAATGCAAGAGAAAAAAAAATAAAATAACAGAATGTATTGGTCAGCTTTGAATTTATGGGGAGCTAGCATAGATATTAAGGTATGTATCCATCCATTTTATGTTACTTAGGTAGGTATGTATGCATGAAAATATTTCCTTATGGATTTTGGATTTAATATATGTATGTATACAATTGAAGGAGTCTATAGAAAAACACTTAAATAAATTATCAATAAAAATATTATATAGAAAAATAATTTATTTGTAACAATAGAGATAATACTACATAGATGCAATAGACTGAAGAAAAGGAAACAAAAAATATACACGTAAGTGTTTGTTGTATGTCTGACATGCCATAATAATAAATTTATGAAAAATAACATGAAAAACTTGAATTAACGAAAGTTGAAAAAATGTTTTTTTTCTCTAAAAATATCTGTATGAAATAATTGATGCTATTCTGATTACTATCTGCTACATAACTTGAAAATCTGCTAAGTTTCATATAAAATGTAGACAGCTCGAAAAAAAACTGTTAACTAAAGGAATTTGTATTCTGGTCCTAAAGTTAAAGTAAAAATATGCTAGAAAAAACTGCTAATTAGTAGCATGTACCTTTTCCGAAGCCGTAAAATTGAAAAATGTGTATTTTTTCGCATTTTTTTGTATATATTTATAAAGTTTCCAAAGTACAGAAATGTGATACCATTGAAAAGAGGACAAAAAAAGCCTTTCAAATGATATAATAAAACATATAGTATATGTTATCCTTCAAGTTTTGAAGTTGTTATACCGTCATCAAAAGAAGTTGAAAAAGTGATTTTTAAAAAATACGAAATTTTGACTTTAAGAGTGTCTTTATATCTTGAGAACCGCTAATCCAATCAAAGTGAAATAAACTGTGACAAATAAGAGCAGAAAGTTCTCTCTCCTCAAATGGTTTATTAACTAACCCGATCCAAAATTCTGATCTGGAGAAACAACGATTTTTGTAAAACACGCCATTTTGGACCAAAAAATTTTTAAGGGTAGTTTGCGTCCTTCAGTTAAATTTCCGCCAATAGAGACATATACCACGTTAAAGAGGACATTTCAAAGTATCATTATGGGAAGGTTTCGTTTCAAAATCTGGCGGCACCAATTCGGAAATTTTCCCGAATATTTTTTTTTACTCTGTGTAGTTACCTAATTTCGGATTTAAATTTAAAGATTCCGAAATTTATCATACAACAGAATACGAAATTTAAAGTATGTAGGTATATGCTATCAAGTCAAATACTTAAACTAAAAATCTGTTATAGTTAAAGGAAACTGCTAACACGACCAGAATATAGAACAAAATGTGTACATTAAGGGTGGCATTTATAAAGCAGTAGTAAATCGGTATTATCATTACTACCACTTTAATCATTGTTCGTATTTCTGTATTTAATGAAGTGGGGTAGTAAATTCTGTACACAAATCAATATCGAAAATTTTCGATGTGTCAAACGAATGTGTCATCTGTCAATTGTATCTATAAATTAAAATAAACATGTGTAAACCAAAAATAATTAACCTATTTCTGCTGTGTGTATTCAGATTCGTAATAATTTTATTGACGTTTAGGCGATTAACTTTGCTACTACTATTCACTGGTAGCAACTTCACTAATCCAAGATTAAACTACTACTATGAATACATTTACTACAGTAATAATCTACTACCGTTCTATGAATATCACCCTAAAAGTTAATGTGTGTATAGTTTTCATAAAAATAAAGGAAAATGATCTACATATATGCAGTAGAGTATACATTCATTAGATCAATATGTTGGTATATCTCTATCTACCAACATTAATAAATTAATTCATATATTATTTGGAATTTTTATGATATGCATTCATTTCATATACAATCCTATGTATGTATTATACGGCAATTAATATACTTATATATAGGAAGTTATGATGATAATACACGCAAAGTTACAAAGTTTTTCTTTGTTTCTCTTTGTTTTTTTTTCCAAAATAATTGTACATAATGTACATTAAAGCAACGAAACAAAATTCGAAAGAAAAAAAAATGCATACATACAAAAATATGAGGGCTAAGCACAAGAAAGTTTTACATATAACAACTTAAACACAAAACAAAAAATGCGAGGGTGTTTAATAAAACATGAAAATTATTTGAATTTTTTGTTTTTTTTTTCTTTTTTTATAAAGAAAAATAAATGAATATATAAAGTAGCTATATATACACTGCTACAATGCCACACAGTACCTAAGTACTCGTCGTGAAAAAAAAAAACAAAAGAAAAACAAAGTTAGTCGACTTTTTATTTTATTTTTTTTTTTTTTATATTTTGATATCATTAAAATAGTGAAATTATTCACTCTATTCTATTATGTGTGCATGTAATTAACATTATGTGTACCATATGTACTTTTATTACTATGTATGTATGTATGTACTTATATATGCAATCATACGATGTATGTTTATACCATTATTTTATGTAACATTAAAACTAACATTATTCTGCGGGTTTTTCTTGTTCAGTCATTGTCCCAAAAAAAATTTAAAAAAAATAAAAATAAAAATATATTACACGAGTGTAGGCATTTATCCATTTAAACAAAATGTACACATAAATATTGGTAAAGTTAATTCATATATGTTATATGAGGAAAATAAAGTATTTTTTCTATATATGTATAGTACATATGAGTACTCCTCCTGTCTACTTTTTTTTTTGTTTTGTAATTACATTTTGAGATAAAAGAAATTTGTCAAAATATAAATTAAATAAAAAAAAAAATTTGTATATATTTTAAATTACATACACATACCGATATCATCCCACTTTAAATCTGGAACAATAAAAGACTTACACATGTAAAGTTAAAAAAAAAAAATGTTTTTCGATAAAATATTCAAAGAGATTCATAAAGAAAATGTCATTAAAATAAAAGGAAAATTTTTCTTTGTTTATGAATTCAAAAGAGAAAATCAATTTAAGTATTACAATTACCTGACATTTTTCAAATTGGGGGAGAGTTCGATTAGCCAGTGGTTAGTATTGTGCTGGCTCAACTATAAATCACTCTAGGGGCTCAGTGGGGCATTTGTAGATCTCTAAAATTGCAGGTTGGATTCTTGCTCAAGGCAAAAGTATTGTTGTCAATTTTCAACTTTCATTACTCCCAAAGTTCTCTCAGTTTCAAATGAGTACCAGCTTGCTGGGGAAAAAAAGCTTAGAGTACTAGCTTACTGATAAGTAGATCATTCATTCATTCATTTAAGATCAGTGTTATGGTAGAACTATAATTGACATGGGTAACATGGGAAACATAAGAAAAAATAACGAATGTTAAAACGTCACATTTGGTTAACTATAATAACATAGATAACATACTAAACATAAGCAATACGAATTTCACAAAATGAGGTTACGGCATTGTATAAAGGCATATAGTAAAGAAGCTCGCAATGGAGATCAAAAGAAAAGAGCTGCAGATAGAAAAATAAAACAAATAAAATAAAAAAAAATTTTTTCTCTAAAGAGGAAACAGGCAAAAGAATTTCTCATAGAAAATTAAAACATGATAGAGCAGTATCGCACTATATCATTTAAAAAAAAAAACAAATACCAATTTTATATGGCTGAAGTCAACTTTTGAATATGTATTTGTATCACCTATCTGTACAATGCATTTTTACTCAATTTTACTAATTTTCACTAACACACTAACACTTCATTGAAATGAGAATGTATTGTAATGGTTGCATGAAAATTATATTTTTTAAAAATTGTTAAAAAATATTTAGAAATATTGTCATGTCTCGAAAATTAATACATGAGCAAAAAAAACATTGAAAAACATTATTATTATTTAATTATATGTTTTTTTAAAAACTAAATATAATAAAAACATCATATTATTTCACCCACAAAAATGTATACTAAAACAATAAAACAACACTATTTGTACTATTCAGTCATTAAAATGTTTTAATTAATACACTAAAAAAAGGAAATAATTATAAAAAAAGTTGAAAAATTATATTATAATTATTTAATTATACGATTAAAAAATTAAATATAATAAAAACATTAAATAATTTCACTCACAAAAATGTACAAAAATATAAATCCAGCGAAACGAACATGTACAAAAAAATGTTAATCGTTTGATATTTATTGTTGTATGGTGTTACCGTAGTACAAAAAATTATATTATACGCTAATGTATAAAATTGTATACAACTTTTGAATAGAAAATTTTTTTATTAAAATTAAAGTATTTTTAAAATTTTTTTAAATTGAAATATTTAATAATATTGAAATTTTTTAAAGATGAAGTGTTGTGCAAGAAGTTGTAAAATTTAAGTGAGTGAAGATGTTAACAATGATCATAGGAAAAGATTTTTTAGATTTCCTAAAGATTTGTATGTGTAAGTAATATGAAAAATAATTAGAATACTTATATTAAAAATATAAGTATATATAAATGAATAATTTATATACCTATATAAATAAACTTTATAAATTTAAATAACATAAATGAATAAATTTAAATTATATATTTTTATAAAACAAATTCAACAAAAGTGAGATATGTATATAAGTAGCATTAATTTAGCATATAGTACTTACAGTTACCGTTACTGATAATGTTACATGTTATTTAAATTTATGATACTGATAATGTTACAAAAATTACTTGTGCATAGCAAAGATGTATAATACAATTTCTTTTTTTTTTATTTAGGACTTGATATCAAATGGTATTTTTGTGAACATTACACTTTTTAGCTAAGTTTTTACACAAGAATACAATTGTTATATATGCAGGAGTACAAATAATTAATGTAATAAAAATTCATGTACAGATAGATAAATAAATAAATAAATAATAATTAAATAAATAAATAAGAATTAATAACACAAAGAAACAACTTTTTTATTGAAAATTCAAAAAATGGCATCTTTAATAATTTTAAACCAACACTGGTAACACTGCATAACGAAACAATAAAAACAAAATTAAAAATAAACATGGCTGTAAACATGGCCGATGACAACTAAAAAAATGATTTCATTTTTTTTCTTTCTCCATCCTTCATTACTCTTATGTCTATCTATTTTTTTTTAAAATTTATGGAATAGTGAAAAAAGTTTGAATGTATTGTAATTTAAACAATAGAAATAAGTCGAGGTCAACGAGTAAAATCAGCAGTTTTCTTCAAGCCTGCCTTTCTTTGTTATATGAAATATATATTATTCTATGGTTACGGCTTATGTTACTTATGTCATGTATTACGCTTTCGATCGTACTGCTTATGTCGAGCTTATGTTAAACGAATTTTTAACGAATGTCGGTAATGTTAATTATAGTTTAGCTCATTGATTTGGCTGTATTCGGCTACGACATATGTCATAGCCTATGTCACTTATGTCGATTATAGTTCCCACTTTAGCGTCTTAGCCACATCATTTAGAGGAGCTTGCTTCTCTAACCAGGAACTCAGTGGTTCGCAATCCACGTTAAACTGTAGGTGCACACATGAAAGTAATAAAGTCTAGAAATCACTTCGGTGAAAAGCCCTTTCTCACACTCACCTAGAGCTGTAGTACTATTGAAAAAGTACTCAGTCACAATGCGTTGAATTCGATTCTCGGTGACAAGCAAACATAGGAAAATACACAAACAATACACAAATTTGAGAAACTTTGATTGAGTACATATATCAGCTTATTTGAGAAATGAGTACAGAAATGATGTATTATCAATATTATTATTGTCTCTGATAGATGACAATTCTTCAATAATCATTTTCTAGTTTTCATTTGTGTGAATGATCATTCTGAAACAACCCCCCTCCCCTCCCCCAAGCTTTATCGAACATTAATTCTGCCATTGTCAATTTATTGCCTTTGAGCTGTATGATCCACATATGTAGATGTGAAGCGGATAATTATTAACCCATGGAAAAATGAATTTTTATTTTAATTACAATTTAAAGACAATAAAATGACCATTAACACACAATTCACATCGATTCCTATTATAATCATAATCGTAAAGTTTAAATTTACCTACAAAAAAGTACAATAAAATAAAATAGATGATATCGGTTATTAAATTTCAATTACTTACACACATTTTTATGTACATACGTACAAAGAACATGATTGTTTAATTGAAATGTGTAATTTATGTCTCATACATCATATGGACACATACAGACATGCCAGTAGCAATTAAAAGTAAATAAGTCTTGACATAGTATTTAGTGTACACAATAAACGATATACATATGTAATGCAATAATTTTCTTATTTTCTAATCCTTTATTAAACGTATACGTAATAAATTATGTATATAAAAAGATTTTTGTAAATATGAGTAATCATCATCAATTATATTAGTAGAAAATATTCAACCTACACAAATTTATTCGATATTATGTATACATACATATACATACCAATTCAATTATTACAACAAGAAGTAGGTATTCATTTATTTTCAATTTTGATTTTCTATATACGTAAATACAAGATTACATACATACCTACATATGTATATATATATAATAAATAACATTATTATTTATATATTCAATTTTACATTCTAAATCATATCCTTTTCAAAAATGAAAATAGAAAATATAATTATGGGGAACGTAAAATATAATAATTAGTAATTATACTACTGGCGAGTATTCACTCACCTTGTATTCCCCATTCTTTTTTTTTTGTCCTTTTTCCTTTTGGATACAATATGACATGCATATACATATATATGTATATCTATATACCTACATGTAAAACATCAGAATAACATGCGTGGGGGATTCTATATGTAAATATACGTACAAGGTACAAGCATGTATAATGTAAAATATTCTCATTTAAATTTAATTTTATATATTAATTCATGAATTTTACATTTTTTTTTTAATTTTTTATCTACTTGTCATTATTTCCTTATTTTTTTTTTTATTATGTCACTATAGATACCAGAAGACTCTAAATACCACTTATGCATGCATGTATGTACATCTCTACATATACATACAGATACATATGTTACAATGGATGAAATATCAAATTATTTTTTTTTTTCGATTTTTTCATTTAAATCAAATTACTTGTATGTACTCGTAAGTAGCTATCGATTATTATTATGATGACAATGATGATATTATTAGATTTTGAGAAATTTCACAATTTTTTTTTTCTTCTTATTATTATTATTCTTCCAATTGAATTACCCAAGGCTTGAATTTAATTCGATCAAATAATATTCATACGTGTACGTGTACTACATTTACGTGTAACTTTAAAAACAAAAAAATAATCAAGCATTACAATATTCTATAAAGTACACCACCTATACTATATACATTCATTACCCAAATATTGTATAGCTCAAATATGAATGGTATGTATATTGGAATATTCTCCAAGGATTTCAGGATAAATTATCTGACACAAAAATAATTTACGAGATTTAAATCTTCAAAAAAAAAAAAAAAAAAAATAAAATAAAAATGAATATCCTTTTAGCAAAGAGAACTGTTAGTGAAGAGTATTAAGTATTACCAGGATGTTATCAATTTTGATTAGATGCGATGCACCCTTCTATACATACATTTTATGATGAATGATGCTACTTAAAACTAAAATGCATATAAAACATTTATCCCTGATCCCTGCTGCATCATATCGTATTTACCTATGTATATAAATGTATGTATGTTTCAATCGAGTATTATCAGTAGGTACTACTGTTAGTTAATATTACCACGTATTGCATACTTTAAGATTGAAGCAAAAAATCATTCTTTTTTACTTGTATCACAAAATATCTTTATAATGTGCTTGTATCCATATTTTTATTAGGAGTGCATAATTTTACATGAAAATGCATATACATAATACTTTCGATGTTTCGGATCGTTAAGTGAATTTAAAAATGTTTAAATGTACAACCTTTCACTATATACGAGACAAAAATGATTTATCTTGTTTTCTAAAAATAAAAAAGAAAAATTTTATTCAATTATCACGAAATTTTTTCAGTTATGTAAAGATGTATGTACACCGGAGGATTTATGTATCTTTAAGAGTAGGATTCGACTTTGAAAAATTTTGAAAATAACAACAACGATTTTACATACAAACAATTTTAAAAAATGACTTTGCATACCTTTTAGGTGCTAATAAAAATGGATTTTTGAATATTTTGATGAAAAAGAACATAATTTTATTGTGTTAATAAAAGTGAAAATATTACAAAGATTTTTATACTATTTTTTGTAAATTCTTCAGAAAAGTCCAAATTTTTATTTTGATACCAAAATCATATAGATATATGAAGATTTAATGTATTAAAATAGAAGTCAAAGTTGAACAATTTTTAAAAAAAAACCCTTCCTTTTTTAAGAACCATAACTAAATTTCAGGACCTAAAATCAAAAATGTGCTATATTCAAGCACCACAGTATCCTTCAGGCTACCTATATTCAAAATTTCAAAGAAATTTGTCAATCAGTGTTTGCGGTACGGGGTGCATTTGGAAGCCGAAAAATCAATATCACAAAATCAATCACAAATACAAATTGCATCTACACTGACTCCAAAAAAGTATTGAGACAAAAATTATTCTGTTCTGACAAAGTGTATACGAGTATAGATATGATTTTTTGGTACCTAACTCAAAACAATTACATATACAAAATTCTAAAACGTCCAAAAAAAAAAAAAAAAAAAAAACATGCGATTCATTTATTGGGAGAGAAAGAGAAATCGATCGTTGAATTTTGATTTTATAACATAATTACTAAAATGTTACTAAAATTCTAAATTATAGCAACATCACTTTCATTTTCATTTCATTTTTCGGTTTGTTCCTTAGGGTATGTTCATTTTGGATCTTTGCTTAATACTAGCGTCGAAATAATAGCTGCGACAATAGCTGTGAGCTTAGCGGTGATGTCGACAGCTGGGGCAGATCGATGCTGTGTTCATATTGAAGCTTCGATACCAATAATTAAATATGGAGTGTATATAACCACGTATACAGTATACAAACTCACAGTTTACATTAAGAGCTCAACGTCTCAACAAAAAAAATTAAAAAACAAAAATGTCCAGTTCAGAAGACGAGTTATTTTTGATTGAAAACACGAATGTGAATTAATGAATTACAATTTTAGTTTAAAAACAGAGATTATCTGTTAACACAATCCAGCGGAGCATAGCGCATCGATAATAGCAAAGAAAATAAAGAAATCATTTATCGACGCTTTTATCGAACCAATGCAAAAAAATTGATCTCTCTGCTCTCATCATCAATATGAACACTCATGCATTTGAGTGTACACATATTTTTTCTACGATATTGTCGCAGCTATTATCGACACTAGTTTTGCAGCTCCAACATGAACGTACCCTTAGACAAACTATATTTGAATTTGAATTTGAAAAAAAAAAATGTAGTTAAATAATTAAATGTAAAAATAAAAGGTATATGTATACATTATAATGAAACTTACCTTGATGAAATTACTGGTCCTAAACGTGCTTCACTTGTTACTCTTCTATCAGTTCTATCGAATCTTTTACAAGGTTGCATTATGTCCGTTTTACTATAATAATCCTTATTATTTGTCCCTTATTATTTTGATGCAATTGTTATTGTTGTTGTTGATGTTTTGTTCTAATTATTTTTATTATTATTATATTTTTCTCTTCAATAAACTCGTACAATTTTATTTTGTTGCTGCTACTGCTACTGTTACTGCTGCTGCTGCTGTTTACTGGTTTTTAATAATAATTATTATTGTTGTTCTCGTTTATTATTCTTGTTTCTTCTTCAAATTTTATACATATATGTATATGTATGTCCTGCTGTATGTATGTATATTGTATTTAATTATTATGTAATTATTATTATTATTATTATTATTTTTTAATATTTTATATATAAATATATATGTATGTCTTAATTAATGTTTTAATTTTGTATACTTTTTGTAAGTATGTACTATACTATATATACGAGTATATAATACGATGTTATTATAATACAAGATTTATTTATATATGTACATATATGTATCTATATATTATATAAAAAACAAATTTTTTTTTTTTTTTTTGTGCTGTTTTTCAATGAATTTTATATTATACATATATGTATATAAAATATGTTATGTATGTAATTTTTAATTAAGACGCGACAATAATTATATACACACATACAACAATATTATTCATATAAACATTATGTATTATTAGATAAAAAAATAAAAGTATTAATTAGTTAGTTACAAAAGAAAAATTATCTTTGTTTTTTTCTAATACTTTTCAAAGTACAAATATAATAAATACAATACATATGAGATGTAATGCAACCAACACTCACAGTCACAATAATAACGAATGTGTAAGTTTTAGTTTATAGAAATTATAAATGATTGCTTTTTTATTTTTCTTTGAATTTTGTGTTTTGATTTTCTATAAAGTAGTAATTGATTTTTCTTAATTTTAAATAAGTTTGTTTGTTTGTTGATTTTTGTTTTTATTTTTTCAATTCAAATTTGAATTTTTTTGTTAAATTTTTTCGTATGTTTTTGTTTATGTTTGATTTTTTGTCGTTTATTTGTTGATGGTGTTCTTATTTCTGTTGTTCTGATTGTAGTTTTTGTTGATGTTTCTACTGCTGTTGTAATTTTTTATTGTTGTTATTGCTCTTGATGTTATGTTGATGTTATTGTTGGTCTTATTAATGTTATTGTTATTGTTGTTGTTGTTATTCAATGTTGTTAAATTATCAATGGAACAAATATATACAGATAAATATTGCTTAGGTATTATTTAATTTATTAATTTTGTTAATTATAATTTAAATCAATTTATTTTAATAAAAAAAGAAGAAGAAGAAGACGTTTGATATTAATTATTATAATTTTTATTTTTTGTGCATTTACCAGTTAATAATATCCCAGTAGCGAAAGTAAGTAGTTACCGAACTAGTTCGGTAACTACTTCTCAGTAATGTCAACTAATTCTAAACTGGATTACTTCCTATGCAAATAACCCATTACATTTACATGGCGATGTCATAGGAGGTAAGCAATCACCTCCAATCTGCATTACTCTGAACTAGTTCGGTAATTAGTTCAAAATAAGTTATTACTGAGCTGATTACTGGTAATAGCTTACCTAATTATTTACATGTAAGTTATTATGGAACTGATTACTAGTAATAGTTTACCTAACTATTTGTATGTAAGTTATTGCCACGTAGCTACTTACTTCTAGAATCAAATAAAACACGACTATTTTTATAAATAGAAGTAATAATTATGTATTTATTGCATATATCTTAAGATATTGTGATTATAATATTATTATAATAAGAATTAATGTAATTATAATAAGAACATTATAAATTATTGATTTTTTTTGTTTTGAATACACACATTCTTAAAATGTCTATTTTTAAAAACTTTAAATGATTTTTTTATTTCATTTTTGTACTGCTCAGCGTTGTACTTGTTTTTATCAAGCGCTTCTGAAAATTTGAAAATATGTACATATGTTTGAAAATATATCACGTTACTAAAATATTAATTTTTTACCATGTAACATATCATTGATTTTTTTAAAATCTTTGAAACAATGTTTTCCATGGATGCCATGGAAATTAAAATTTAAAATGATATTTTTACCAAACAATTTATTAAAATTTTTTGATAATCCGTTTGGTTGAATTAATTGTCGAACTGCTGCTGTCTGTAAAGATATATTATATAATTAAAAATTCAATTCAATTGAAATTAAATATTTACATATGAATGCATGTTTTCATCAGTTAAATTAGATTCCAGTTCCTCTAATATGTCTATATCGTTAATGGGAAATACATCTTTTTTCTCTATTATTTGGTTCTCTCTTGATATTAATTCTTTCAAAAGGATTTTATTTTCAGCCAATGCTCCAGCTAGTACTTCGTTTTGTTCTTTAATTAATTCTACAAAGAAAATAATATTGTGGATGCATGTTTAAATGACAAAAACATTATAAAAAGTTGATTAAGTAAAATTACTTACTTTTAATATCGTCAAACTTCTTATCTATTTCCTCGGAAATGAATTTTTTAAGTAGATCAAGATTGTTGCTTCCTGTGCAAGTGAAAAGCTTGATGAACTTATAGTCTTAGAAAAAATATAGGTTAAATTACCAGAATATGAATTTTCTTGTTCGAAAACAACATCGCATCTTCTGAGCTTGCTAGGAATTTCGCCCTCATTTTCTTTGCCAAATATGTGTTGAAAGACAGCCCTTTTCGGTTTTCTGAATATGGATTCTGATTCTGACTCCATGTCTGTACAAATAATTAAAAAAGTGTAAATAAATTATCTTGCCTTTTATTTATCTCAATTCGAGCTTTACTTATGTACATCCGTGAAGAATAGGAATAAGCAAAAAATAAGTGTCGTATGGTAAACTAATATATTTATGAGTTATTTCATTTAAAGGAAATATTTCATCGTCTTCTTTTTCCATTTGGTCAACAATACATATTCCTAAAGCTGATTTCGAATCAAAAGGATGGGTAAAATAACTTTTTGTATTTTCGAGCCTTCTACCAACGACAAATTCTCCCCCTCTTTCTGAAAATCCCGTTATTTTAATTGGATTTTCAAACTGTATGCAGCAATAATTATTCGGTTCCCTTATACTCAAGAAGAATTTATCTGATGTATAACTTAAAATGTTTCCAACATGACTTTTTTTCCAGCCCTGTTTTTTTTCTTTGAGTATCAAATTTTCATGTTTTAATTTGTTACTTAATTGTTCTAAAATTTTCGACGGCTTTCTAATATTTCTTTTCAAAGTCTGCATATAATTTTCAAAATCATAGGCTGAAAAATTAATTAAAAATCCGGTGTTTTTCACATCTTCAAAAATATGCAGAAGATTATGTACATTGTATGTTACACTGTTAGATGAGTAGACAAAAGAAAAATTCTCAACAAAATATTTTATCATTTCATTTGCTATGTCTAAATTATAATTAAAATTTCGAGGACAAAGTAAAAGTCGGTATGCACTGTGAAGAAGTAAAAAATGATAATAATATTCTTCGTCAACAATGTCTTTCAAAACAAATATTCCTGTGTAAAGTAAAAACTGGCGAAATTCTGTGGCCTTCCATCTCAGAATTTCCTCTAAACTTCTTGATTTTCTTGAGAATTCTTTTGGAATAAACTTACTTATCGAAATTAAACGGTTAGATATTTCAATCCTGTCAGTGTTAGTTAATTTTGATGAGGTTTTATTGTTAATTAAGCTTAGAAGCATTTTCTTCATTACTCCTAAGTCTATCAAGTGCATAGAATCTAGAGGAAATTGAGAAATCATTCCAATTCCTAAAGATTCTAGCGCATTTTTATTTGTTTTGAAGAACGTGTGATGAAGAAGAGAATATTTCCTTCCAGCAAAGTCTTGATCTGATATAAGTGTTCCACTGACAGTATTAAATGTAACTACGTTTTCTAATTTTTTTCCAATTTGGTTACATTTAATACACCCGTTTAAAGAATTGTGCCCAACAGTTCCACGAACAAAAGCTCTAGCAGGTGCGTCACATATAAATGATCTGATTTCTATTTTAACTACTGTATTTCCAATTTTAATTCCATGTTCAAAAATTATTTTCATTTCTTCTACAAAATCATGCAAATAATTATTAACATAATAAGGCTTTTTTTTTCCTAAATAAGCCCCGATCAAAAACACTTTAATATTTTTAATATTAACTACTCTACCGAGAATAGGCCAAAGACTTAGACTTGAACTTTTAAACAAAGGCAAGCCATCAATGCCAATATCAAGAATGATCCTTTCATAATTTCTTAATATTTCAGCAACTTTTTTCAGTTGGTTTTCAACTCCATAATGCCAGTATTGACCAGGTGACACAGTCCTTATTATAATTTTTTCTCGATTGTATAGTATACTATCTGGATCTAACGGTACATTCAAATTTTCCGAATTTAGAATATGTAGTAGAGCTCTAAAACTTTGTCTTGAGGGTCTATATTCCAATGCCCAATCTTTTAACTTGTTTTTTAAAGATTTTTCACTCGTTTCACTCTCAAGAGTATCGATATTTTCTTCTTCATCATTTTCACTTGTCCTATTCTGAGAAGTATCTACATTTTCTTCTTCATGATTGAATTGCATCTGTAACCCATAATCCAATTCTTGAGTATTTTTATCTTCACAGACTCGTAATTTTTGCACAATTTTTTCTTTTTCTGCTTTTACTAGTCGAGATAAATGTCGTTTACTTTTAATTCGTTTGTGCATTTCAAATAAACCGGAATGTGTTTGTCTTTTCTAATTTTCAGGACAATTAAAAAAAATTTAAAACTTTACATTATGATCTTTTTTGAATTTTTAAACTCACTCTAAAACTTTGATCAAATTTTTATACATGCAATCACAAATTATTGTTATTTATCAGAGTTTTTTGCACAAATGAAAGTTCGAAATTGAAATTAATTAGAATAAGCATTTTTTAAACAAAAAAAATCTATATAAAATATAAAATTCTATTATATATAATTCTTACCTTTTTTAATATTTTTTCCTGTTTTTAATATTTTATTCCTAAAAACACTATTGAAAATAAATTTTTAACTTATAAACACAACGCCAACAAAAACTATAACAAACTTAACTATACCGCACTTGTTACGAGAATGAGAAAATAAAGGAATTTTTTAGAACGCATTTCTGTAATGGAATTTTTTTTGTGATTGCGTCATATTTAATGCGCCTGCATTGTTCTGTACATTTTCATATCAACCAGTTTAAACACATTACATTTTTGCATTACTTTTGCGGAAAAGTAATGAGTTACGGAACTACTCAATTTGAATTTGTAAAGCTGCTACAAAGTAAGGTGATGTGGTGAAGTATGCATGCATTACAGAACTAGTTACACTGGTAATGACTTTCCATTTCGCTACTGGGATGTGTCGTCTACCTATATATATATTTATATACATATGCATTCATATATGTATACGAATTTATTGTAATAATAATAATGAAAATATATATATATTTTTTTTTAATTAAATACACTTTTTATACTCTTATACAATTTTGAAGGCGAAATTTTTTTACAATTAAATTATTCTCGTTATTGCGTATATGTATGTATATATGTATAATCTAAAAAAAAAAAAGAAAGAAAAAAAGAATTAAATTAAACAAAACGAAAATAAAAAGATAAATAAAAAAATTTTATATATGTAAAAAACAAAAATAAATCTTAATTAAATTTTGATAGGTATGTACAATAGGTGCTTTCGATTTGGTAATTTCAAGTATTTGCGAGTAGAAAATGTAGAAAAATGCCTGTGCTAAACCATCTTCTACTCGCAACTACTCATGAAAAATTTTTCAAGTAGCTGGGCTGGAAGTAGATGCAAGTGTAGTTACAAATAATACCTATGTTCCTTTCACGTAAGCAAAGTACTTAAAAATCAGTTTGGTTTAATACTTCACTAAATTTTGTATGTTTTGAACTGCTCAAACAATTTTTCAAAAGTAGTTCACTCATACTTTGTAAGTAGGTTACATTATTTCTTTCTACCAGATGTCTTTTTAGTTTCAGATTATCCAACAGATGGAAATTGAATGTTTAGTTTAGATTTCTTGGTACAAACAAATATCATATGAAGTGTTTTATATAAATCTTTAATACACAATTTTTCAAATTTAAAATAAAATAATTTTAAGATTATCTTTTGCTTCACTTTTCAAATTTATTTATGTTTCATTGAATAGTTTGAGTCATTGGCTGCGTTCAGTTCCACGCAACGATGTATAATTTTCCATCGATGCAATAATTTCTCTTACTGAACGGCTTCGCTGCATAATCGCTACTTTGCAGCGATGTAAATATTTTGCAGCTGAAAAAAAAGTTCGCTTTAAAAGTCATCGTAAACAAATTTTGACATATTTAATATTAGAACAACAGACAAAGCCAACTATCAACTGTTTGCAGCGGGTTTTTTCGCTGTAAATAGTTCAGTAAATTGTATACAGCGATTATCTAAACATCGCTGCATTTTCATCGCTGACTTACATCGCTGTATTGAACTGAACGCACCCATTGCTAAAATAATTGCTTAGAAGTATGTATGTACTTCGCTCACGTGACAGGAACACAGCTAATTTTTGTGTCGTTCGTTTTAACAACAATTTATCCTAGACACATTTTAGTACAATACTTGCAAGTACTTGAAATTGCCAAATCGAAAGCACCTAATATTAAATCACCAGTAGCAGAACTATACATGTAATGTTATATTTTTGACGTATATGTACATTACATACATATTATTTATTTTTCAGAAAAAATTTATTGTTTGTTATTCCAAAATTTTTTCACGTCACTGTATGCAATTTAAACTGAACTGGAACTTAAATTATTACTCAATTATGTATATGTAACATACCTAAGTACTTCATATAATATTAAATATCCATAATATGTACATATGTAGCTTATCGGTCGGAATATGTACTATTTTTATTTTTTAAATTTTTTTCTTTTTTATTTTTCGTTTTTTTTTTTTTTTCGTGCCACAAATTTAATTGTTATCAATTTATATTACTGTACATTATTATTTTATGATCGGGTAATTAATTAAATTTTATATTAAATTTTTAACGATTTTATTTTACCTTTTTCAACTTTTAAAAAAATTTAATTTGTAGTATTATTAATTTTGTAATTTTTATAAAAATGTAAATGTATGTAAATGTAATATAATTTATAAACCAACGAACGGAGGAAGAAAAGAAGAAAAATATTAGAATTTTTTTTTTTTTTATTATAATATATGTTATGTAGATATTTTTGAATACTATTTTGTTTTTTATTATTTATTATTAAAGAATACAAAATATAATGAATGACATATTACGAAATTACTGTCAGTCAAGTTATTAATATTATTAATGAGAGATGGGTGGTGTGATGTAATATAAGTTATAAAAAAATTTTCTGTTATTGTTTTTTTTTTTTGTTTTTTTTTTTTTTTCTAAAAAAATAAATAAATTCTTTTCAAAAAATTTTGTTCAATGTATAGGAAAAATAATAATAATACATAATAATATTGACACTTAATTATCATGTATTACTATGTGAAATTTGTTGTTTTTTTTTCGTGTTTTTTTTTAGGTTAGTATGGAGTTCGAATGGAATTCTGTTAAAATACGGTTGTGTTTGGAAATGTCATTTGCAAGTTTGGTTTGGTAATGCAGATAATAAGTATTAAGGAACATTTTCAATGCAATGCTAAGTGAAAGTAAAATTTTATGTAAAAGCATACTGTTCAAAATACAAGACTAAGTTAATTTTGAAATTCGAAAATTTGACATTTAAAGTTTTGTTTAAAATTGACATTTGACATTCAAATTTTCAAATTCTCAGCTGAATTTCTCCATTTTTAAGTAGGAATTTAAAGGAATTTTATAGGGAAATTCTTGTTTTTTTTTTAAAGTTTCCATCTGTTGGTCAATTTTCTAACAACATTTTTGTAATTAAATTTATAGCTTTTGTTAAGTGAAATTGAAATTAGAAATAGAACCTAATTTCATTTTACCTTAGCAATTTCAATTTCAATTAGAATGTGACGCAGACATCTAATGTCGTGTAAGGAAATAAGGAACGAAAGACAGATAAATTCCAATTTCACTTAGCGTTGCATTGAAAATGTTCCATTAAATAGTGAATTTTAAATTTTATTATGTATTATAACACTGACAGGCTAAGCATGTCAATCTAGATTAAGTCGTTAATTTGGATAAAAGTGGATGTCTGTCATCACAATAACTAGATGATCCAGTTGCATAACTATAGATTATCCTAATCCAGTTCTAAAAACTGGATAACCCACATAAACTGGATTTGCAGTAGAAAGAAGAAGACATAAAAATTGAAAGTTCAGTTTTCTGGTTCTGATTTATTATGTATTTTTTTTTTTAGCGACTTTTTAAAATTGTGTGAAATGAGTGATTTTACAAATTAAACGTTTCTAAAAACAAAAAAGCTAAAATAATTAAAATATTTCGATATTTAAATCGCAAGTAACACGAAAATAATAGCCTTAAAGTAATTTGTGGTATGACTGTGTGGTTACGAATAAATTCAACGAATCAGCTGATCGCATTAGGGATGATCTACTTTGCAATCTGTAACGTTCAGCTTTATAAAAATCCGAATTAGAGATAACCCGGATAAGTTTATCTAGATTAATTTTAGGCCTGTCTCTAGTATTACGAGTTTACTAGATCGTCAAAAGACAATCAATAAGTTTGACAATACATAATCAATTTTTTGACAATCATTTAATATTTCCAAACGGGGCGGGGCCTACTACATGTAAAAAAAAAAAAATGCACGAAATTCCATGCATCAAATTTTTATATATTTTTATATTGTCATATCCTACATAATAGCTCTGTTCGATATGTGCTCGCGGAGAGTAGAGTAGATTTACTCTAGAAAATGGATGCTTTACTCTGTTTTTGTTTTTATATACTCTTATCGAACAGCTTAAAAGTAAAAGTAGAGTGAACCAAAATCAAAAAACAAACAAAATTGGTTATGTCAACATATTGATGTGTCAAAAACATGTTCGATTTGTACTCAGTCAGAATATAATTTTTGTACTCTTAATAATTACTCCTGCAAAAAGTAAGAGTAAAATTCAAGTAAAATTTGGGTTACTCCGATCTTACTCTAAAGCTAAAGCTATAACCTAAATAGACGTGACGAGACGAAACGAAACGAAACGTTACATACGATAGTACTGTGGTACATAGAACTAGCCTAAATGGAAGTGTTCTTACGTTCGTTCAATTTCGATAAGTTTAAATGTCAAATAGACAAAACGAGACGAAACGGATAGTGCCGTAGCGGTCGTACATTTTATCGTTTCCACTCGTTTCATACACATTTACACTTGTTTCCACTCAATACTCATACACAATATTTTACTCGTTTCGAATCGTTTCTACTTAGGGCAAATTGTCAAATTTATGAAACGAGTATTTACGTTCGTTTAATTTCTTTCGTCCCGTCACGTCTATTTAGGTTATAGTTTAAGGTGTTCGACATGTTTTCAGCATATACTCCGAGTACAGATCGAATAAAATAGATTAAAATACAATTACATAGTAATACATATTACATTTTATTAAAACAAAAAATATTATCTATTTTAACTAAAAAAATATTTTTATTTCAATTAATACACACTGAAAAATCTGAATTTGTGTAAACATTTGAAATTTTTTTTATTTTTTTTTTTAAATATTAAATTAATTATAATTAGAATTTTTTACTTACATTTTATTTTATTTTTTTTTAGTATTATCTATTTGATTTTTCTTTTTCTTTTTTATTTGCATTTACTTTTGTATATAGATACTACTTATATGCAAGCATGTGAATTTTATGTAATAAGTATATTATCATCATCGCATTATTATTATTTGATATCATTTTATCGTCATGATCATCATCATCATCATCATCATCATTATTATCATCATCATCTCATTATCATCGTATTTTATTTAATGCATACATACCTATATGTATTTCAATTCAAATTATTATTATTATTAAATGAACATGAAAATTAATAATAATTATTAATTTTTTTTGAGCAATTTAACATACATATTATTTTGGCACACCATAGCTAATACCATTATACTATAATTTTTAGCCAATATCATAATAATAATAATAATAATAACAATTGTAATTTAATGTTGTATATATGTATATACAGTAGTTATTGATGTATGTATGTATGTAATGCGGATTTAACCTGTAAAATATATAAAAAAAAAAAAAAATTAAAATTAAAATTTATATAAGTCACGTATAAAAAGATAGAATTTATATTTATATATTTAATGTATATACATATAATATGTAATATATAGATTAGAAAATATAATAATAAATGCAAGTATATATTACATAATTGCATAAAAATACTATATCTACATATATGTAATGTAATTTAAATTGATATTAAATTCAAAATGTACTTAATTACATTTTTTCAAGAATGTTTACAAAGTATATAGATAGGGTATCTTCAAAAATGCATCAATGCTTTTATGATGCAGCATCATTGTTTGTTTTGGTATTCAAAAATGTATAATACGTTGCATCACTAACTAAATCAAAAATTCAATTATGCATCACCAGAAGTTATCTGCTGATGTGTCAAAGTTAAGCAAGAAAACATCACATCACCAGAATTGAATGATGCAATGACGTTATAATGTGTCAAGAAAATGAAATGTCAAAATAAAATTTCAATTTGTGTGTAAAGTTAACCAGATTTTCTACTTTTATTTTTATAAAAAATAGAATGACAGAACAAAAGTGAGTGGATATTTTTTAAAATTTTATAATTTTTCATCTCACTGCCATTTTAATTTTTTTTTTTTTTTTTAGTAAAGAAAAACATAAATCATTCATCATTCATCAAATTTAATTTTTCGATAAGATATTTCTTGTGAATCCACCCATACAAAGTATGTGCACGTATCGAATACAATCTCAATTGAACAGAAAAATCTATATAAGTTGGTGAAATGATGATTGAACCATGGATCAGATCTATATGTATTAGGATATTAGGTACTTATGATAATTTTTTTTTTTACAATTGATTATTATTTAAGACACTTCATGTTAGACTCAACATTACGCTAAAAATGACTATTAAATTCTAAATAGTAATCTCATGCTTTGAAACATACATAACAAATCTCGTAAGAGGTTCGCCGTTAAAGTATATTGATGGGCACATGGTAGACATTTTTTTCACAAATTTTGTATTCTTTTGACTCCACAAAAATGTTAATAACTTTTAAAAGACTAAAGATATTGATATGATTCCTTTTTTATTTGAAAGATATCTTAAGATTGCATTTTTGTAAAAAAAAAAAAAAAAAAATCATATTCTTATTAAGAAAATTTATTTTAGGACGAAGAATAAAAAGATAAATTTTTTACCAAAATTTTACAAAATTTTAAGTTTTAAAAACGTTCATATCTGCCACTTTTGGCAACGTATCGGGACATTTAAGATCTTGTTGCGGAAAGCTGTTTATTTGTCCGAACATAAATTAGGTAGGTATAACGTTTTATATGAACTCACATCCCCGCACAGGCGAAAACGTTTCAACCCTTAAAAAAGAGATGAAGGAGGGATTTTACGAAAAAATGCCTTGTCGTAAACTCTGATCACAATCACAACACTTCAAGGAATCGATAGGTAAATGTTGGAACACTTTATTGCGAATCACCCAGTTACATTATGTACACATGTGTATATAAACACACACAATATGTAAATATATAATTCCTATCTCTAAAATAATAATGTAGATATATTCTCTCTAATTGGAATTAATAATTAAATGAAGAAAATATAAAAAAGGACTAATGACTTGTTTTGTTTATTTTCTATTTTCTACTGGTAGGTAGGTAAGTGCTCAATATTGTCAAGATATTGCAAATTAACTTTTACACTATATATTCATATAATATATGTTTATACATAACATTGTATAGGTACATAATGCATATGGTGAGTAAGAAAAAAAAATGTACATACACACATCCATGTGTATTTTTATAAAAATATATTCTGTATAGGTATGTGAATATTTTATAAATAAAAATAATAACATGACCGAACGGAAATTCAATACATGCACATACATACATAGATATTATCTTATCATATAAATAATGTATACATAATAAATAAAATACCTATACTATAAATACACATAAAAATGCGTGCAAATGTAGAAAAATAAGAAGAAAAACGAGAAAAGAAAAGAAAAGAAAAAGGAAAAGATCATCATAAGAAGGTCAGACTCACAGGATTTTTACTTCAAGAGATTCTCTCAAGTCAAGCTATTATTACACATTAATAATAAATAAACAGCAAAGGCAAAATAAAAATAAAATGCAACGAAAAATTAAAAAAAATTGCTTGCATTCAAGAAATTAACTTTTTTCAATAAGTTATCGTGTATTTTGTATACATTACATGTATGGTACATAATTTTAATGTTTTTTTATTGTACATATATTATTATATGTACCTAACTGGATAACAATAAAATTATGTATCTAGGAAAGGAACCAGTGACAATGACAACTCGATATACAGCATTGCAGCGAATTGCAATTGCAACGTAACATTATCTACACATATAATAAAGTACATAATATTATCATCCATCATATTTATACACATATGTGGGGATATGTGAAGTGAATTCGAAACTGTACACTGCATACATACCTATATACAATATATATGTACATATTTATCTACTATTAGGTATATTATATACTACAAGTCCTCAATCCTCATAGTGCCATTTTATTTATTTACAGTACTACATACATACATAGGTACTAAAAATATATTTTATTACTTTATTATTTTAAAATTTTCGCAATTTTACAATCTAAAAAAAAAATTGTAAATTATTCTTTTTCTTTCTTTGTTTTTATTCGAAAATCAACTTTAAATTATGAAAAAAGAATAAGTGAAAAGATCTTTTTTTTTTTGTGGCTGCTGGATAAGAAGAACATTAATAAATTCAGTCAGTTCATTTTCATTCTTAAATTTGGCAATAGAGCATATGTTTACTCATAAAAAAGTACATACATATAATATATGTATGCAATTATGCATATAGATTTGTATACTTTTTCTAGATAGAGAATCTACATTATATACATAAGAGACCATAAAAGAAAAAAAACATAGCTATATTTATTGACAGAAAACCGCATAGAACACACACACTACACACACTGGTCGCATATTATATGCAGATGTAAATGTACCTCAGAAAATGTCATCGCTTCGCTACTACACTCTACTCAAATCCACTCTACTATATTTTAGTAATCAATCGTGCAAACTTCATCTTCTTTTCCTGTTGTATTCTTATTTATTTTTTTTTTTTTGTATATAGCTAGCTAATTACTTGCTTATATTTTATTTTGCTATTTATTTAGTCCTTTTTTTTCCATTTGCTCAAATTTCACGAAACATACCATCCATAGATATACTTCTATCTATATTATATTATTATCTAATTCTACTACTTTTTTATTCCATCTATCTATATATTACATTATTACTCTACTACTGTTTCTACTCATACTCATACTTTTTTCTACTACAGAAAAACTGAATTTTTAATTTACACATTCTATCTATTATCTAGTCTAGCAATAGTAGTATTGTCTCTTTCTATTAACAGAAATACTTCCTCATGTGGAATGATTGATCGCAGTCATCGTACTTTTGTCGTACTCACTGCACACACATAAAAAAAAAAAAAATTAAACACATATAAACACATATACGACCCCAAATAAAATTTTAACGTAAAAAATAAAATGAGCCAAATAGCCAAATGTACATACATATGTATAAACAGGAACATGTTACGATACAAATTAATTGAAAGGCAAAGGACTGATAGAAAATCCAATAAGAAAATCTCTTTCTCTGTCTCTCTCTCTGTTCACCACCAGCAATTATTAACACCAATATGAATAATATGCAATATGTATATTTCTGTCTGTTTTTATGCATTTTCTTCTTTTCATTTTGACGAAAAAAAGTATATGACATTATGTGTAAATGCAATATACATATGGACGTATGCATGACGTATGGACGTATCTATGCATGCATATATCTACAGAATTTTTGACGTCTCCCCATTCCCCAAACAGAAACACATTCAAAAAAACAACCAAAAACCAACACAACGAACGACAACATCATATATGTATAATCTATAATAATAATATGTTATGTATCTATAGTAAATAAAATATTCACATGCACTCACTATACAAATTTTATACTCTATCTACCTTATATTTATATAAATGAAAATTAATGATAATTTATAAAGGATGATGATGGCATGGCACTTTAAGGATTTTATGTTTTAAAAAAAAAGAAAAAAAAATTGATCTACGTACACGATTTGTCTTAAAGTTTTCTTGATATTTAATTGCAATAATTACTATTGCACTGCAATAAATTTAATAAATACAAAAAATAAAAGGCTAAAAATATATTATACAAATGTATTCGTATGTCAGACACAGTGTATGCATAGATGGATGAATATAATTTTATAACGACTGCAACAATGCAAGTCAAGTAAATATAAAATGAGAACAACGAAAGAATGACAATAAATTATTATGAGTCTATGAGTATAATAGGTATTTATTATTACTACAGTAAAAATAATATAAATGACCAAAAATAATATATACATATAATTTTCAATTTATGATTTTTAAAAGCAAAAAAAAAAAAGGAGATGTAAAAAATAACATTAACTTTACATTATTTTATTTTTTTTTTACATTGTAAATTTTATGTACATACATACATACATACTTACTAGAATTTTTATATTTTATTTGCTCCTTCATCTAGAAAATTAAAGTCTGCTGCTGAAGCAATGAAGAAGTATAGTACATATTATATATTTATTATATTTTTATATTTATCTATCTATACACACACATACAATGCACTCATATAAATTTTATGATGTTATAATGATGAAATAATAATAATAATAATAAATTCATAAAAAAAGTAAAAGATTTCATCAAACACGACAAGATATTAATAAAATTATGTATTCAGTTTTTATTACTATAGATTTCAAATAATTTTGAATATAATTTTTTTTTTATTTTTCTATGAAGATAAATCACAGCACATTTTTTTTTTTTTTTATTTGAATTGCGACAACAACAAAACAAGAAAACAAATAAATTTAGATTCAGATCAAATCAAATAATTGAACCGATTCGATTTAAACAAAAAAAAAAAAAAAGAAAGTACACTCAGTCATGATATTTCGATTTTACACAAAACAAAAAAAAAACTCACACAGGATGCACATTTATGAATGTATTGTACATACAGTAAAATATAACACGACGAAGAGCAGGAACAAAAAAAAAACCACACTAAAAAATTTACATATATTTAAGTGTATAAGTGGAATTTAAGTCTTTATTATAGTTGACATTATTTTTCTAATTTTTTTGATTCAATTCAAAAAAAAAAGCAAAAACCATGAACAAAATTTATACATAGATAATACACTAAAATTCTGTGTACATAATTTTTATGAATTTTTCAATTTTAAATTTTTATTTAAAAAAACACACACACACACACATTATACACAACAAATAACTAGTTTATAGAGAATAAAAAATGTTCAATTCATTCCAAATTCATTTTTTTTTCTTCAATCTTTTCCTGTCACAGTCACTGGAATTCTGTGTATTTTTTTTTTTTTGTTTTACACAAAATTTTTATTTATACAGACATTTTCCTCATTCTATGTTCTGTTATTTTTTTTTTTTAATGTTTTAATTAAAATATTTTCCTTATTATTAAAATGTATGAAAAATGAAATCAATTATTAAACAAAAACATAAAATTATTTACAAATACTGCAGTAATTATTTTTATGATTATATACTATTATGTATTAATTATGTAGTCTATTCTATAATAATATAATATAATATTAATATTATATTACCGGCAACAATTATTATTACAATAATTTAAAAGACCAGACGATGATGAGATGATAGATCGTCTCATCTCAACAAGAAAAAGTACGAGTACGACCAAATGTTCGCCATCATCATCTTTCTTTATCTTTTGTTTTTCGTCTTTTCGTTAATTTCGTTTCGTCTTCGATAAAAAAAAACAATTCTTCTTTTATCATCTACTTTACTTTGTTTCGTTCTTCGTTTTCGTCCTCCTCTTCTTCTTCTTCTTCTTTTTTATCGTTGTTTTTCTTGTAATTTTTATGATTTTGGTATTTTGTTGAATCCAATAATCCACCAATACTACTCTAATTTACTTCACTCACACTTCACACACACATAAACATACGTACATATAACTATTGTTCTTGTGCATTATATTCTCTTCTCTCTACTACATCTACAGTACTTCAGTTTCAGTTCAAACTTCAATATTCAATTGCAATTTTACAATACAGATCTTGTCTTGTCCTACTCCTAGTCTAGTCCTACCAGCGATGTCGTTTGACTCCGATCGGAGTATTTGTACTCCGTTTTTGACTGCAGTACTCCGCAACTCCGTTTTTTAAAATTATACTCCGTTTTTCATTTTCATCTGTTTTTTATATGTTTTAGTTTTTTGTATTGTTTTTGATTAAATTAATTATTATCGATTCTTATATACATAGTATTATAGTTTAGTATTAATTTTGTTTTGATTATTGGTTAGTGTTATGCTAGTACAGCAATTGATTATCTTCTATTATTTTTTCAAATTTAAATTTAAACGTCACTTGTACGCCACTTGTCACTTGGTTTGTGTATTTTGTAAAAGACGCATCAAATTGAAAATTTTTTTTCAAAAAATGGATCGGTAAGTTACATTAGAATGGAATAATATCACATTATTTACAAAATTAATTTTCTAGATTTCTAATAAAAATGCCTGCACCTGTTGCTGTTGCTGCACTTGAAGCTGCAGACCTAACCCCAACCTGTTCTGAATCTGAAGAAAGCAGTAGTAGATGTATAAATATAAGGTTAGGTTATTTCCACAAATCAAAATCTTCCTTACTCGTATAAGCATTTTTTTATAATAATAATTTCAAATTAAAAGACGGAATGTACTTTAAAATTTCATAAAAATGGATTATTTTTTTTGCACATTTTTCTGTACACAATTTTAAAGTAAACTTCTTTAAAGTTGAATTTATTTTAGTTTTAAAATAACAAGGCTAAGGTTTTATGAATAAGGCTAAGTTAAATTAATCTCGTTTTCTTTTTCAAATAATAGTATAATGTGATATTTTCTTTATAGTCCTAGTACTTCCACTTCCTTGATGAAAAATCAAGATGAAATTTGCGAAGCAGAAACTGAATCAGGCCAATTATCTTCCCCAATTGCAAGTACATCTTCGAAAATAAAACAAAAATCACATTCACAATTCTTTAGGAGTACCTGGAAAAATAAATTTCCTTGGATAAAAGAAAAGGTAGGAAAACCATATTGTACGATTTGTCATAAATCATTGACAAACAATATAAAACATATCGAAAGACATGAAAAGTCGGAAATTCATAAAAGAAATTTTGAAGTCTTGAAAAATCAAATAGATATTCGTACCAGTGCAAAACATAATGAATTTGTACAAAGAAAAAGAAAAGTAAAAATTGCGGAATTAAAAGTGGTTATGTTTACTGTTCAAAACAACTTACCCTTTACTATAATTCCGCTAATTTTTGAATTAATAAAAAAAGTTGCCAGTGATTCTGCTATAGCTAAAGAATTACATAGTGGAAAAACAAAGGCGATAGAAACTATAAATTTGATATCAGAAAATTACATTAAAAATATGGCAAATATATTGAAAAAGCAGCCTTATTCTCTGATAGTGGATGAAACAACGGATATTTCTAACACTAAATCTCTAGCGATTGTGGTGAGATATTATGACAAAGTTATCAGAAAAGTAAAAGATAGATTTCTGGGATTGTTGAAATTAGAGAAAAGTGATGCACAATCCATCTTCAATTCAATTAACAGTTTTTTTGAAAAATGGGAAATTCCATTAAGAAATTTGATTGGTTTTGCTGCTGACAATGCGTCAGTAATGATGGGAGAAAAGAATGGGTTGCAAAGTTTACTGAAATCTATTAATGACCATTTATGTGTAGTAAAATGCACTTGTCATTCGCTGCATTTATGTGCATCGGCAGCTTCTAAAAAATTACCTTCGAGTGTTGAAATACTCGCACGCAATATTTACACGTTTTTTTCTCACAGCTCCAAGAGAAAATTCGAACTTGCAAAATTTCAACAATATTTTGACGTGAAGAGTCACAAAATCTTAGGAATGTCAAATACACGTTGGCTGTCAATGGAGGCAGTTGTTTCAAGAATTTTGGAGCAGTGGATACCACTAAAACATTTAATGATAGTAGAAACTTTTGAACATAATCAAGATATTGCTTTCAAAATTAACAAAGACATGAATGACTTGAACAAGGTGTATTTTCTCTTTTTATCATATGTGTTGAAGATTGTTACCAACATGAACCTGGAATTCCAATCCGAGTCACCAAAAATTCATCTACTTATTCCAACAATAGCATCAAATTTCAAAATTTTAATATCAAATTTTATTAAAAACGAGTACTTAAATGAAGCACCGACCATAATATTTTTAAATACAAATAATTTCAAGCCTCCTGAAGAAATATTTTTGGGTACGAAAGCGGAGAATTTGTTAAATAATTCGAAATTGCCAAGTGAAGATATATTAGATATTAGGAAAAACTGCTTGAATTATTATTTAGAATTGTGTAAACAAATAACGAATAGATTTGACTTTACGGACAAAGTGCTTATATCAGTTCAAATAATAAATCCTCTGAATTTAGGTGATAACATCTCACCATTGATTGCACTTTTTCCTCATATTGTCGAATATAATGAAATTGAAGAGATGGACATTGAATGGAAAAACTTGTTAACCTTAGGAAAATGTGCAATATCGGAAAAAGACACGAATGATTTAGAAAAATTTTGGTCATCTGTCTTTAATTTAAAAAATGGACTGGGTGAAAAAATGTTCCCAAAATTGGTAAATTTTATATCTGCAATACTGTGCCTTCCACATAGCAGTGCAGCCGCAGAACGTATATTTTCAACTGTAAATCTAATGAAGAATAAAACAAGAAATAGACTCCAGGTTGAAACAATAAATTCAGTAATGTGTGCTAAGGAAATTTTAATGAACTTTGATCAAGCATATAATTGGGAACCTTCTGAAGAAATAATTAATGAATACTTTAAAAAATATTAAACTGAAAATTTTTGACTTTTTTTGTTTTTTTATGTTGAATTTCTTAAAATTATAAAATTAAATAAAAAAATAAAATTGAATTTATATGGAAAAAGTAAAGGTAGTAATGTTTAATTTTGTCTTTCATTTTGTTTGTTACACTTTTCAACAAATTTCAAAATGTACTACTTTTTTTCTCAAAATACTCCGTTTTCAATTCCTTTCGTACTCCTCTTGCAAATTGTCAAACGACAACGCTGAGTCCTACACATATATTTTATCTGTTTTGTTGTTCTGCTTTTTCTCTTTACAATTTTCGATATTATTATAATTATAAATCACTGATCTGATCAACAACTAACAAGATGTGACACTCTTTTTTTTAAAATTTACCAACCCACATAAATATTTAAAAATAATAAAAAAAATCAAAATTCAATTTACAAAAACAGTACAGAATTAATGTACTTATTTCAAATCCATATTTCCTTATAAACCGCCGTAATGAAGAAAAGATACAAAACAATATATAAATGTGAGCAATACAATCATATTGTACATGCATACGATTTTTTCACAATGCATTTTTAAAGGCGATCTGGAACTTTTTCACTGTGTTAGTACTGGTTAGGTAGACAATGTAAATCATAGGGAAAATTGAAACTGATACGCAGATGTTTACATTTTTGCATTTTTTCATAATGTATTTTTAAAGGCGATCTGGAACTTTTTTTTTGACTACCTGACGCGTCATTATATCAAGATATAAGGTGATTCATATAATTTCTGAGAATTTTGAAGACAAGAAAAAGTTTATTTTGTTAAGCTATACCTATATTAGAGTAAGAATTTATTTTATAATTAAGAAATTTAACAAAAATGTAAAAACATTTGATAGCAAACAAAAAATTTTAAGTGTAATGCATTTATAATTAATTTTGTTCATTTTAGATAAAAAATTTTAAATAACAAAATTTGTCCTTTTTTTAATGGGTATACCCTGTAATAATGTTACATTTCTTAAAACGGTTGGTGTTGCAGTTCCATTTTTTTTTTGTCTCTTTTTCGTACAAAGGATCTTAATTACTATCGACTTTTAGCAAAACCGTTAAGGCCGAATGAATAACGGGACAAAGGTCATGAGAAATTTTTGCTAACACGTGCTCAGTGTCACATCTTATTATAGTGGTTGATCAGTGATTACAATTTACTAGAGTAGAGGAGTATTAAGTAGAGTATGTACTTTTTTTTATATGAATATGATCCTAAAGAAATCTGATTCTGCTGATTTTTTCTTATATATTTTTTCAATAATTTATTTCTATTTCTACTAGCTACTACTAGCAGCAGCATCTGACTGTAATTGAATTTTAATAAATTGTACATTAAACACACAATCATACACACACACACTAATTCATATATTAAACCATTTAAATTATCCTTCTACAAAATTCAAAATATTTCATTTTTTTTTTCTATCTACAATTTTTTCTTACATTTTTCATTCACCTGTATTCAAACCCATGCACATATATACATACCATCATATATCTATGCAATGACATTAGTGTATATATGCATATATAGTATACATATTATGCGCAAATCCTTTATTGTTCCCTTTAAATATTTAAAAATATTGATATAAGAAGTCACAACATTATACTTACACTACAGACAGACAGACAGAGACACCCATTTCCTATCTAATTTCCATTAAATTTCATGTTTCTACTAAAATTTCTTTTTTTGATGAATTATTAAAAAATTTACTATCTATCTAGCTAGTCCGTTTTTTATTAGATTTTTTCATATTTGAGGAATAATTTATTTGAGTATTTTAAGGCAGCAGAAACAGGAATCACCACCTCACAAAATTTTTATTAATACATTCAAATTCAAGAGTTCAATTCAAGATAAAAAAAAAAAAAAGAAAACAGCTGTCTGTCAGTCTATCAGATATTTATCATTTTTTTTTTATTGTAGTAAATAAAATTATTAATAAATCTATCTACACTACACTACCTGTACTGTACCTATTTATTTTTTGGTTCACTATTCTTTTCTTTTACGACGACGAAGGAAGACGGACACGGAACACATTCAAATTTAAATTATACAATCTCATAAATATTTAAATCAGGATATACACTTGAACATATACATTATGGACGTATGCATCATTTAAATTGATGCATACGTACATAGGTTAAAAAGAGATCATTATGTATTGTAAAATGTAAAAATGTAATAATTGTTTTGTTATGCATTTTCTTGATTCATTTTTTTTTTTTTTGTTCTAGTTCAAATTCAACTTTTTCTATATAGACTGAAAATTTACCTACACAAAACATACACACAATTATTATTGCACCTCCTAATCTAAACTTTTCCCATATATAAAATTCTTGTGGTGTTCTTATTTGCCTTAATATTTTATCGTTTTTTCCTTCTTTTTTTCCTATAAAATCATTCACCCTAAAATAAAGGTGTGTGTGCAGAGAATTCACTCATTCACTCACTATACACTTTTTTACCTCGTGTGTATGCACTTTTTTAAATTGTATAATTATATCTATGGCTAGTAATACATAAATGCATATAATATCTAATAAATTTCATATAAATGTACATATTTTTGTTTGTAAATTGTAATATGTTTTACCTTTATAAAATACCATCGTGTAGGTACTACAATACATATGGATTTATGATGGATGAGATTTGATATTATTTATTAGTTACTATAAGATAGAGATAGCACAACACTTCTAATATGCAATTATAATGATAAACAGAAAAATTTGAAAATATTTATATACATTTTATTTTACATATTAAATATTCACTGTATTTTATTTATTTATCACTTTTATCATTAATTATTATTTATGTATGTTATATGTACTGAATAGTAAATTACAATTACAACATTTACAACACTTAAAAATAAATTATATAATACATTATAGCTATATTTCGTTAATCCTCTTACACTTTTATATATAAATTCTAATTTTATTTACTTTATCTATAATTTTAAAATTATAATATTTTACATTCAAATACTCTATTTCTATTAGTCAAGAAATATGAAATATGTTAAAGAGAAAAGGATATTTTTTTGTATTTCTCCATATTCTTCACTTCTCCAATGTGAGAAAGTCGGTTAGACTGGGTTAGCGTTAGCGTTAGATTTAGATTTAGATTTAGACTAACGAGAACGACAACGAGTAACGACACTCGACAGTGTTGTTTTAGTGGTTTTAGTTACGTTTTTTTTTTTTTGTTTTTCCGTACCTATCTAGCTAGATTTGTTATAATAAAAATAAATACAATTTTACTCCTCTTAATATTCAACATAAAAATTACAATATTTTCAAATTTCATTAAAATCTAATTCGTTTACCATCACTACTTAACGAATTTTTCATATTTTATTGCAGAAAAATTCTGTGCACTTGTCGTTTCGTTTTAGTCGGTGTCGTTAAATCCTATGTACACAAACAAATATTATACAATTATATCTATCTATAAATATATAAACTGTTTGTTGGGTGACAGGTGACAGGGAATATGTTATCTTTATCTATTGCACGAATTGTTCATAGAAAAAAAAAACATGTTAAAGGTTGGAGCTGGAGCATGGAGCAATAAAATTTTTTGACATTTCTTCAATCCTCCATTTACTATGTTTGCTCTTTGTTGATTTTTAAAAATTTTTCTGTATCTGGTATTACCAATTTGAAGAACTATTGGAAAATGAAACTTAATTTTAACGAACATAAATTATTCTTTCTTCATACTGTAGATTCGTTAAAACTTGTACATTTTTCATTGCGTACTTTTAATTTATATCAAAAATTACAAATTTTATAGATTAATGTATTTTACTTAAATAATTTATTTATTTTTAATAGTATTATCTAAAATGAATAAAGAAATTGAAAAAAATTGTACTCACCATTTACACATTTGAAATTTATTACTACCCTACTCTACACCTATTTTCTACTTTACCGTATCGCATATTCCATTTTCATTTACCGTATTCTATAAATCATAAATTAATTGAATTTCAATTTTCAAATATTCTTCAATTGTATACTTACCACACTTACAGTGTCTTCAAAAAATTTTTCAAAACAATCAAATAACAAAGTAAACAGTTATTGTGTATATTGTTTGGAGAAAATAATTGCCAAAAATAAGTAGTAAATAAAGTCATTAATTGCTTAATTTTGTTTTTCTTTTTTTTTTGTTTTCTTTTGTAATATTTGTTTATAACATTTATGTAACTATAATTAAATAAAAATATTTTTGGAAATTTAATTAATTTATGTACATATACATATTATAACATATATTATATATTTTGTTGTAAATATTATTATTAATTTCATTTTGTTATAATATTGTAAGCAAAAGTATCTACATATATGTATGTAGTACTGAAACACTTACACAAAAAATCATTCATAAAAAATGGAAAACGATAAAATTATATATGCAGAAGGAGAAGATGAAACATATGTGTTTTGTTTACGTGTAACACAAGGTATATACCATATTACAGATTTATGTACAATTTTTATTACCAAAATACTTATATAAATAAACAAATTTTATTCAAAATCATTGCTACAAAAAAAAAAAAATAAGCAGAGTTCCTGAAATGTATCAATATGTATTTCAGCACACTAGATCCTGAAGCTGAATTATGTACATATGTATTCAATTAATACAGCATCGATGCTCTAATATATAATTATGTTGCTATACATATGTGCTGAATTGAGTATCGAAATTCATCAATGCGGTATCAATGTATAATTCAGCTTCAAATTTCAGATCGATATCAAACTGATGAGTATTGAGTTTTGAAACTCAACTTATCTCTCATTATCGTCATGTGAAACTATTTTTTATTTTCTAATTTATTTAAATTTTTTTTTTTTTTTTTTTTTTTTAGGTATTGGCTTAAGAAATCGAAATAAATCAATTATTATTGTCGCTTCATTAGTTGGTAATACAATCGAAAGTGGAGTTATTGATTTAAATGAAAATTCTGGTTCATCATATTTTAATGTACAATTAATATGGGAAACTGATAAAAAATCTCTTAAAAAGTATTTCTAAAAAAAAAAAAACCTAAATTAAAAATAAAATATTATAAAAATTTTCAATTAATAATTTTCTTTTTTCTTTTTTTTTTTTTTTTCGTTTTTAGATTAAAAGCTGAAAATCAACAAATTAAAATTGAATGTTATGCACTTGAATTGAAAAATGAATATGAAGTTCGTTGCTTAATTGGATACATGTTATTACCGATACGTGGTGTACCGATTAATACACATAAAAAAATCGTACAGGTAAGTACTTTTAACTCAGAGATAATGTACTCTTTTTCACATTATCTTTCCAAGTGTCTATTAGACTAATGACTTTTGGCAGATCATTCCTGGGTAATCACAGAAATTTGGTCAATTTGTGTACCCACGAGAAAGCTGCTTCGCAGTAATAAAATATCATTCAAATGTGTTAATTGAATTTGACAGTTACGATATACGTTAATATTTTAAATATTATTGCTACCTACTTATCTACATACTCCCAACAAAAATAATCTAAAATCCTTTTGTATATAATTTAAATAATTTTCAATAAATTTACAGGGTAAACCACATTGGTACAAATTAATTGGATTAACTGGTGAATGGCGTGCTATGAAACCCGAATTATATCTGTATTTAACTATAGCTACTAAATTACAATTTTCACATGAAAACTACATAGAAGTTAGTACCTATATCTCAAAAATTATTTTTCATAACTTATCTGAATATCTCTTATTATTATTATTTTTTTTAAATTTTTTCTTTAGGCACCAAGTGAACTTCAAGCAACAGCTAGTATGTTAAGATCACAAAAAGGTATTTACATAAAATTATTACAAGATGAAGGTTTATTACAAGTCGGTGATTCAAATGATGATTCTGATATATTTATCGTGAAAATATTATTTAAAAAAGCAGTACACTTAGAACAAGTAAATATTTGCATATTTTATTTCGAAAACCGAAAACATTTTAATAATTCATCATTTATTTTTCATTAAAAAAAAGATTATCAATTTCGAAGAACGAAAAAATAAATCATTACGTTTACAATATAATCTTCTTGGTACACCGACATTTTTTACATTAAGACAAGAAGATGATGGTATTTATATTATACAAGAAAAAATTGCAATGCATTTTAGATCATCTTTACGTAGTCTACGAGAATATTTCGATAAAGTTCTATATATACCGATCGATTTATATAATCACTCAAGAATAATTGGTAAAATAAATCAATATACATATTTAATTTTTAAATTTATTTTCGTTTTATATTTTTATTTCTATTTATATATATATATATATATGTATATCTTTTTTAGGTCATACTGTATTCAAATTTGAAAATTTAATAACCACCGATAATCTATCTACATTTGAATCATTATACGGTAGCAATAATAATACACAAGAAAAAGAAGGTATCATTCATATTGATCCATTATTCGATTTGCCACCGACTGTAACAATTCCATATGTTGAATTCGTTTTTACTTTATATTATGTGGCAACAGCAAAAATTCAAAGTTGTGAAATAATCGTTGATAAGCCACAAAAAGCTGAATATATTGATAATTTAGCTGGCGGTGATACAGCAGCATCAAGATCAAGTCAAAATGATAAATTACTAGAAATATTACCGTTAACAAATTTTCAAATTATGTACAATAATAATTATAATCATAATAATATCAGCAATAATAATAATAATAATAATAATCGTATTAAATGTATAAGCAGTTGTAGAGGTACAAATGATACAGCAATAAATAAAAATGATATAAAATCAATATATAGCGATTCAATTTTATATACATCAAATTATTGTGTAGAAAAATATTCACGTTCTACAAATATTTTAAATGTAAATGATAATAAAGCGATAACATATGATTTTAATGATGATTTAAAAACACCAAAATCAATGCATAGCAATGATTTAATACCAGATAATAATGAAAATTGTAATGAAACTGATTATGATGATATAGATAAAATTGATATAAATGCATTAATTGCTAAAAAATCATCATCAAGAAAAATTCAAAATGTACCAAGAACATTTAGTTATAATTTAATATTGGAAAGTGTTAAATTTACTAGACGTCCAGAAATTGGTATATGGCAAATAAGTTTACATCATCCAAAAGCTGATACACCATTTACAATTGTTAATGCTGAATTAACAAAAATTGCAACAAATTTTATTGTATTCAAAGATATTGAATTGCAATTATTTTTTGCATCATCAACAAATAATATATTAAATATTGTTGAATCAGAATCTAGTATATTAAAAATATTTGGTCCTCGTGGTATGCAAGCATTTGCTGAATTAGATAATGAAATATTAATAATGAATACAAAAGATAAAAAATCTGGTGTTATATTTATGGAAGATGGTAATGGTAATAAAATTGCAATGGCACATATATTTGTATATTTAGAAGATGTTGGACCAAATTTTAATAGTCAATTAAAAACATTAAATAAAAATTATATAACAAGAACAATTAATAATAATGAAATTAATAATAATAATAATAATAATAATGATAATGATGGTAATCAAAAAATATATTTTGATGAGAATCTAGCATATAAAGTTGTTGAAGAATTAGAAGATTGGAAACGTAAACAGCAAGAAGAATTTTTAATTGAATTAAAACGTAAAGAAATTAATCATTTGGCACAATTAACAGCTGAATGGAAAAAACGTAAATTCGAACAGGAAATTAAATTAGAAGATAAATTAGAGCAATGCACAAAATTAACAGATGCACTAGAAGAAGCATATAATTTAGTTAAAGAGAAAGGTTATGCACAATTGGAACAAACAAAAATTATTGAACAAACAAAATCTGAAATGGAACAAATGTATTCAAATAAGATAATTGAATTAAATGAAAAAATACGTCGATTAGAGAATGATAATGAACATCAAATTAAATTGGAACAATTAAAATATATGGAATTGGAAATGATTAAAAATCATTTAGAAACAGATAATGAAAAATTGATTAAAGATAATGATGAATTAAAATCGAAAATATATGAAATGCAAAAATCATATTTACCACGTGAACAATTGGCTGGATTATTTCAAGATGTTGTAAGAGAGAATATTGTTTGATTTATGTTTGATGATATTTGAAATAATTAAAGTAAAATTTTATTTTTATTTTATATATATATTGGGCATATACATATATAGCGTATACTTAGTGAACGTTTAGAAGAAGTACAAAAATCAAAAGATTTCTATAAGGATCAATGGGCAAAAATAATACGTGAAGTTCATAATACGAAATCAGAAGAATTGAAAAAAATGGAATTACATTTAAAACAAACCGCATCATTAGGGTATGTACATTTATATTGTATATTATTTGTAATAACATACAGTGATGAACAAAAATGTTCGATATTTATGTCAAATAGATTCGTCATAAAATATTATATAGATAAAAAATGATTGATTGTGATTCCATCTTTCATATTTGATGTGATGGTAAATAATTTCATTGTATTTTCTTTTAAATTATATTTTACATGCAGCCATATAACACATGTACGTAAATCTAAATGTGTATGTGTACATGCAATGGAATGGAATAGTAAGTTCGAACATGTTTGACTAATGATTCCTATATATTTACATGATCTTGCTCTAAGCTAATTTGTCAACTGAATTTACAACATAAATAAAAATCGTTCCATCGATCACGCTTCTTTATGTTCTCTACACAATTTTTAATTCGATTCCATGTTTAATTCAATCGGTTTGTACAACCAGATTGCATCGTGTATATGCAGCATTATGCCGCTTCTACACTCAATGCAGTGACTTCAACTTCGACTTTGATTTAATGGATATGAATTAGAACTTCTACTTTCAATGCAGCAGACTTGACAGTTACTTTTCTAAGTATTTACTACTCAAAAGTCGAAGTCCAAGCTGATGTCACTGCATTGAATGTAGATTCGACATCATAATGTCTAAAGGATTTTTTCATGAAACACATGAAATAATAATTTTTCTAGAAAATTAAAAAATTCTTTTATGCAAAAAAAATTAATATTTTTTATTCATTTATTAATTATTTCAGATTGGAAGAATTTCTAAAAGATGAACAGACTGAATTATTAAGTGAAATGAAAGAATTAAATTTTGTTAAATCAGTTCTAAATAATACAGAAAATTTCATTTTACCAGAATCAAAAGAAGATATACTAGTATAATAAGTTGATAACAAAAAAAAAAAAAAAAACATGGACAATAAAATAATATAATGATGAAGATGAAAAGATGGGATGGATGCCTTCAACAAAAACTTTAATGAATAAAAGTGAAAAAAATTTTCTTTTCTTTTCTGTTTTTTGATTTTACTTTTCTGTTTGTTTTGTTCAAAATTTTCACTTAAAAAAAAAGTATCCTTTTTCTTGTCTTGTGCAATTTTTTTAATTAACTAATTTTTTTTGGTAAATTATAACAAAATGAAAAATGTAAAAGAAAATAAAAGTATAAGACTGATAAATTTAGAATAGCTATCGTTTACGTTAACGATTGATTACGATCATTATTTCACATTAATTTATCAGTAAATTTTTAATTTATGTGTATTATGTCCAATTCCACAATGAAAGTTTAAGCTCAGTCTTGAGGTTTAAACTTTCGTTTAAGAGATCTTTTTATTTCACGATTGTAGTTTAAGCTTTAAACTCTGCTTATTCAATATACTTGAATCATAGTTTAAGCCGAGTTTTATGTAGGTTTAACTAAGCTTACGCTTAAAATTTCACTGCGAAATTGGGCATAAATGTGCATTTGTGTAGATAGAAAATAATATAAATTATTAACGGTATTCATTAAATACAGTAAAATGCATTTAAAAACTAGTAAAGGCTCAAGTCCAATGAATGCGAAAATGCAATACGAGATCTCGTATACGAATTGTCAAAACTTTTTCAATATACAGGACTGTATGAGGTTATGTTATGTCCAACGGAACACGATACGAGAGTGCGTGACGTGACGGATTGTTTTTAAAAAATTGAAAACTTCTCGGATCGTGAATGCGTGACAGCAAAACGTGAGTTAAAAAGAAGCGCTGACTGACAATTAAAAAAAATATATCTCTTTCGTATTCGTATTCATCGTCTCGCAGACTATATTGGACATTTAGAAAACGATACTTGAACGATACGACAACATTCCGATTCTCGTATCCGTTTCGCATTCATTGGACTTGAGCCTTAAGTAAAACAACGTCGTTTATATGCGCTTTTACTGCCTTTATTGAATACCCTTATTATTATTATTTTTTTTAATGTGTAGCAATGAACAAAACAATGTCTGTTCTATAGTAGTAGTAGTAGCATTGACTATATAATAATACATAGACTCAGAAACCATACAAAGAGTGGTATGTAAATTCAGAGCCGCAGCTGGCGTATTTATGAACTAAATTTTTTGATTTTGAATTAAAAATTATCAATTTTGCATAAAAATAGGCACGATATTTTGAAAATCCATTTAAAATAATAAATTTTGCATAAAAATAAACACCACATTTTGAAAATGAATTTATATAAGTATGTATTACATTAGTTTGTAGATAGTGTATATTTGATATTGTTACTATATAGTTATTATTTTGTTTGTTGTAATCTACATATACGTCAAAGATATACGTATATATATGCATACATATAGAAAATATTACACGGCGATTCAATCCTGATTGTATTCTGTATAACGTATGACCGTATGACTGATATCTTGATTGTATTGTGTTAACTGATACAACACATGTTAGTTAAATACAATAAATATAATAAATATGGATCGTATCATAAGACATATAATGAATGATCTTTTTTTAAAAGGGTAGATTTTTTTTCTCTTTATAATTTTCTTATTGTTTACGAATATTACATAATGAATGTATTCCATTTATTTCATTCATTATTTTTGTGCCTTACTTTATTATGATAATATAAATTTAAAAGAAATGTGAATTTCGCTTTTAAATTTGACATCGTCGATTTTTATATGCATTACATGATTGATATCCTCTTATGAATAGTATAGAGAAAATGTATGTATGAAATTTCACTTATGTAATGTAAAAATTTACAGTATACTACAAATTACATAACGAATTTATTCATAGGTAAATATGTATATACTTTATATAAATTAAATGTATATTAATTTCAACATTTAAAAATTTATGAAACTAAAAAAAGGATGATAAAATTTCGCTTACATATGTATTCAGTATTTATTAATGAATATATATAATATATAATATCAATAGATAAATACACATATATATATATATATGTGTGTCTATGTATGCAGTATGCAGTATGATAAATTATTTTTTTGAAAAGTCCCTTTTATTATCTATATTTTATTTTACAAAGTAATTAAATACAGTAATTCCTTTCTTTTTCGGTTCTTTTGTTTATAACTAAACAGTTTTTTTATGTCTATATATACTTAAATGTACAATTTTATAACTTCATGTGCCGAAATTTACCATTCAATTTATTGAAATGCAAATCTTTTATTATAATATCGATTTTTTTATTTTTTTTTGTGAATTGGAAAATTAAATTCAGAACCTTTTTCTGCATTAAATCTAATATTAGACTACATATAATATTTGTAAATTTTCATTCATATAAAGAGATATGTAGATAAAAAAAATAATTTTAATATCCTTGACAGGTAGATTTTTAAAATATTGTATTATTTTTGATATTTTATTCATTGATTTTTGTGTCATTATAATCAATCTGTTTAATGATTTAACGCATTTCAGACTCATTGTAGAATTCAAATTTAAATTTTAGAAAAAAAAACGGAGTGAATAAATTTAAATTTTTTAATATTTTGAATAGTGATATATTTAAATATCAATTAAATTTTAAAGTAAAATTTTGAAAAAAGACCAATAATTGCCATGTTTGACTTCGTTCATTTATTAAAATCTTTAAGAAATATCCTTTTATTAAATTATTTACAAACCATTGATGGCAAAGTTGATTGGAACATAATTGAAAAATTGTACATTGAAGATAAAAGTAGAACAACTAGGTTGTGTGTCAAATTAACTTCAAGGCACATTTGGCCAAATAATTTCCAAAAAATGAAAGTCAAAACTGCTGCTCAAGTTTTTAGCTGGTCTGTAGCATCAGCTATTAGGGCAATGCAAGTCGCTACATCGACAGCTAATTTTGTTGAAAAAATCAATCACTTATTTGATGTTTTCAATGTAAGCAAATGTAGTTCCAGCAAAATATATATAAACGACCTCTTTATTCAGACAACAGATTTTCCATAAATTTTTTGCATGATATGAAAATTTATCTTGAAAAAATAAAAGTTTTTTCAAAAAAAATAATAAACCCGTTAGAGTATATGCCGTAGATGGTTGTATTCATTTTATTAACGGCATTTTCAAATTATTAGAAATTTTCAAAGGTGTACCAGAAACTAAATTTCTCCTAACTTCAAAACTCCAACAAGATATTGTAGAAAATCAGTTTTCTACCTTACGTTCTATGGGTGGATACAACCGATTCCCTTCTGCTAGAGAATATCACACAAATGTGAAACACATGATAGGAAAAAAACATGTTGGATTAGAATTGGTCCAGACTTCATCCAATTGTCATCCATACCAAATCATTTTTTCATATGTCATAAATCTTACACCAAAGATAAAAGTGTTGCACTCAAATGTCCGTCGGAAGAATTTTTCAAAATTTGTTCGACACAAGTTGAAGTTTTTGAAAAATATTTCAATTCAAATAAGCACAGTAGGAATATTAAAAAAATTCTGAAACAAAAAGCTATTGAATTAACAAATGTTCGGCATCCAACGTGGTTTCGTCAAGATGATGAGTGCAATGACCATAAAATTCAAATTTTAGATTTTTTAATATTAGTTTTAATGAGAAAAACTTGTATTTGGTTGTCACAAGGTATGAAAGAAGCCAAAGAAACTGTTAGCAGAATGGAAGTTTTAAAACAATAACGCATAATTTTAACTTTTTGGTTGTACGTTTTCCGAGCTGAAATCAATAAATCAATAATATATAAAAAATTGGTCCTTTTCATGACTACCAAAAAAATACGCAAAGATTAAAAGATTTCAGTATTGAAAAACAAAGTTAAAATGTTTTAGGTATACACGAATAAAAAACAGGTTCTTAATTGTTTTCTTCATTTATCTAATTTAAAAGTTAAGTCAACATTTACACATGTAAATATTTACATACGCAAACTAAACCTTTAAGCCTGCATAGGTACTTAGTCTATGTGGTCTATGCCATTGACTATATAATAATACATGTATAGTCAATGTCTATGCTTTAGGTGTATAATTCAACACACACAACACATAATATTGATATTATATATTATACACGTTTTAAACTAACATTGATGTACAGCATACGAGGTTGATATACAGTATCATCAGAGGTATCATGGTTACACACATAAGGATACAGTATACAGTATACACTATACAGCAACAGCACAGCAACAGCACAGCAACATTACACTAACAAAAGTACTCTATGCAGTTATCAAGCAGTTTTCTTCTTTTTTCTTTTAGATCAAATGAAAAATATTTAAAATCCCATGAATATGCAATATTTTTAGTTACTTTATTTGCCGCATATGGCTCTGAAATCACCTACCCGATTTAGAAAATAATTCGACATAAAAAATGTATGGGCTTTCTGAGTCTATGTATTATTATATAGTCAATGGTAGTAGTAATAGTAGTAGTCTAGTAGTGTTTAGTGTACAGTCAGTCATCATGATACAATCACGCAAATTTAATATTATAAATAATAATTTTGTCACGTTCTATATCATGCTTTTGTTATTCAGTTTTCCGTTTATAACTAAACTATTCTCACACTCTACACTTATCATGCACACTCAAATTCAAATGAATATTTTCAGATATGTGTATAAGTACTTGTACTTTTGTATTTAATTTTATGTTAACGATTTTGTTTACAAATATAATATAAAAATTTATTTATATCTTTGAAAAAAAAACTCCTGTTTTTGTTTTTTTCTCTTCTTTTTTTTTGTAATGTTTATTAATAAATTATATGATAAAATAAATTTGAACAAAACACTCGCAATGGATACCAAAATTCAAGAACAGTTTATATAATTTAAATTTAATTTATTTACAAAAAAAAAAAAAAATGTAAAGGATTTAAAATTAATTGATTAAGAAATAAAATATTTTTCTCTTTTGTTTTTGATAATAATAAAAAAAAACATTATTTGTAATAAAATTTTTACTATAGTCTGTGTTTTTAATTAAATCATTTGATTTTATGTGTCATGGTCGACATTAAAAAATGAAATGTAATTTTATTCTTTAAGTAGAAATTGATTTCTACACGAATTCTAATAAGAAAAAACAAATCAATTTCAGTTTAATCTTACTCAAAAACGAGCTCTTGAAATGAGTTATTAGTTATTACAAATCATTAGAGCTCTTGACAAATCCATCATTATAATACGCTTATGCTTACAGTTTAATGTTTAGTTTAATAATTAAATTCTAGCCCTAGCGTTCTATAGACATTTAGCCACAGTATTATGACATTAACAGTTTAAATCGAATTCAAGACTCTTTCATCAAAGAGATTTTTGTGGAGGAGGCTAAAGCTCAACGTGCGTGCGGCCTAGGGCTACATAGAGTCAGCAGAAGTGATAGTGAAACTGACTGGAAGAAATGTTCATACATTAAAATAATGGCGGCGTGTATCAACAGTATTACAGTCAATTTTAATCATGGATTGAAGAAGTTCGTGATAGTTTTTTTTTTTTTTTTCATTTTGTAGCAAGCATTTTGTAAATTTTATCTTAATGCCTCATTTACGAACAACCTAACGTAGATGTCGCGCCAAAGCAGATTTTTCATACCTTCACTTTCACACATGTCATTCTGGCTGTAGAGCTATCCTTTTTCCGCCTAGCGTGGATTTCACCAGAGTCCAGAGTGAGATTAAGTTGTATTTCTAATCTGACACTGATGATGGGGAAATTATATTGAAAGTTTTGAAAGCTCATGTATACCAAATTTTTAATGATCCTATATGTAATAGAATACGCTACTCTTCTTTGAACTGAATTGGTGAATGCAATTTCAAAAGCCCACTCTACTCTACCACTCTACTCAATTTATACGCTGATTTTTATAAATGAGGCTTAAATTGATGAAGTAAAGCTTATTGCAATTTTGAAAACAGCCTGAATGTAGTAGGATTACAAATAAATTATCGGTATAGCATTACTAATACAGAAATATAAAAAATAAATCTTTATTAAAAATGATAACACAATTTATTAAAAACCTATCACAACACAAAATATATATTTTATTTTTGCAATTTTTTTTTTTTACTTATTTTTCTTTTCTACATGAAATTACATAAAGAAAATTAATAGATAATATCAAAATATAAGTAGTTTTGAATTCTTATCTGTTTATCAGAAGGAAAAATAAATTACTAAAAATCATGAAAACGTAAATACTTATGTATGTAATTTCCAACATAATATAATGGGAAGCATTAAAATTATCATTTTGTTTGAACATGAAAAAATAATTAAAATGTATATGCACATATTTATATGATTTTTGTAATAAATTGACAAGAGTATGATATGAATCTCTACTATGTATTTGTAAAGCAATTAATCACTATATGCACACAAAATAATCAAAATCACTTCAGAAAATAAAAAATCAAAGAGAAAAATTTTGAAGTGTTTTCTTTACAAAAATATATGTACTTGTATAATTTTTTTTTTTTTTAGATAAATTTTTATAAAATATGTAAATACATATATGTACTGTACTTCAATTTGATTTATAAATAGTACATAAATAATAAACGCCATGTCATTCAATTTTACAGTGTAATTTTATCTTGCACACCATTCATACGTATAGAGGACCGGATTGAATGATAAATAATGTGATATACTATATTGCTGTATAGTGATTGAAAAATAAGAAATAATAATGTTTAAATTAAAATTATTTATTTGTATTATTTTACCGTTAGTATTTAATTTAATAATTGTTAAAGTGAATTCTTGTCAAGATCCAATTTATAAATTCTCTAGTACAGATATTGGATTGGAATTATCTAAAAATGGTGATGGTCGGCAACAGTATTCGATCGTTAAAAGTAAGTGTGTAGTATACCATAGTACGATAGTACCTAACCTATACACAATTTTTACATTTGTATTTTTGTTTGAATAAGAAGAAGAAGAAAATACTTATATGTGTATAACGGGGTAACGGCAACGGGTCATTTTCATATTAAATTCAAGCTTACTGTTGTGCTATTATTTTATACGCATATGATTCAACAATTGACAGAAAGATCACCTCCACTATATGAAGTCAATTCGTCATTTTTTTTTTCTCCTTATTATACTTTTTTAAAATTTAGGCTACGCGCAGACAGACAGAAAGTGGAGCTGAGCTGAGTTGAACTGAGCCGAACTGAACTTATTTATAAGTAAGTACTGATCAGCTCAGCAAGAAAAAAATTGACTGCGCAGCGCACACAGAAAATGGAGCTTATGATTGCTTATTCTACAAGTGAAATTAAGTCGATTATTTTTCGTATATATACTATTGGTAATACGTATTTCACAATCAGCAAGTTCAGCTGCTCGCTGATCGAAACAAGCAACTGCAAATATCAGCAGCAGAAAAATCAGCGCCCCCGCCCATAAGTTCAGTTGTTACGCTGTTGATGTGCCCGCGCACATTAGCTACTAATATTGCTTCAAATTCAAATGCATTGCGTATTTTTTGTTTGTTTCATTCTTAGCTGATAAGTTCAATTCAGTTGAGCTCAGCTCCGCTTTCTGTCTGCGCGTAGCCTTACAATTTACTGTTTTATAAGCTTGCTTAACTTACAAAAAATGTTCTTCTTATAAGCTTGATATTTTTGAACTTCTCCATATACTCTGATTAGTTTAAATTTATGAAAGTGCCCCCAACGTCCCAACATTGCAAAAAAGAAAAATTGTGTATTATATAAAAATTGAAAAAAAAAAAAATGTTTACTAATTTTGAATTTTTATTTATTTTTTTTTTTTTTTTCATTTAATCGCACATCAAAATCATTATCATTATCATTTAAATTATATAGATGATCAAATACTTCAGACAATTCTTCTTGATAATGCATTCTCAGAAACAGAAAAAATAACATATACAGATCCAGATACATTAAAAATAATTGGTAAAAATGAAAATCAAATAACCGAAATTGAATTTAAAAAAGAAAAATATGATGTAACTGTAATAAATGTTAAACGTAATTTAAAACGTGGACAAAAATCAGAAGATTGTTTCAATTTAAATATTGGTAAAATTAATTGGTATGGTGGTCCACAGAATCGTTATCAATATTGGCCAATTGAAAAATTTAAATTTGATAATTATTCATATATAACAAAAGAACAAGATAATTGTGCAATTGCTGAACGTTATTGGTTAAATTCAAATGGTATATTCATTTATATTGATGATAATGTACCATTATTTATAAATCAAAATACAAAAGGTTATGAAAATTATATATGTTTTAGTGCTAATCAAATATTACCATATAATATTGATAATGATAATACAGAATTTCAATTAAAATATAAAATTGGTATTGCATCAAATGTACGTAATGCACATTTATATGTTGTAAATAATATATTTAATAAACCATCTGGTTATCCAGATGAACGTATGATACGTTATCCAATATGGTCAACATGGGCATTATATGAAGTTAATATTAATGAAACAATTGTACGTGAATTTGCTAATAAAATTACTGAATATAAATTTAAAAATAGTCAATTAGAAATCGATGATAATTGGGAACAATGTTATGGTGCATTAACATTTGATACAAATAAATTTTCTGATATAAAAAAATTAGTAAGTGATTTAAAAGAAAAAAATTTTCGTGTTACATTATGGATACATCCGTTTATAAATAAAGATTGTACACCATGGTATGATGAAGCAAAAAATAATGATTATTTAGTTAAAAATCATGATGGTAGTATTGATACAAAATGGTGGGATAGTAAAGAAAATGAAGCTGCTTACATTGATTTTACAAATTCTAATGCAGCTAAATGGTATGTGGATCGATTGAAAAAATTAAAAGAAGATACAGGTATTGATAGTTTTAAATTTGATGCTGGAGAAAGTAGTTGGAGTCCACAGGTAAAAAAAAAAAAAAATACACAAAATACATTTTTTAAATTTTTATTTTTTATTTTATATCTATACTTATTTTATTTATTTTGTTGAAAAATAAAATTTTATAACATTAATAAATAATATATCCTGCGTATAGAATCCTGTACAAAATGGAGAAAAATCATTACAACCAAATTTAATATCATCAAAATATGTTCGTACTGTATCTGAATTTGGTAATATAGTTGAAGTACGATCCGGTTATAAAACACAAGATTTACCAATTTTTGTACGAATGATTGATAAAGATTCATATTGGAATTGGAATAATGGTTTACAGACATTAATAACGACATTATTTCAATTAAATTTTGCTGGTTATAATTTCATTTTACCAGATATGATAGGTGGTAATGGTTATGATAATAATAAACCAAATAAAGATATGTTTATTAGATGGTTACAGGCGAATGTATTTATGCCAAGTTTACAATTTTCATTTGTACCATGGTCATATGATAATGAAACAATTGAAATAAGTCAAAAATTTTTAAAATTACACGATGAAATAACTGATTATATTATAGAAAGATTTAAATTAGTCGAAACAAGTGGTGATCCAGTTAATCCCCCAATATGGTGGATAGATTCAGATGATTTAGTAGCTAGACAAACTTATGATGGTATGTATGTATATGTACAAAAAGATTAAAAAGAAAAAGAAAAAAAAAATTTACACATCAAATTTATACATAGGGTGAATTTCTAAACGTCAATTTGATTTGCATTACATCAATAAGAATTAATTCACCATATACGCTAGATACTCAACTTTGCTCTTATCAATATATAAATTCAGTACAAGAAGAGTTTTTGGAACGCGACGCGATGCATTATTGTCATTACCATGAGTGTTAGTATACGATAATACGATTTAAATAATTTGATTTTGTAAAATAGATGAACGCTTGACGTTCAGGAATCTACCCATTTACACAAATGCTGTTGCTACTACTATTGCACAATAGCCTATGTCCAATAAGCACCTTACCGTCAACGTCAATGACACTGGCATTTTCTAACGTATAATAAGATCAATTTTATAAAACGAAATTATTTACATTTTCACTTTTTCGTAAAAAAAAAAAAAAAAAACTTGACAAATTGAACAGAACACAAATTCAAAAGTCAAGTCTTCACAAATCGGTTTTTTAGAACTTTTCTTGAAAATGAAATATGAAATGGCAATTAAATGTCAAAATATAAAATAAAATCTAATTAAACGTGAACGTCATTTCATTACATTTATACGTCATATTGTATCGTGGTGTGTCTGTGTAATCTATTTCGGTCGGGTGACATTGACGTTGGCGTCATCGACGTACTTATTGAACTTGGGCCATAATATAATTGCTTATTTTTTGTATTTTTTTGTTTTTTAGAATTCCTTTTAGGTGACAAATATCTTTCGGCACCGATTGTAACACCAAATACATATGAAAGAGATATTTACTTACCGAAAGGTGAATGGAAAGATGGTAATAACAATGAAACGCATATTGGTCCAAAATGGTTGATGAATTATCCAGCACCAATTGATACACTTCCATATTTCATTAGACAAAATGTTTAATAATATGTAGATATAATTTTTATCTGTAGTTATTTTTTTGTAAATTTATTTTATTATTATTAAAATATACACACATTTTTGTTATGTATTTTTATTATGTATTTTTTTTTTTTTTTATTTATTTTTTGTATTATTATTTTTATTTATTTATCTTCAGTACTTCTATCTTCGACTGCATAATATAAATCTCTTAAAATTATTTTAAAATCTTCAATTAATAATTTACGATTACATTTTAATTTACCATTTTTTGTAACTGTACAGCCATTAACTGAATTAACTTTAAAATTTTTTTCAATAAAAATATTTGGTTTCCAAATAACACCAATAAATCTTCCACCACATGGATTATTAAAGAATACAGCAAATTCTGAATAACCTTCCTGTAAAAGAATATTTCAAAAAAAAAATAAAAGAGAAAGAGTAAAAGAAGGAAATATAATTTAGAAAACTAAAATTGAATGAGTTTCAAAACGTTTAAATACCGTCTCTCAAATACAAAATTTAGAGTGTCCAAACGTATTTTTGACGCATCGGTAAAGCAACTAAAGTGCCTACATCGAAAATAATTTTAAGGCCAAATGGGAAGTTTTGTATCTAAACTGTATTACTGTGTTGTATCTATCTAACACAATAACACATTTTTTGACATTTTGAAACTCATCCAATATGTATTTTGCTTTTGATAATTAAAATAATTCTTACCCTTAATTCTCTTAAACCAATTTCGACTGGATTAAAACCAGCTGCTGGTACAGTTGAATCAATTTTTTGTTTTTTTTTATTTTTTGATTTATTTTTGTTATTAATGTTGTTGATGTCAGTGCTATTACTGGACAAATTATTTTTATTTTCAAAATTATTATTTACTAAACTGGTTTGAATACGATTTGTACGTAAATATATTATAACATCATAACCATCTAAATTTGGTGTAAATAATTTATCAATTTTTATATAATTCATATTTAAATAATCATTTTCAATTATTTGTAATGAAATTGTTGATAAATTTTTTAAATGCGATAAAATTTGTATACTTGGTGTCTGTTGATTTGACCAAATATCAAAACGTTTTTTATTAATTGATGTTATTAATGTTAATGGTGGAAATTTATCACGTTCCGTATTAAATTTATTCTCTAATTGTGTTATTTCTTCATCTGTAAATGATATATATATATATATATATGTAGATGAAAATTAAAAACAAAAAAAGAAAAAGAAAAAATTTAAATAAAAAAAATAAAAAACTTACGTGTCATTTCATCATTAAAATTCAATAAAAACATATCATTTTTCCAATCAGTTGTCGATAATATATGTAAAAAACGTAAAAATCCAATTTGTGGTTGAAATGTATTTTTATATGTTTGTACATTTATATAAATGAATGCAATTAATAATTCTGTACATTCATCTGGCCATAAATATGAATCTATCATATGTGAATATAACCAACGTTTTGCAATCATAACAGATGGTCCAAAACTTGTATATTGCTGATATAAACCATGTAATATACTTGTTAATTTTGGTAATAAATTAAATTTTTTATTCAATTCTAAACTAATTGATGTATCAATTAATGTTACAATATTCATATTATCATCATTCTTATTATTACTGTCAGCATCATCATCATTATTATTATTATTATTATTATTATTATTTTCTTGTATTTTTGTTAATTGTATTTCTTTTTGATGTGCAATTTCAAGACGAAATACATAACCGTTAATTAATATGTATACACCTTCAATAGCACCACGTGTTTCATATTTATATTTTGTACGTAATTTACGTGCAATCTCTAAATGAAATGCACATTTCATACGTTTAAATGCAGCCAATTCATCTGGCCATTTACCACTTGTACTCAATTCAATAATACCATCAATTATTTTATATGATTGAAATATAATTATACGATTTTCATGTAAATATGATTTAGCATTATTTATAATTGGTATTGGATCACAATAACGATTTACTGATGATATACCTTGTATACCAGTTATATTTAATGGTAAATCATTATTTAATTCACGTAAATTTTTACCTAATTCATCAAATGTTTTAATTACATTTAATGTTGCTGATTCAGCATCAATTAATTCAATTTTATTATTTTCAAATAAATAAAATGAATCATTTAATGTATAAACTGTATCAAATTCCATACCAAAATAATGTAATTTTTTTATTTGAATTTTTAAATGATTATTTAACAGATAGAATATGATTTTTTGTACAATATTTCTTTTTTGTGATAATATATCGGTTTTTGATGACCATACACATGCCTCAACAATTGAACCATCTTGAAAACGACGTAATTTTGATTTTTTACCCCAAAATTTACGAAATTCTTCAGATTCAATTACATTTTTTGCTTCTGGTCCCTTATTCATAATATCCAATGCCTTTATATGATCCAATATGAAACCAATACAAAATGTTTGCTTTAATTTTTTCGGTAATTCATATATATTCCATGATTCGGATTCAATTTCAATCGGTACCATTGATACGATACGATCCGATAAACCTTTACGAAGTATGTTAGTAATCATTTTCAATATAATGGGATACCAATTACCAACAAAATTATATTTATCAGATTTTTCACATTGATTTTTAACAATATCATTAATTGTTCTTTTATTGGTTATTTTTAAAATTTGATCATAATATGTGTAAATTGGAATATTTTTCATGAATAATAATTGAAAACTATTTATATTTTTATTATTTAATAATTCTATGGCATATTGTGCTTCCAATTTAATTCGAAAATATAAATCTAACGATAAATTAGCAGTAATATTTTGAAATCCAGTTGTATCAATGAATACCACATCATAGTATGTATGAAATTGTTCTAAAGTTGGTTGATTTGCTTGTGTTAAATCATCGCATAGACTTATACCTTTACCATCTTCATTCCATGCACTTACAGCAAGATAATTCCATGTATTTCTAGCTATCTGATAGCTACTCATTGCTTTATGTAATTTTTTCGTTTTAAACAGATACACAACAAACATTGTTATTATAAAACTACTGAATCCACTATAACCATGATCAAGATTTCTTTGTTTTAACCAAATCTTCAATAAAATGATACCTTCCTGAAGATTTTTATTGTCGCTTAACACTTTTTCAAGGTATAGATGATTTGATTTAATTGTTAAATCATGCAATACGTTTACATTATAATTTGGTGTAGCCAGTAATGGTTCATCATCAGGATTTTCATAATGTTCATCGAATACTTTACATCGTATATTACTATTCCATGGTACGAAACGATTCAATTTGAATGTACCATCATCGGGACATGCAAAAATTCGAAAATTCATTTTTTTACCAATTTTATCATTCGGTTTTATTTCAAGTATCGGTTTCAAAGGATTATTTCTGTACCAATTGAAACGTAATTCACATCGTTCATTTTTCGTATTTTCCTCATTCAATTTCAATGCGATATACGTTAAATATAATGCACGTTTCTTGTCATACAATAAATTTAAGTAATCTTCTTTTTGAAAAACATTTGATGGTATCAAAATGCAAATGTCTACATTCAATAGTGAACTAATTATTGTACCAGTTCTATATGATCCAATAATGAATGCCTTTTTATTTGATTTCAAAAATTCAAATTTACCCAATTTCTCATCGATTCCAATATTTGGTAATATATTAAAAGGTATTTGAATATTTGTATTTTGTAACCATGATAAATTATTATTTACAGTTGTACTACTTGTATCTGTTACATTTTCTTTTTTAGGAATTTTTAATTTATTCAAAAATTCATTGAATTCTTTTAACCATATTTCAATGTAATTTTTGTGTTTATCTTTAATTTGAATTTCTTTTAGCATTTCATTAATTTGCATACGAAATAAATTTGAATGAAATAAATTTTCAGTTTCACGTAATTCATTCATTTCTTCGACAGTCGGTTGCTTATACAAATGTCTAGAAGATTTTTTTAATTTTTTTAATGATGCAGCACTATCATCGGTAATTACAGAATGATCATCATGTTTTCGTTTCATTTTATTTTGTTCTTGTATTATATTGCTTTCAATATCATTCTCGTCATTCTCAAAATCATCTTCATCGTCATCATCATCATTATTTTCATCGTCGTCATCATCATCATTTTCGTCGTCACTACTTTCACTTGTACCATTTTCAATCATTGAATCATATGCATCATTATGTTCATTCTCATTGTCAGAATCTGTTTGATCGGAATTCATTTCTTCATCAGTTTTATCTTCACTGACCTAAAAAAGACCATTAACATTTTTGAATGTTTTCAATTTAAGTTTAAGGTTATGTTTTATAATAGTGTATGAAGAATAATTCTTGGAATAATTTTTAATTTTTTTAAATTATATAATTATTGAAAAATAATATTATAGAGAATAATTTAAAACCACTCTCGTCTGTCTGTATAATGTACGTGAACACATATCATGTATTTAATGCGGCGCCAAAATAACAAATATTTTTTAGTATAAAAATGTAGTCTGGTATTTACCAAATAAATTAATATAAAATTTAATTTTTTTTTTTTTTAATTAAATTACTTACTATTTGCACCAAATGTATTTTAGATTTTTTCATTGTTTTTAATTATTTCCAATAAAAATTGCTCTAAATTTAATTCTACTTAATAATGTTCAATTCAAATAAACAGTATAAATAGTATAGTATGGTATCCAGTAGGACAGAATGAAAATGAAACACACGTTGAATTTTTGTTGATTGTTAATTGATGTGTCAGGTGTCAGTGTGCGGTGTATTTTGTTTTTATAATCGCTGTTTTTTTATTTTCATACTTCATCATACTATACAAATCATATGTTTTCATTTCGTATTCGTTTTGTTAATATTTTCAATTTCACCGCGTACAGCGCTGTGTGCAATCTAATCTGTCAAAAATTTAAAGAATCTCCATAAAATCTCGTCTGTCATCTCTGTTTTGTATTTTTGTTCGTGTTGTGTCCGACTGTCCGTATCGTATGCGTATCGTATTCGTATGTTATCTTAATCTTATCAACAAAACTAAAAAAAAAGGGAAAAATACACATACAGGAAGAAAAAATTAAAATTTTAATTTTAAAAAAGTGAAAAAAAATTCATAAATAAATAAATATAAAACATGAATGTAATAAAATCTATTAAATTATACGTTGAAAAAATGACAAATGAATCAGGACCCGGTATGAAAATTTTATTAATGGATAAAGAAACTGTAAGTAACACAATTCCTATACATTTAAAATACGACGTTTTTATTGAGATAAAAAAAAACAATTTTTTCATTCCATATTGATCATTTTATGTATTTACATGTTTTCATCCTTTTCTGTATTGTTTGTAAATCTAATTAAATAGACAAGCATTATTTCAATGGCATTTAGTCAATCTGATATGTTACAAAGAGAAGTATACCTTTTCGAAAGATTAGATTCTGGTAGATCAAATGAACGTGCAAAACATTTAAAATGTATTGTATTTATACGTCCAACAAAACAAAATGTTGCATTATTGGCAGATGAATTACGTAGTCCAAAATATGGTGCATATTATATATGTAAGTATTTGAAAAAATATTAGATACATTATATATTCATTAATGAATTGATTAAAATTATTTTTCATGATACTATATACATATGTATGTATATGTAATATAATTTCTGTGTTAGATTTTAGTAATATAATTCCAAGAACAGATATAAAAACATTAGCTGAATGTGATGAAAGTGAATCTGTACGTGAAGTTAAGGAAATTTATGCTGATTATTTATGCGTTAATCCGAATTTATTTTCATTAAATATACCGGCATGTATGAATCGTTTAACATGGATACCAGATGCATTACAACGTTCTGTACAAGGTATAACAGCTGTATTATTATCATTAAAAATACGACCAGTTATACGTTTTCGTGCTGGTAGTACAATAGCACAAAATTTAGCTAAACAAATCTATGATCAAATAACAAAAGAATCATCATTATTTGAATTCAGATCGTATGATAATAATGGTGGTATACCACCACCATTATTATTAATATTAGATAGACGTGATGATCCAGTTACACCATTATTACATCAATGGACATATCAGGCAATGGTACATGAATTGTTAACAATTAAAAATAATCGTGTTGATTTATCGAATGTAACTGGTATACAAAAAGATTTAAAAGAAGTTGTATTATCAGCTGAACAAGATGAATTCTATTCAAATAATATGTATTCAAATTTTGGTGAAATTGGTTCAACAATAAAATCATTAATGGATGAATTTCAAAGGAAAGCAAAAGATCAACGTAAAGTCGAAAGTATTGCTGATATGAAAAATTTCGTTGAAACGTATCCACAATTTAAAAAAATGTCTGGTACTGTTACAAAACATGTAACTGTTGTTGGTGAATTATCAAATTTAACAACACGTCGACAATTATTTGAAGTATCTGAATTGGAACAGGAAATTGCATGTAAAGCTGATCATTCAGCACAATTACAACGTATCAAAAAATTAATTTCTGATGAAAGAATATCAATACATGATGCATTAAAATTGGTTGCATTATATGCATTAAGATATGAAAGACATGCAAATTGTGATACATCTGGTCTATTACAAACAATAAAAAATCGTGGTGGTCGTGCATATTTTGTACCAAGATTATTAGAATATGCTGGACAACATGCTAGACAAGGTGATCTATTCAATATTGTTGGTATAACGGATGCAATGAAATTAACTAGAAATTTAATTAAGGTAAAAACATAAAAATGCACAAATCAGATTTTATTTAGAAAGAAAAAATCATTTTTTTTAAAAAAACCAAAAAAAAAATTTATTTATTTATTTATTTATTTTTTTTTTTCTAGGGTTTAAAAGGTGTCGAAAACGTTTTTACACAACATACATGCCTACTAAAGGAAATTCTTGAAGAAGTATTAAAGGGACGTGATCTAGATCCAATGTATCCAACAATTAGTTCAGAATTACCATTTCGTCGTCCACCACAAGAAATTATCGTATTCATAATTGGCGGTGTTACATATGAAGAAGCATTGGCTGTACATCATTTAAATAATTCCGGTTATCGTATTATATTAGGTGGTACAACAATACATAATTCTGAATCATTTATAAATGAAGTAATACAAGCAACATCAAGTATACCATTCAAACATACCAGATCATTAGAGAAATTTCATTCAACTGATAATAGTATTTAAATTAATATGAAAAACTGTTCCTCTTTCAAAATTTTTTCATTCTATTCGGATATTATTCTTCACATCATCATTCTTATGTGCGGTGACACACTTGATTTTGTATGTATGTATGTATATCGCATCGTATTGTTATCATTATGTAGCTAAATTTAATTTAATTAAGTAATTTAATTTAATTTATAACAAAATAATAATGTAATTTATGTATATGTAGACATATAAATTATAAAATATTTTTCTTTTTGTTTAATTTTTAACTCTCTATCTATAATAATATATGTATATTTTTATAGTATCTACAGAATATTATGTTCTAAGCATAAATAATAATCGATAAAATTTATTGTTCTATATATATATTATTGTATATGTACATGTATGTAATTTATTTATATTTTAAAAAAAAAGATTAATTATTATATAGAAAAATAAAAAAAAGCAAAATATATTGAAAATATAAAAAGAAAAACGAAAACATTTATTGTTACATCAAATATATTGTAATTGTATGTAAATATATAATAATTACTACTGATCGTTAAATTTTTTTTGTTTTTTTTTCTTTCTTTCAAGATTTATTTATTTATGTATTTCTTTAATATCTTCTCTTCTTGGGGGCTACGAATACAAAACAACAATCAAAAACTGAAGCGATACTTTAAGCTAAGATATGCTAATAATCTATGCTGAGAAACTAAAATCATTCACATTGATATTAAACGTAAAACTATAAGATGATAAACTAAGGATTAAAGAATCGTGTTTGTTTTTTTTTTCAAAGTCTATCAAATTAAAATATAACTAACACCGCCTCCTCTTGGTGGTGGTAGGTATCCTTTTCGTACCGCTAATTTTAGCATACGATTTTCTTAATAAATTCTTCAAAATAAAACTTTAATTTCGTTTAGTCCAGCATCGCATCGCTTGTATTTTTTCAAAACACTTTGGCAGCAATTTTGGTGATTTTTTTTTGTTTGTTTGTTTTTTGATAAATTTTTATTCCGAAAAAAAAAAAAAAAAAAATACGAAATTTTTTTGTATATACCTGAGAGGAAAATAATTTAAAAGACTAGAAAGATAATAATATAAAACTACAACAATATCTATATCAAATAATCATTGAAAGTTTGTCTTTTATTTTTGCATTTTTTAGTTTTGCTTTTTTTAATTATCTTGATCAGCCTGATCATCATCATCATCATCTGCATAAATAAAATCATCATCGTATGGTCCACTACCAAAAGATACCTGAGTTTATATAAAAATTAAAACAAAAAAAAAATATGTAAAAAAAATTTGTCAAATTATGGAATTTTAAAAAAAATAAACATCATTTCCATAAATACGCAAATTGCATGCCCAAATAAACTTGCAATATGATTTAAGTTGGTCAAATTCGAAAAAGCAAATATGTAATTTTTATCGCAAGCAATGTTGCACTTATTTGCTCTGCTACAAATTTTATTTTGTAAAGTCAATCGATGATAGATTTTAATTACAAAGTATAACATGCAAATGTAGGATATGCAATTTGCGTATTTTTATATAAAAAAAAAAAAGCATCATGTACAATACCTTTAATAAACCAATCCATGCTGCATATGTACTCATTGCAAAAATAGCAAATAAAAATGACATTATTTGCGTTTTACGTTTACTTTGTAAAAAATCTTTTTCATTTGGTGTTAATATTGTTTCATTTTGATTATTTTTATTATCAGAATTTATATAACATTCTTTTGTAAAATATTCATTATTAATACGTTCAATAAATCTTAATAAATTTGAACATTCACGTATATGTGATTGTAATGGATTCGTTGGTAATTGTACATTATATAAAATTGATAAATATGAATAAACATTTGCATCAAATTCACTTGGTATATTATTATCGAAAAACCATTTTTTATTACCTAATTTTAATGATAATATATTAACACATTTTTTTGCATTTAAAATTATCTAAAAATTAGAAGAAAAAAAATATATACATATATATATGAAAATATGAAAATTATAATAAAATAAAATAAAATAAAAAAAAAAAATGAAAATGTATTAATTAAATTTTATTTTATTTTAAAACAAACCTGTTCAATATCATGATTTTGTTTAATATCATATATTGTAAAACCACAAAATACTTGAATAATATCATCAGTTATTTTCATATATTTACTAGGATAATAAAAATTGAATGGAAATGGTGTACGTTTTGCATATAATGATCTTGTATTTTCATAATTTTGTTTATCACCAAACATTATATAATAATAATATGGATGTAAATTATTAAATATGAATGCATTATATGCTTCTGATAAAAATTGAATATCTTTAGTCAGTCTTGAATTTATTGAAAAACCCTTAAAAAAAAAAATAAAAAATTGAAATTGTAATAAATTGTAAAAAATATCAAAAATATATATGTACATATATTTCATTAAATAAATATTTAAAATCAAATAAAAATCATTATATGTATGTTACATACATTTTTTTCTAAGTACTGAAGAATGTTTTTAGATTCAGATATTTTTTGCTTATCATCCTTTAGATATGGTAAAAATCCATTATTTGATAAGAATGGATTACCATTTAAATTTATTTCGACTGGTGCTTCAGTAAATTTTACTGCACACTAAAATAAAAATTTAATTAAATTTTATAATAAAATTATTTAGATAATAAATTTATTAAAATATCACATAGCATAATAATAATGTTATATTACATAAATTAATATACAACATTTTATTTGCATTATTTTTTTTTTAATTTAATTTGATTTTAATGAAATTATGAATTACCAGAACTTTTAAACATTCAAAATCAATTGAAGGTAATCCCCATTCACCTTTATATACATTTAATTTCATGTTTTTAATTATTTTTAATTGAATATTTTAACTTCAAAAAATTAATTAAATTTTTACCGGGTTACGGGATGGATATTATTACTGCTATTTCTGTATAATGTAATTATTGTGAAATGAAAAACGAAAATTCTTGTTCACCTTCACATTCATTCACACACAAAATTTCAGATGATTTTGAGGTTATTTCAGTCTCAATTTCAGTTTAATTTCAAAATATTACATAAAACTAACACAGTAGTTACACTCGGTACTATATTATTATGCTCTTTTTCAGTTTCTAAAAATTTTGAAACATTTTTTTACTGAAAATGATCAAAATTGTAATTAAAATGCAAAGAATATTTGTAATATTATATTTTTAGATACAAAATGTACTTTATTAGAACATATAAAAAATTTAATACATTTAATTAATCTTTAATGTAAAATGAATACTTATCAAATTTTGATTTACAATCATTTAGATTTTTTTTTCATAAATTTTTTCTTAACCTAAATGAATTAAAACATATTAAAATGAATAGAAAATAAAAATAATGTATTGAGTTTTTGTAGTAATGCGGTGTTTTTGATCAATCACAAAATGAAAAATCACCCAGGCAGATTATATCACTCAAGACGTATAAGAAGTGCGTATCATCCATAAACTCTATGTAATGTACAAAAAACTCAATGCAATTCAAGCATTTTATGCTACAAATAAAAAATATAATTTGCAATTTGATTAACGTATAAATCTAAAATTTAAAAATCAATACATAAAAATATTTTATTACCTTTGCGTTTATTTTCAATTTTTGACTGATCTGGATGGTTTTTACGAACATGTAAAGTCAAATTTTTCTTTTCTTTTACCTTGTATTCACAGTAAGGACATGAATGGTATGGTTCATTTTCACATCCATATTTCTGGTGTTGTTTTAATGCACATTTCCAGTGATATTTTTCACCGCAAGACAAACACATATGAGTTCTGTTGTTAACTTTGTCAGTTATTGTTGCTGATTTTTGTGGATTATTTAAGATAATTTGTCCAGTTTGTTGATCGTTGACTGGTGCAATTTTCGACTCTATGTTGTTACCCTGACGTACATACTGAACGAGATTATCTTTGATTTTTATGTTTGAATTTGAAATATTGTCATTATTACTGGCAACCGTTACTCCCGGAAAAAATGTGACCATATTAGTATTACCAGTATTAATTGCTGCTGAGTTAGTAGTTTGTGCTGATGAATTAGCTAGCATCGAGAATGTTGAGTTTTGAGCTTTGTCAACAACAACAACAACCAGATTTTCAACATTTTTGTTTGAAGAAAAATCTTCTGCTTCTGCAGATTCTATATTAACATTCCCAGTATAGAAAGATACCTGTTGACTTTGTTCATTTATTTGTGAATTCTGCGAGTTATCTTCATCGTTAATTTGAGACAAACCCTTAATTTGTAGATGTTTGCATGCTTCCAATATCGATGGCAATTGTTCTTTGGGTATTTCCATATAGCCAAAATACATATAATTTATTATAGCACGTATATCTTGAAACTTAACATCAGACAATATTAAAATTGAATGTTCATCATTTTGTTCTTTAAATAATCTTGCAAAATATGAGCTACATGCTGAAATAATAACTTTATGCACTTTGATAATTTTGCTTTCAGCTACAAGTGTGCAATCAGCAAAATTTTCATTTTTAAAAAATTCATACCATGCACTGAGCATAGTTTTGTAATGTGTGGCCCAATACACATAAAGTTGCTGGTTGTCATCCATTTTCGAAGAAAAAAAAATTTTTTTTTAAATTTTAGAAGAAAATTGCAAATAACGTTTCTAAAAGACAAATTTTTTTATATTCGTGGTTTTCGTATAATAAAATAGCTTTTTTTAGTATATATGAATTAAAAAACAATATTTTTTATAGTATTTTATAATTTTTCCTCTTTTTAAAGTACAAAAATGACACTATTAAATTAACTACCAATGGGACTTTTCTATTTGATTCTCATCAAATAAGAAGAATTATGTTTCATATGGATAAATATAAATGACATAATAACCTATCCAAAAATAAAGCGGTAAATCTAAATGGTAATAGACAAATGCTGCTGGTACTTCCCTAACTCAATATTAGGAATGTGCAGTGTAGTAATCTAAGCAAATTCTATGTTTATGCATGAGCTCTGTTCTATCTGTACTCTAATATTACTCCTACTTTCTGAGTACAAATCGAACATGTTTTTGACACATCAATATGTTGATATAACCAATTTTGTTTGTATTTTGATTTTGATAAAAATTAGAAATTTCTTGTTTTGATGGAAAATAAAGAAAATAAAATATACGGAAACATTTCTAAATTCATTAATCCGTCTGGCAAAATTGTTCAAATTGAGTGTAAATAGAATAATATTGTTTGTTACTTTTGTGAAATTTGTCATATAGATTCACTCTATTTTTACCTTTTACTCTAACCTGTTCGATAAGAGTATAAAAAAACAGAGTAAAGCAGCCATTTTCTAGAGTAAATGTACTCTATTCCGCTCCGAGTACAGTAGTGCGTTTCTGTAACTCGATAGAGAAATTTCTCAATTCTGTGACGTAATACGATTTTCAATCGCTAAACTCTACTAGTAGAGTTCTTCTGTTTCTGTAACATTCGATAGAGAATTGGTATGGTGAGTTTTCAATTAGACAGGAATTTATGAAAATGAAACAACAATCGTAACATTTAAATCAAAGTAACGTAAAACTTATTCTGAAAGTTTGATTAACTTTTAAGTTTTGTATATATCTACACATAACATATTACATTTTATACATTGAAATACATACATATATGTACATACAAAAATTTTTCTAAAAATAAACCGAAGATAAAATGTAAAATATGTATCTAAAATTATTTGTATATTTTTATTTTAAGTAAATATTCACCTGTTTTTCTGCATTCATATTTAAACAATTATTAACTTTATTATTCTTTTGAAATTAATACTTAGTAATAAGGATATTAATACTAAGTATTCTATTAAAAAAAAATAACTAAATGAAGTACAATAAACTAATTTATTCTTTTTAACCTAATTAGTTAGCACTACTCTATCGAAAAAAAATAAAACTCAATCACTATATATACTTATAATACACTTTATTTTTACTTTTATATCCTTATCAACTGCTAATACTCTATCGAAAAAGAAACTCAACCAGTAGAGAATTAACTCAACTCAACAGACTTACAGAAACACTTTTGCAGTAGAGAAAATTGTTTCAGTAGAGTTTTCAATTTCACCACGTTACAGAAACGGTACGATAGAGAATGACGTCAAAATGACGTCGGATAGAGTATTTCAGTTGAGAATTACTCAATTTGTAAGTTACAGAAACGGACCACAGATCGAGTAGAGCTATGGTCTATGCTATGCTTCTATGCATAAAAAAATTATCATCAAAATGAAAATTTTGAAGAATAGTTTCTATAGGCAGTTAAATTTAAATATCATTAAAATTTGGAAGGATCATATTTTGTATGTACATATTTGTATAAAAAATCGATGTTTCATAAGTAGTTCCATGCATAGTTCTACTAGTTTGATTCTCCTCTCAACAGGGATTTTGACATTTTCATAAATTTTTCAATTGATTCGATATTTATTATTATATGTATCATAAATACGATACGATACTCGAACGAAACTCAAACGATTTTTTTTTTTATTTATTTCAAGTCTTTTTTTTTTTTTCAATTTTTAGACATTTTCTTTTGACATTTATAAGATAAGATATTTATTTACTTTTCTGTATGTACAAATGTACAACCACCACAAGCCCAGCCCAGCCCAGTAATAAAAAATTAAAGTAATAAAATTATAAAATTTATTGAAAAAAAAAAAAACAAAAAATAGGTTTTTCTTTCTTTTCATTTTTCTCAAGAATAATAAAATTTGTGTTTCAGTTGTTTAAATACGTTTAGGATTATTTTTAAAAAAATATAAATATCTACATTTTTATTAAAGAGAAAAAAATATATATATATATTTATACATATAATATTTATTGTGTTTGTGTGTGTATGTGGTGATTGTGAATTTTAAGAATTTAAGAAATGAATGTAACAATTGAAAGAAAAAAAGCACCAGACTGTAATACAACAGCAACAGCTATATCAAAAGGATGGCATCATAGAGATGATAATGCTACCGTAGGAGGAGTACCATTAAATAAAAGTAGTCTCGGATCAGGAAAAGTAGATGTATTCTATTATGGGTAAATAATATGTAGATATAATGTGATGTTTTGATTCTCCTAATCTACATTTTTGTTTACAACAGTATATCATCATGTATCATTTTTTTGGTTTTGTTCGTATTTTTTTTTTTTTTTTAATTAATTAATTAATTCTGATATTTTATTTCTGTTATCATTCGTTTTTACTACATAACATGCGATTGTGTTTTTATATTACATTCATACATACATACATACATACATGCATACATAATAATATATATGTAATTATAATCATAAATGCACACATTTCATTTCTGTATGTAATGAATGTGTACTACACTATATAATATATAATATACCTAATAATATTTTTATTTTTAATTGTACATATACAAATATTTAATATTTTTAATTAAATCAAATCAAAAAATTTCATTCAGGTGATATGTTTAAAGAAAGATTTATTATTAAATAATTGATATATTTCTTATCCTTAGGTGTATCTAAAATTATTTTCAAATTAATTGAAAAAACAAAAAAAAAAAAATTGTCCATAATCTACATATGCATCATATATTATAATGTTGTTTTGTTTTCCTCCTCTAATCTTCCTATTTATTTTGAGAAATTTGTCATGATTCCAATTTTATTGAAATTATATAGGTACTATACCAAAAATGTAAAATAAATTTTGATATAATATATTTCCCTTGAATTTGAAAACAACAATAATATAATTACTATGTACATAAATATATAGAAGTTGGAGAGTATAAAATGAACATAAAAATAATTTCGTTATTTCTTCTTTTCTCTTTTTTTTCATTGTTTCGTTTTTTATTCTTTTCCATATTTACATATTTTCTTTCCAATAATTATTCATAAAAAATATAAAACTAAAATATAAATAAATATTAGACCTACCGCTACAACAAAATTAGATTGTACTATAAGTAGTAGTAGTAGTAGTAATAATAGTAGTTCTAGTAGTAGTAAGCAACTTTCTCAGCAACAACAACAAATCCGTCAACATCAACAGCATCAGCAGCAGCAACATCATCATCATCATCATCATCAACAACAACATCAATTACAATCTCAGCAACAACATCATCAACATCAGCAACATCAGCAACACCACCACCACCAGCAACAACAACAACAGCAACAATATCATCAACATCATTCTCATCGTCATCATCACAATACAACAATATCATCCATGGATAAATACGATATATCTGGTTATGATTTTCAAAATAATGATAATAATAATAAAATAATACAAAATGTTCAACAAGTTATATCTCTCCAACGTTCTACACCAAGTTCATATTTAAAACGTAAATTACCTGTTAAAAATACAACAGTATCAGCAGTGGCAGCAGCAGCAGTAGCAACAGCAGCAGCAGCAACAACAACAACAACAGCAGCAGCATCATCATCATTATCATCATCATCATTGTCATCATCTATTCAATCAACGATAACCACAACATCAACAACAACAATTACAACGACATCAACATCATCATCATCGTTTTGTAATCCTTCTAATAATAGTAATATGTCATCAACAATTCGACAACATCTTGATTTCAGGTAGAAAAGAAACGTTTAGAAAACCAAAACCAAAAACAAACAAAAAATAAACGAACAAACAGAACAGAAAATATTTTAGAAATATTTGATGAAGGGATGATCAAATTAAGTGTGCTATATATACGTATTTATGTATATTTTTTTAAATATCATGATAGTCATTTTTGTTTTCTTAAGATTCCCTCCAAAATTTTGACATTTATGTGTTCAGAGTATTATTCGGTAAATCACCACTAAAATAATTCAAGTCAAATTATGATCGATGATTAACAGAGATTAAACTTTGGTATGCTTTGGGACAATTTTGAAACAGAACCACTGAAATCATCTACAACCATAAAAATGATATAATATATTAATTGATCTTGAAATCGAGATAATTCATTTAAAATATAAAAAAAATATATAGCTCTCTGGATTTGATCATCCTTCATAAACGTTTACGTATATGCATCGTTAGTTTTTTTTTTTTTTTTCTATTACACTTTATTTCAATTATATACGATATATTAAAATGTTAATTTCTTCTATTTTTATACATTACGTTTTTCATTTTTTGATGAATAGCCTAAACGAAATTATCTTATATTATCTAATATTCGGAATATTTTATACTCGTATTTTATTCTTTTTTCATATGAAATTTTAAAATTCAAAATCAAAATTAAAAATCGAAATTTCAAAAAAAAAAAAAAATGAAATTAAATCAACCTATTATTGATTATATTTCCCTTCTCTGATCATTTAGTTTTTCACATTTGTTATTAATTTTTATCCTTTTTTCAATAATTTGATATCTACAAACTTTCAAAATAAAAGAAAATTATTGCATGTTTATGTACTTACGTTTTGGTTTTATATAATATCAACAATGCATGAATTTTTTTTTTTTTTTAAAATCTCAAAAACTCATATACAATTTATATCATGAATTTTTGTTTGTGTTGTGTTTCATTATTGCTTTGAAATATAAAAAAAAAAAAAATTATAGGTACACTGATCCAAAAAAAAAAAAAAAAAATATATATATATTGAGACGCCACTGTTTTTTTCAAAAACTTATTGTAATAGAAGCAAATTTAAAGCAAATCTACACAGATATTATAAACTTTTATTAGTCCATTTTATTGGTATAAATGTCTACTAACAATGGTATAAAATTCATTTTCATGATCTTTTACGGTTTTCTTTTTATACAAAAAAAAAAAAAAATTTTTTTTTTAATAAAACATCAAAAAATTAAACTGAAAAAGTTTTGGGAGTAGGACAAATGCGATAGAAATAAAATTTAACGGTTACTTTTTTTATCTTTCTTAATTAGATATTTATTGGTTTTGGTTAATAAAAGTACAGTTTAATATTTTCAGCTATTATTTGACTGATCAATTTAAATTTTATATGAGTAATGCCGATTCTACATTCAATGCAGTGACTTCAACTTCGACTTTGATTTAATGGATATGTATTAGTAGAACTTCTACATTCAATCATAGATTCAATGCAGTAGACTTGACAGCTACTTATGTTAAGCCGTTAAGCATATGCTGTAAAGTCGAAGTCCAAGTTGAAGTCATTGCATTGAATGTAGAAGCGGCATAATAACAATAACCGACATGTGAGATAAGCGAAATTGTACGAAAAAAAATAAATAATTGCACTATAAAAAATACAAAAGCTATTAACAAACGTTCTTAAGTTTTGGATGTTCACGTGATTTTAATTGAAAGGGAAAGCTAAAATCTGCGAATATTTTACAAAAAAAAATGTACAGTCTGTTTAGGAAATTTGAAAATATTGCACATCTAAGAGAATATCACATAAAGGTGAATTAAATTTTCTTTCCAAAATTGCAGAAAATTCAATTGAAAATAAATCTAAGGCCGCGCGCAAACTAAGAGCGTAACGTAACTGAACGTAGCTGAGCGTTACGCGTGTATAAATTCAAACATAGCGTATGGTTCAAACTACGCTACACGCTTCCTGTATGCGCAACATAATAAGAAACAATTGATTTGAATTTTACGCTCTGAAATTTACGCAACGCTACGCTCTTAGTCTGTGCGCGGCCTAAGAGTGTGCATGTATCGTCTTGGATATCTAGAAAAAAAGCAAAAAATTAAAAATTAAGAAAAACAGTAGCGTCCAGTGTACCAATATTTTTTTTTTGGGTTAGTGTAGATTTGCATATAAAATACAAAATTGATTCTGTTCAAAATGTACTCATATCATATGCATTTACACTTTGTTGTGTATGGACGGATATTTCATTCCATTTCACATTCTATATAGCACATTTTAATATGTAATTTATTCTTTGAATTTAGATATTCACAAAAACAAATAAATAAAAATTCATTTTTTTTTTTTTCTAAATTAAAATAAAAAAAAATTTTTCTTCTTATATTTTTTTTCAATTTTTCTTTTTTTAGTCGTGGTTTACGTACAGATGTAACATTAGTACCACCGATACGTCAAACAGCATCAATATTTAAACAGCCCGTTACCGTATTTAAAACACAAGATAGTAAAGTTAAAAATGATTTAAAACATGGTATTATACAAGATAAACCGAAACAATTATTTTGGGTAAAACGTTTAGAAGGATTACGTGCATGTGATTTAAATGGTAGTGAATTTAATTCAATTGATTTACCAAAATGTATAAAACCAATTGGTCCAAATATAAATGAACAAACATTATTACAATCTGTAGCAACAGCATTACATGTAACAAATCAGCCAGTTACTGGTCAAAATGCATCAAAAACTTCATTATTAACAAATTCTGGTGTATATTTAAATCCTGATCAACCATTAATGCAATCGATAACAATAAATGATGATGATATACGAAGGCAAGAAGATCGTGTAAATTTGGCTAGACGAAGATTACAAGATGCATTAAAAGCATAAAACTTATTATACATATTTATTTATTTATATACATATTATATATATATATATATATATATATATTTTTTTTTTTTAAATATTGATTGGTTTTTATTTTTTGATATTCTCCTTATCCCTATCCTCCTTCTCTTCTTCCATCTACTCAAATTTCTTTTTTCTTTTTGTAAAATAATAATATTAAATAAAATTTACATTTATGTACACTATAAATAGTAATATAGGTATAAAATATAAGAAAATTCTATCATAATTTCTTAATTTCTATAGAATGCAAATACGTAAATAAAATACATAATATAGTAAATACTCATATTTTACATTTACATTACAGCATACATTGCAAATGATGCAATAATACTCGAATGTAATTTAGATACAGAATGAACATTTTATCATAAAAAAATAAAATATTCAAAAAACAAAAAAGAAAATAAGAAAACAACTAAAAATAACGAGCAACAAAAAAGAAAAAAAAAACATCTTACTAGATAAATTATTACTTCTATTTTAATTTATTAGATTGTAAGTAAGAAAATTTTATTTAAAAAAAAAAAACGAACAGAAATTATTCAATTTATGCAATTATTAAAGTAATTTATAAATTATAAAAGAAAAAATAAATAAAAATAGGTACATAGATAAATTATACATAATAAAATGTATGCATAAATAAATAAATAAATAAAATTATATAAAACTTATGGTGTGAATATAAAAAAATATAAATTAATTAATAAATAAATAAATTATTATAAAAAAAATCTATAAAATAAAATTTAATTTTCAAAATAAAAAAGAAAAAAAAAGAAAGAAAAAATTAAACAAAATTTTTTTAATTTCTAATTTTAATTGCATTTAAAAAACAAAAAAAAAATAATTATACAATACATAAAAAAATTAAAAAAAATTAATTTAAAAATAAAAATAAAATAAAATTTAGTACACATAATTTATATAATAATTAATAATAATAATATGACATTCATTCATTTATATGATGGTATGGTGTTTAATTTCCATGTTTATCATTTTCATTTCATTTCTCTTAATTTTTTTTTTAATTTTCTTTAACATCGCATCGCATTGGATAGAGAAGAGAAATAGAGAGAGCAGTAAGAAACGCTGGCTGTCGTTCAAACACAACGCAGTCGCAGATCTTTGCATTTCATTGTGGTGAACAACAAAAACCTGCAATAATTGAAAGAATTTTTGGCTTTTTTTTAAAAAAAAAAAAAAAATGCAAGTACTTATATGCTTCCTAGCTAGCTTACATGTTTTTAAATGTCTGCTTTTGACAAGTATGTGGGGGTAAGTTCCGAATTACAGGCATGAACTTTAAAAATGGACTTTTTTAAAAGGTAGTTGTAGTTCTAGTTTCCGATACGCTGATAACAAAAATGATGATCTTTTTTGGCGACGGCGTCATCTAGTGGCCAAAAAATAATGCAATTGAAGTTTTTTTTTTTTGCAAAAATCATATTTTTGCGATTTTCTCTGTAACGGTAAATCATGAGATCATCATGATTCTTTGACCAAAAGATACGTCTCTTTTTTCAAAAAGTCCTTGTACAAGAATAATAAAGGACATTTTGTGATTTTTGACTATTTTTACATTTTTTTCCAATTTCCTCAGAAAAGAGTAGAGATGATCGCGGTTGAAATTTTTTTGAAGTCTGTGGAGGTAAAGCAAATTGAAAGCAGAAAATTTAAAAGTTGATGGTTATATCTTGAGGTAGACCAGCAGAATAATATTAGACAAAATATAAACTATTGATGATTATGATTTCGAGGTAATTACGGACTGACTTCGTTTATTTGAAATCTTTAATCAAATTAAAAATATTTCAAGTATGTGCAGTTCCCATTTTTGATCTTCCTCATCAAATCATAAAATAAATTTGTAAAAAAAAAAACCTCTATTTGTATAAATCCACTTTTTTTTCATTTTATTTTTATCTGTTACATTATGTTTATTTTTTACAATTCATTTAATTTAGATTTACTTCTAAAAATAAAAATTACATAATTTTTTAAAGATTTAATTAAATATTATTAGTTATTTAGATAGTGTCTATAATATAATATGCATAATTTTAATTTTTATGATAATCCTTATACATAAAATTAAAGGAAAATAATCAAAAGAAAAAATACATACATAAAATTTAGTAGAGAATTTTCTCTTTGAAATTGAAAAATATATATTTAATAATAATTTATGAAGTTTTGTTCGTAAGACGTCTTGTTGCTTTCCTAATTGGTCTATCATTGACGTTACCAGCAATCACACCACCAAAAGTATTTCCCGCAATTGAAGCAGCTGCATTATTATTGACCTGAGCAGAAAAATTGAATGATGGTGGATTATTAAGAGTTGCTGCAAATAGATTTGTATTTGTATTTGGAGCTGATAACGATGACGATGATGATGATGATGATGCTCCAAATGAAAACATTTTTGTTTGATCTGAATTTTGCTGTTGCTGCTGTTGTTGCTCATTTGATGCTGTTAGTGATGAACCAAATGTAAATGGCTTTGAATTGTCTGAAGTTAATGATGATGATGATAATATTCCTCCTGTTAATAGTGATCCTCCTGTTGTTGCTGCCGCTCCTGCTGCTGCGGGTGTTGATGCTGTAGAAGATGATCCAAATGCAAATGGTGTACTATTAGAAGTTCCTTGTTGATTTGTCGTACTTGATCCAAAAGAAAATGTCGAAGTCGAAGCTGGCTTGCTGCCTAGTGAACTAATACCACTCGATCCAAATAGATTTGTCCCAGACGATAATGCTGTTGATCCGCCAAATATATTTTGTGAAGTGTTTGATGCAGTGTTATTTGTACTGCCAAAATTGAATGTTTTCGATTGACCCAATGATGGTGGATTTCCAAATGATGGGTTTTGAGAATGCCCAGAGAAAATAGATGACGATGATGCAGCTGGTATTTCAGTAGTTTTGATTTCAATATTTGAATTTGCCGCCACATTAGAAAATGAAAATTTATTGGCTGAGGATAATTCAGTTTGTGATTGTCCTGCTGCTGCTGCTGGAGTCGAACTAAATGTGCCAAAAGTTGTCGGTTTATTTTCCGTGTTTGATGACGATGCGAATGAAAATCCTCCGGCGAATGTTTTGCTTGCATTTAAATTGGCAAATGTATTTTGAGATGTGGTTGCGGGTTTTGTAAATGAAAAGCTAGACGCTGATAATGCTGCGTTTGTCGTTGTTGCTGCAGCTGTGGTAACAGCTCCAAAAGAAAAATTTGATTGCTTGTTTTCAGTTGAACTGGTGCCAGCGAATGAAAAACCTGAAGCTGAAGTAGTAGAAGGTGCATTAAAACTGAAAGTTTTAGTTGCGTCGGATCCTTTCAGCTGTGCTCCAAAACTAAAACCAGTTTTCGTTGTATCGATTTCTGATGTTGATGTCGAAGGAGCATTAAACGAAGAAATACCAGATGAATTACCACTTCCAACGAATGAAAATTGAGATGGCAATATATTTGTTGTTGTTGTCATTGTTGTTGCTGCTGCAGTTGTAGTCGCAGTATTTTTGAATGAAAATCCTCCTGCTGTAGAAGACTTTAATGCCGACCCGAAACCAAAAGGCGTAGAAAATGTGGTACTTTCCTTGTTTGTGTTGTTTGCATTTTGTGAAGCTGCTAATTCAACAAACGAAAAACCCGCTGCTGGAGAAGATTTATTTTCGAACAAATTAGTTGTTTTTGGAATTTCTGTTGAACTGACTGCCGGATTTCCAAAAGATGGAGTTTTGTTAGTATTGGAACCGAACATACTGACGGGAGCAGATTTTTCTTGTGAAATCGATCTAAATGTGGATACAGTAGAAGTAGTTGTTGTAGCAGGTGGTTGACTAGTAGACGAAAAATTGCCAAAAGTTTTATTTGATTGTAAACCAAATCCAACAAAAGTTGACTTCTCTGGAGCATTAGACGATACTTGATTATTGCTGAAGGAAAATGATGAAATTTGATTGGATGTGGTCGAAGTTGCAGTGGTTACTGCTTGTGTTGTTGAAGTTGAAAACGTTGATTGAGGATTTGACGAGAACGTTCCAAAAATTGACTTGACACTTGAATTACTCGAATTACCGGAAATTTGATTATTTTCGGTTGATTGCTGTTTATCAGAAAGGGTTTGCTCGCCACCAAATACAAACTTAGAGGCAGCAGTTATTGCCGATGTTGTTTCAGGTTTTGTTGTTTCATCAAACGCTGACCTGATTTTCGAAAGTAATGAAAGTGTGGACTTTTGTTCCTCACCTCCATATCTAACGCAAGAATGACCAGTATTAAGTTGCGGCCTTGAACTTGTGGTATTTGCCAAAGGCGATTGTGTTGAAAGTACAGAATTTGTATTAGTGATTGAAGTTGTTGCTGAAGTGCTAGTAATTTTCGGAGCATTGAATGCAAATCCACCCATAGTAGCAACGGTTGTGATTGGATTCGTAATGATAGAAGTTGATGCTGACGTGATTGTTCCATTCTGTGTATTTGCAGTAGAATTTAGTCCAAATGAAAATCCTGTTGAAGTAGCTGCAGTTGAAGAAGAATTTTGATTTGTGGCTATGGATGGGGATGTATTCGAATCAGTGGTCTTTAATCCGAAATTGAAGCCAGTACTAGTACCAGAACTAGATTGCATTTGATTACTTGACAGAGAAGTCCCTGGACTTACTACCATAGCAGAGGAAATTATTGAGGTTGAATCTGTTGTTTTAGTAGCAAACGACATTGATGCTCCAGACGTTGTCGACGGAGGTTCAGTAGTTTTTTCTGGTTCAGTTTTCTTTGTAGTTTCTTTGTTTTCTGTTGTATTTGACAATTTTTGTGGAGTATCAGTTACATCTTCATTATCATTTTCATCCTTGATATCATCATTCAATTCTCCGCGAAGACCTTTCAGCATTAAGGCTAATCTTGATTGTTTCATTTTTTCGATAATTGGATTATTTTCAAATTGTGCAGCTGATGCATTGCGCGGTTTCACGAAATTCACTTCATCATCATCATCATCGGTTTGTTCTCGTAGATTTTTACGAGAATTAAAATTTCTCTTGAATTCCTCGTCATCGTAATTTTTATTGAAAAGCGTCAATTTAGGTTTATATTGCCGATTTACATCTTCTTTCGAAATGGAAATTACTGGAATAGAATTATGGACTGGAGATAAATTTTCTGAAACATTTTCTATTGGAATTTGATATGAATTCAAAGGATGATGATGATATTGGATTTCATTCATATTCGGTGTCGATGATAATTGTGTTATTTGATTTACCGCCACATAAGATGATTGTGGAATATTTAATCTTGATTTATCATTAATTAATTGCTGTTTCTCTCTATTATTCAATTCATTACATGATTGTTTAGCTTTCGGTGATATTGAATTTTCAGATGATGTTGAATTATTACCACTAGCATTCAATTCAGAAAGTTTTCGTTTCGGTGTTAACATATGAATGCTTGAACTCAATGAACTTGTAATATCATTGCTTGGTATACACATTCGTTTTTTAATTACTTGCTCTGAATTGATTGCTTTTGAATTTGGTGATGATTGACCTTCACGTTGACGTTTTATTGCGTAACTGTTATTGATGGAAGTTGATGAATTTGATGCATTCATATGAAGCACAGAAATATCTTTGCAATACTTTTTAGCCATATCAAGCCCATCCAAATCCTAAATTTTACGGAGAGGAAGAAAGAAAAAAAGTGTACAAAATTATAATTAAACGTTCATAAAAAATTGAAAAATTAAAAAAATATACATATATATATATAGACTCACATCACTATTAATTCTTTTTCGTGAAATTTCTTTAAGTGCATCTAGCACACTTCTTGTTGGCACTAAATCATTTTCAGCAGGATGAAGTATCGGCCTATTTTCGCATGATAATTCTGAAGTTGTCTTTCTTAAATTTACAGTTGGAACAACTGAAGGTGATCGTAAAATACTTGATCTAGTATTTGCATGAAATATCACTTTATCTGTTTATTTTAATAAAAAAAAAATTTTTGAATTAAATTATAATATGTAATTTTTAATTGATATAAATTTTATTCATTCATATTTACCTGGTGGAGCTATTCGAACTACAGATGCTGGTCGATTTCTATTTGCTTTATATTGAATTTGTGATTTATTTAAATGTACAATTGAAAATTGTCCTGGTCTATTATAACGATTACCAGCTGATAAACTACGATTCAATTTTACACTGTCATCATGATATTTTACAATACGTGACGCTAAACCTTTACTACGAATATCTGTGTATATTCTGAAAATACAACAATAAAATAAAATTTTTAGATATAATTTTCAATAACGAATAAAAAATAAAATAATAGCGAAAATAATAAAAATTATTGAATTTCAATTATTATTACCTTGGATCAATTATGCTACTCCTATTAATCGGAGATATTTTTATTGATGATGATAACGATGATGTTGGTTTTATTCTATCCAAATTATTTGCTGATGATGAACATTTTTGAATCGGACTAATTTGACCACCCCATGGAAATTTACCATTTAAACTAGAACAAAAAAGAAAAAGAAAAATGAAATTAAAATTTGTAAATATTTTTTTTTTTTGCAAAATCATTATTAACAACTTACGTTGATTTTTGAATATGCGTTGATTCGGCAATTGGACTATAAATACTTGTCGTATTCAAATTTGTTGATCTATTACTACTGTATAATGAATTTCGTTTATCCATAATTATTTATTTTAAATTTAATTGATTTTTCATTCAATAGAAAATAAGACAACTTAAGATTTTTCTACCACAAATTTCTCAAATATATATATAAAAAAAAAAAAAAAAATTCTTTCGAGACTTTTGTAACTTGTTGTTTGTTTAATAATGATGATGATAACCTCTAAAAATTTTCCTTCTTTTTTTTTTTAAGTCACACCACAGCACACTGTTTCTGTTTCTGCGCTATTTTTAAATTATTTTTTTTTTCCAATTATGTTACTGGTTAAGTGGTTACTTAGTATTTTTATTATTTTTTTCAGATGTGAATACAAAAATAAATATGTAATTTTAATTTATTATTTTTAACAATTAATTAATTTTATATTACACTGTATAAATGTATATTAAAAAATTTTATTTAAATATTAATTAAATTATATAAAATAAACATATAATTCTTTCATTTATATGTTGTTTTTTCTTGTCTTTACTTTTTAAATGCAAAACAAAATATTCATCACTTAAAAAAACTGGAAATTGATATATTTATATTGATTTAACTATTTAATGTAATTCCTTCTACGAGTGCGGAATGAAACGAATGACAGACGCAACGAAACATCTCATGCGTTGCTTTTTAAAACAACAACAGCTGCAGATAAAAAATAGTAGCCAACAACAACATTACATTACATACAATACAACAACAATAAAATTGTATTTCATTTCATTTCACAAAAATTTGAAATTATATATTATTATGATATCGATAGGGGAGGGATAAGGACAAAAATAGAAATGACAGCATTGGTAAAATGAAACTATAATTTTTTGTGCGTAAATTAATAACATAACATAACCTTATTTTATAATTATGAATTGGATTGGGACTGCGTTGCATTGAAATATAGGATTGGGTTGGAATTGCATTGCAACTCAGCAAAATTTTAAATTTTTATATAATGCAAAAAAGCGGTTTGAAATTGAAACAATGGAAATGAAATTAATATATATAGAAAATAAATAAATAAAAATTTGAAATGAATGTCATTACCAGTTGAAATTTATTTTATACATTTCTACATTTCATGGGATCATGGGGAAATTTTATAACAGACGCCAGAAATTTTATTTCATTTTTAAAATCAGTGCAACTGTAATTTTATTTTATCAGGCAGGATTCATAACAGTTGTTGAGTTGAGTCAGAGTTGACAGTTGAGTTGATACAATATTATTAAAGAAAAATTATTATATCTTTGGTATGATATTGATTTCTTTCGTAACGAATACTTTCTTAAGATGAGATGAGACTGTTTAAATGAAACAATTAAATTATTTTATTCATAGTAATATTTTAATAAAGAAATAATTAAATTATAAATTATAAAAATTCAAATATTAAATGTATGATTATACGATATAAAACATAATAATATTCATAAAAATTTACTAAATTATTTAATTTCAAGAACATAAATTTATAATTTTGTAAATTAGAAAATAATACAATTTTTAAGAGTAATAAAAACTAAATTTATATAACAATAATTTAAAAAGAAAATAATATATGTATATATTCAAAAAATTTCAAAATATATATAAAAAAAATTAATTTAATTTATGTAGTACGTGATGATGTATCTTTGATGGTTTATGCATTCGACGTTTTGCTTTTCTAATTACACGAGTATTATTATCAAAAATTTCATTATTTTTATTATTACTTGTATTATGACAATTATTATCCCCATTACCTTTATTAGAACTAGTATTATTATCATCATTATTATCATTATTATTATTATTATTACTTTCATAAAATGGTAATGCTGTTAATGGTGTTCCATCATTTGTTTTATAATCAATATTATCAAAATTAAATATTCCATTACAAAAATTATTTAATTGAAAATTTACAATATCATCATTATTATTATTATTTTTTAATTCAATATTTGAATTATTTGTATTTAAATCAATTAAATTTTTTTCATTATTATTATTATTTAAATTTGATAATTTTTGTATATTTTCTTTATTTTGAATTGTATTATTCTTTTCAAATTCAAAATATAATTTTTTTGTTGATATATCAACTTTATTTAAATATGGTGTACACATTTCATTATTATGTAATTCAATTTTATCATTATTTAATTTATCATCAATAATATTCATATTAAATAAATTTTTATCATTATTATGATGATCATGATTATCATTATTGTGATAGTTATTCAAATCAAATAATGTATCTTCTGTTTTAGTACATGTATCATTTGATTTTATGATATTATGTAATTTATCATTATCAGATTTATCATTATTATTATTATTATTATTTTCGGATTTTTGTTTATCTTTTTCAATAATTGGAATCGGTTTTAATGTTGTATTTAAAAAATTTGATATTCTTTGACTTCTCCTTCTATTTTTATCAATTTCCTTTTTATGTGAATGAATAATTTTTATTGATGATTTATTTTTATGTGTCTGTGTAACCAATTTCTTAATTATTGATGGTTTAACATTACAAGATAATTCATTATCTGTTGTTGTTACTCCAGATTCAGTCAATTCAGATGATATCAAATCTTTTGTACAATTATTCGAATTTAATGATGATAATGATAACGGTGATGGTGGTATTGATAATTCTCTGTTATGTTTTGATATTAATTTATCATTGAATGTATTTGTATTTGTAGTATCAGTTTTATTATCATAATCTGGTTTTTTCATGTATATCATTGCTTTATCTAAATACCATTTTAAATTTGGTGTTATTGTTTTAATTATCGTTTGATATAATGATCTATTCATATTTTGTTCTGTATTTGCATCATCGTTTTCATGATCTTCATCAATATTTGATGATAATGATAATAATTCATGCATAGATGTATTCAATTCTATCGTTTTTGGGGTAATTGATGTAGAAGCAGTTTGTAAATTATTATTTTCATTCATTTTTAATCCATTTATAATGGTCTTTTCAAAAACACTTTTTGACATTATCTCTATAGCACTAGATTCATTACCAGATTGACGATGACGATCGATTTCATTGATTTCGAATGTAATTTTTGGTAAAAATTTACAATTACATAAACAAACTTGAATTTCCTTATTATTCTAAATAATTTACAAAAAGAGAATTAAAAATTTAATATTAATTTGAAAATATTATTTTAACATTCATTTATTTTTAAGATTAATTTTTGTTATTCACGAAACCACGAAACACATATACATATCACAACATAGAGAACTACACAACAAAAATTATAATTTATCCTTTGCATTTAAATTTTTAAGTTTTGTTTCTCACTTAAATGTGCTTAAATTTAATAATTGAAATGTGAACGTGATAAAAACATTTATAAGATAATTTATAAGATGCACGTAAAATGCAAAGGATTAAATGACTACATTCAGTTTTCTTTGGAATAAAATTAAATAATGTAAAATGTAAAGTTGTTATTTTGTTTTGTTTTTTTCTTTTTTCTTCAATGTACTTTCTCTTTTGAGCATTTTATGATCCTTGAGAAATGCCATTGTAGTACGAGTCCAACAATTCGTAATGGTCCCATTAATAATGCTTGCAGCATATTAACGCAAATACCATTCCATGGTGCCATACCACAACACATAATTGTTATTGCCCAACTTTCAAGTCCCAGTATTGAGAAAAATGATCCTTTCTAGAAATGTAAAATCACAAAATTAAAATTCGAAATAAAATAAAATCAAAAATACCAATTACATACCAATGCATCTTCAAGAATTTGTTTTGCTACTTCTTCTGGATCTGCCAAACCACCACTACCGGATATGATTTTTGTCTCTTTCGGTTTAGTTTTTTCTTCATTTTGAAATCCTGGTGTATCAGTATCACATGGTAATGCAAGTGTTACACTTACTCCTTTATGTTTAGCTTCCATAGCGACAGTTTCTGCTAGACCGCGTAATGCAAATTTTGTAGCAGTGTATGGTCCATAACCGTATATACCAAATAATGATGCTATTGAACCGGTCATCACAATAATACCTTCACCGGCATCTTTCATTTTCGGTAAAACATAACGGGTGCAATAATACGTTCCGTAATAATTGATATCCATAAGTTTTTTGGCATCCTCGACAGATACCTCTTCAACAGTACCACAAATAGCTAGACCGGCACAATTAATTAACATATAAATGGGTCCCATTGTCTTCTCAATATCTGATAAAACATTTTCAATATCTGAATAATTTGTTGAAATATCCAATGATCTGTATGAGAATTTTTGTGTTGGATTTATTTTTTTCAATTTTAAAAGTTCTACAGTTTGCTCTACATTGTAAAAATATAAAAACAATAAAATTTATAAAAAAAAAATGAAAAAAAAATTTTTTTTCTTCATATTTTACCTAATAACTGAACATTTCTTGCAATTACAGTTACATGAGCGCCTTTTAGAGCGCATTGAATTGCAATTCGTAATCCTATACCACTTGTCCCACCTGTTATGACTACATGACGACCTTCAATGTTTTTAGGTTTTTTTAATGATTTTAATTTGTACAAAAGTGCTAATTGAGCCAAAAATGCTAGGAAAATGTACATAAGTTTATCGGTACTTATCAGCCAATCCATGTTTTTATTTTTCGTCGACACTTAACACTTAGTTCACTTAAAAATGAAAAGTCTTTTTAATTTTACTTTTTTTCAAATATTTATTTTATAAAATTGCTTTATGATTAATAAATTCAATTAACAAATTAAATAAAAAATAAAATCGGAGTCAGAAAAATAAATGCAATGATATCTGAGATTAGAGCGCGGGAAATCAGCTGATCTGATATTGGACTTTTCTTCTACTTCTACCTTTCCAACCACTACCATTCCACTACACCATATACTGTACATATAAGAAAATTCTCACCTAAGTTTTAATATCCAAGCATTCCTATAATAAAATAATTTTTTTTCCAAAAAAAATTACCTCTAAAACTGGAAATGAAATTGAAACCATTCAAAAATTCAATTGTTCCTAGTAATGAGAAATGAAATGTTTAAATGAAAATTATCGTTAATTATCATGAAATAACGAAATTTTTTTTTTTTTTTTTCATTTAATTTGATTGGAAGAGCAATTTGATTTTTTCATAAATTAAAAAAATTTAGATTTTCAAACAATTAATTATATATAATTTATGCTGGAAATGATAATAGTAATTTGAAAATTTTATTTTCATATAATTCCCAATATTCAAGCAGCAGAGATCCGACCCTATAGTACGATATGAAAAATAAATTATTTTCTCGAATATGGTAACAATGAAAAAATGAATGAACGAACGAAATATGATAGAATAAAAGAATTCACGTATATGTATAAATAAAAAAATACCCAAAATGGTGGGCATTAGAAAATATAAAATATGTTGCAAGGTGTTTTCTCTCGAAATTTAATTGATAAAATTTGTATGGTGGCCGTGGCATGGTAAATGAAATGGTATTTTCGTATTCCTCAATATTCCTCATATCATCTCATGTCTCATCATCATATTGAATATTGTGAATTGTAATTTGTGATTGTAATTTGTGACTTTGTGAGTGAATTTGATTTTGAGTTACGTTGCGAAAAAAAGAAAACAAAAAAGAATTAAAAATAAACGAAATGAAAAATAAGAAAAAATAACATAAATGTAGATTATAATTTTAGTAAAAAATATAAAAATTTAATTAAAATATTATTAATAAAATTTATAAATATTTGTGAAAAACTATACAACAAATAAATCAACAAAATACAAAATATTTAGAGTAGAAACAAGTAGAAAAAATAAGAAGGAGAAAGAGAACACCAACAAAAATTTGATATTGAAAAGAAACGTACAACAAAAATTATTAAGGTGAAGTGAGTGACTGAATTTTACGTTGTTGTTGTTTGTTTTTTGTGTTTTGTTTTTCATCATTTTTTCACCTTGTTAATTTTTTTTTTGTTTCTCCTTATTTTTTGAATGAAGTGAATTTAAGGAATTTTTCTGTAAAATAAAAATAACATAGATAGAGATACGAAACGAATACGAGTTGAAAATATAAAGTGAAATAAGTGCTTTTTTATTTCAAATTTTATTTTTTCGGTGAATTTTTATAATTTTTCATTTCATCTACTCGAAAGGAATAATAAATTGTATTGTATGTACAATGTGATAATAATTTTTAAAAAATGTTTATATGCAATTAAATGTTAAAATAATTACAAATTATTATAGCAATTAACAAGGTAGTTTAGCTACATTATTTTGTATTTTTAAAAAGTGTATTGTGTGTGAGTGTGTGTGCTTGTATTAAAAAGAATTAGAAAGAAAAAAAAAGTGGTGGATACGAAGAAGAAGAAGAAGATAAATTAAAATCAAGATTAAAATTTATAAATATTATTAGGTACCTATACTTATTACTTACCTATTTATTTCTTTTTTTTTATTTTTGTTATTGAAAAAAATATATTATGTATAATTTTATTTAATTAAGAAAAATATTGTAAAAAATACATAAGTACATAAATACAACACATTCATAATTATTAATGTTTTATATTTCCTGTTATAAAAATAATTAAAGCAAAATAAAGTATTCGGATTTTTTGAGTTAGCTAGGTATTTTCCGAAAGATACATATAGCTATATATAAATTTTTAAAAACAGCAGCCGAGCCGGATCATTTGTGTATGTGAAAAAAAAGGTAAGTTATTATTTTATAAAAAAAAAAAAAAATTTTTTTTTTCTCAAATTTTAGGTAGCTAGGTACTATTTAAAAAAAATAAAAAAAAAACATTTTTAATTTTCTTTAAATATAAATATTCATTTTTATATCGCGCTAATCAGTACACACAAGCAAAACATAATTTATGCTAATTATTTTGTTATGCTTACGTAGTCGTCTACGGTCTACCTATAAAAGTACAAAATCTAAAAGTGTAGTCAACAAAAAGTTTAAAAAAAAATTAAAATTATATTTTGTTATTTAGTCATGATAATTAATTAATTTTTTAAGAAAAATACAATTTTTTTAAACAATTTATTTATACATAGCCTATATGTAATGTTACATAGTGGATTGTATATTGTATTAATAGACAATTTATTTATTTATCACACATACTGGTAGTTACATATTTTTTCTAGCTACAACGATTACCTATTTACATATTTACATATTATGTGCAATGCAATGCGAAGCGAATATACTAACTATATATACATTTTAAATCTCAAATTGGAATATTGAAAAATGATGGAAATATGTATTATGTACGTACATACATTAGATACATACTTGCTTAATTTTTATTTATTTATTTTAATTCTTATAATATTTTTATTACTGTGTAGTATTTATTTATTTTTTATTTATTTCTTTTCAAATTATTGCACATATATAGGTACATAGGTAGTTATGTTGTGTTGTGTAAAAAAAAATATTGTGTATTTGTCATGTCCTTGTTTTGAATATCAAATGCATAAAAATCTACTTATTATTTTAATCGTACGCATTTATCCATATGTACATAAATGTACATACGTATGTAGTATACCTATTATATATTTATATACATATGTAGTTATGTATATTTTTTTTTTACATTTTTTTTTGAGGTCATCATTGTATACACGAATGTATAACACGAATGAAATATATCACACAACATACAACACAGTGTATGAATAAAAAGCCACATAAAACACACAATATTTTGTGCAATTGATGAGTTATTATTATACAGCTATTATAGCTATACATAGATATTTATATGAATAAATACGTTACGTTACGTTTGCTATATACAGCTACATATATATACATCATATACATATATACATATCTACAAAGTAGGTATGTATACGTAAATATTCATATGATATGGTTAAGTGAAAAAATATGCATGCATGAATGTACATACTTATATATATATATGTATATATAAAATGTGCGTTTACTCATGAGTATATAGGTGTCTAGTGTTGATAAATCGTATAATGTAAGTAACGTGCGTGTACACAATTTGTATTACAAATTACAATAATAAAACATATTTTAAATTTGTAATATACATATGTACATATATAATAACACATATGTATCTTAGTAAGAATAAAATTTACTTCTTAAATTATTGATATTAGATATTATTGATACTAGCAATACTAGCATATACCTACATATTTACATCCATAACACGTACACTTACTTATACTTACTTACATTATGTACGTATGCATACATGTAAGGTAGGTAATATCAGAAAAATGTTTAACTAAAATTTAAATTTTTTGAAGAGAAACAATTTATTGCTATGAATAACAACAAATTACATTAAATCATATTTTTATTTTTATTTACAATTATATTTTTTCTTCTAATTTTAGATTCTCATAATTATGTACTTTTAATTTTTATCACAAATCATATTAGTATAACAATTTATTTTCTGTAACCGTGTAAATACATCATGAAATTAAATTAAAAAAATTTAATTCAGAAATTATATGAAATATGACATCAAATAAAAGTGGTAGTGGTATTGAATTTTTCTCACTACATTACACTAGACATGAGTGTTAAATGTGCATTATTTATAAATTTATTATAAATTATAGGTAGTACATATAAACAGTGGACATAAAAAATCTTTGTACACCTCCATATTTAAACTTTTGATTACTTTTGTAAGTCAACTGTAAGTCAAAATCAAATGAACACATTTTACCATTTTTTTCCCCTAAATGCATTAAATTAAATGGGAAATGATACATACATATGTTCTCTTTCTCAATATTAATGTTCCGGAATTTCATTTTCATATGTACCTCTGTTCATTCTCAAGTTATAGAGAAATAATTAATATAAAGTAAAGTTTCAAAATTACAAGTGAAAAATTTTTGTACACTCATCTCATATTAATCTCATATACCTAATTTTTTATTATGTGTTTTTTTTGGGAAATTTTACAAAAATCTCTTTCTTGTAAAAAATATTTTTTTCAATTTTGATTATGATTAGCATACTTAAGGAAGGCATTATTTTCAATTCAAGACAATTCCATATACATATGCAATTTAATTAATGACAAAAATTTAGAGGTGCGTACAAAGACTTTTGATATCCACCCCACCGTATATACATGTACCGTCCATTATTTATATGTACAAAAATTTCTTCAAAATAATACGAGTATATATACATATTTATATGTATTATCAGTAACTTTTATTACTTTATTAAATTATCACTTCATAATTACGTGACTATGTGACTATAAATGATGAACACATGAGATGCAAGTGTACAAACTTTACAGATGTAAGTACTAAGTACTATACCAAATACCACATAAGTATGTAACGTATATCTTATAAGACCTACGATTTAATTGATACCATGGAATATCTACGTATATATATGTGCACATCATATATTTGTACATACTCTTAAATCTTTAAATTTTTATTTCTCTATTTACATAAATAATTTAGAGAAATGAAAATTATTTTATTATTTAATCTATTTTTATTTTTCAAAAAAATATATATATCTACATAATTTATGTATGTACACAATCATTTAATTGGTGTGCATGTTTATAATATTTGTACAAAATATTATTTTTATCAAAAAATCACTACACATACGAGTATTTACCATTCTTTTATATGTAATGTTTAATGTACGAATATATAATATGTAATGTATGTATATGCACTTTATATTTAACGTTACGTATGCAACGTACATACACATAAAATATCATACATATTATGTCCTCTTTATATTGCTTTTATATTGCTTTTACCAAAAAAATATTTTACTATATGTTATACGTTATACAACTGTTGTTATACTGTGTGTAGAATATGTGTGACAAATGCAACTAAATGCTTGCATATATAATCTGCACCTATATATCTGTATTTGCAAAATACATAATAATTTCATACATACATGTATATAGATGTACGTACGTACATATATGTGTGTGTGTATATTTGTAATTGTAAATCGTCGTAAAACACGTAAAGATTCTACATAGGTAGATATGTGATATAAACGAATGAAAGTGGATAAAGTCAAATAAACTTTCTTCCAAAGAAAATAAAAGAAAAAAAATAAAAACAAAATACATAAACAGAGAAACACGAATGAAAAATAACAAAAAAAAAAAAATGGCAAAAAAAAAATTTCACAAAGATAAAGATACAAAGATACATACATACACTATACTATACATATTCATTTAATTTTATTTGTACATAGCTACTTGCATATATCTAGTCGTATTCGTATCTGTACGTACATTATTTATGTACATAGATGTGTGCTGCTGCATTTTGCTATCAAGAGAAATGCAGAGAAAATATCTGTATGTTAGCTTTATATAGAGAAAAAATTAACAAAAAAAAAAAAATATAAAAAATTTGCCTGTAAAAAAAATGAAGAAAATTAATAAAATAATAAAAAGAAAAATATTTTAAAGAAAATACACATAATATACTCAAATGTTCAAGTAATATACATACGACTGTATGTAGATACATAATATGTACGTATAGTAAAAATCAAGGATTACTGAGAGGAAGTATAATGGTACAAGGTACCATCACATCATTCATGTCATTCATGATGCATTTTTTATGAGATAATTTTCGTTTATTCGTAACGTACATACTTAGTAGATAGTAGTACTACATATTTTTGCATAAGAGCTTAATATCATATCATGAACACGATGATGATGATGGATGGTGCTGATGATGATGTCGGTAAAGATAATAATACAGCAATAGACTACACTACACAATTATAAACTTGTCTCATAGGGTATTTATGTATTTTGTGTAAAAATTAAAAGTATGATTTGACTTTGAAAAATTTTGAAAACAAAAACAATGATTTTACATACAAAAATTTTAAAAAATTACTTTGCATACCTTTTAGGTGCTAATAAAAATGAATTTTTGAATATTTTGATGAAAAAGAACATATATAATTTTATTTTGTTAATAAAAATGGAAATATAACAAAGAATTTTATACTTTTTTTTTTGTAAAAACATCAGAAAAGTTCAAATTTTATTTAGATACAAAAATCATATAGATATATGAAGATTTACTGTATGAAAATAGAAGTCAAAGTTGAACGATTTTTCAAAAAAAAAAAAACCCTCTCCTTTTTTAAGAACTATAACTAAATTTCAGGACCTAAAATCAAAAATGTGCTATATTCAAGCACCACAATATCCTTCAGACTATCTATATTCAAAATTTCAAAGAAATTGGTCAATCAGTGTTTGCTGTACGGGGTGGTGCATTTGTGGATGCCGAAAAATCACAATTTTGACAGCTTTGACACCCCGTAAAAAGGGAAACAGAAAAAGTGCTCCATTAAGAACCACAATTTCTATCAAAGTATCTATGTTTCAAGTTTTATTGAAATCGGTTAAGTAACTTCGGAGATATGTGATGCACAAGATAGCAGATATCTTGAATCCTAATCTTAAAATAAATTTCATTCATTTGTATCTATTGTATTAGATACATTTTTGCATATTATATTATACATATATATACTTGTATTTGCATGAATTTCTTCGAAAAAATTATTAAGAAAATAATGTCTTTATATATGTATATTATTCTTCTTCAACGATATAAACATAGATATTTCGTTAATTTTACATAAATTACAATAAGGTAAATTTTTTTTTTTATCCTGTTCAGTGTTCATATATACATTATTGTACACTCTTACATATTATGTATGTATGTGCATATTAATAAAAAAATATAAATACCTAATATAGTATACATAAGACATAAGTTAACTTAAAACCATTTTTACTTACAACTTTTTAAATGATTATAATTCTCTCACTAAGATTAAGATTTTTCTTTTGAGTTTAAAAGAAAAAATATAATAAAGAGAAGAAAGAAAAAAGAAGAAGAAGAAAACCAGCTAAATAAGCGTTGTTGTAATAATTACATTGAATAAAAAATCTTACTTCTTAAGAAATTAAAAAAGTTAGGTACTCTATGTTCATTTGTTCGAGTGCATACTATATATACTATTCATTATATTTATATTATATAGAAAAGTATAGGTATATGTATGTAATACTTATATGTATGCGTTTTTTTTTTCAAACAAAATCCTTTAACAAAAATTTCAATTAATTTCTCAAAATATAAAATAATTAAAATGTTTTCCTTTTATTTTATTTTTCAAAAGTATATGTAGGATGTAGGATATAGGAGTTAAAATGCTATATAAGTATGTTAGAGTTAAAATTATCTGATGAATAATAAAAGTGTTACATACATGTATATATATGAAATGAAATTAAAAAATAACAAGAAAAATACGAAGAAACTATAAAGTGGATGCATATATGTATATGTAGGTATCTATGTACTTGCTTTTATACGAGAGTGTTTTATCAAAGGATGAACAAAATAAAATAAAATGAAATATTAATCCTTATTTGAATAAAATAAAAACATCAAAAAAGTTTTAAATCCTTTAAAAATCTTATTGTTATAAAAGAAAATGAATAATAATTTGATTAGGAAACAGAAATAAATTAATTCACATATACAGTGATGCTGTAAATAATTAGTCGTAGTGGTATACGCTGTATAAAAATGTGATTTAAACTTAAGAAACAGTACGAAAATGAGTATAAATTATAAATGATTTCTCTTCTTTTTCGATGGCATTAAAGAGCAATGATTGATGCTTTTTTACAATAAAATAAATCGTACCTGTGTCTCCAGTGTATATAGTTGATTTTACACTGTTTTTATTATTAAAATGTAATTTTTATTAAAAAAATATTTAATTATTAAAGTATTGAAAAATTAGAAAAATCCTTGAAGATTTTTATGTTGGAAATTTTCCCCAGTGCTCTAATATTGATTTAAAAGATCATTCTTGAGTAAGTTAAGACAACAAAAGGTCTAACTAATGAATAGGGGAATATTTCTCATAAGGATCAGTGATTAAATAACATGAGAATGTTTATAAAATAAAAGGATATCATACTAAATATTTGATAATGTTAATATATTACTCCATTTGTTCAAAATAATGTCATATCCTGTTCTTGTTTTCCTTCGATGACTGAAAGACCTAATGTCTTTCATGGCACAAATCGAATTTGAATCTTCTGTAACAAACAATTCCATTCAGAATTTCAGAACGATAATCAGCGATCCATTCCCAATTAATGATATTCAACATTTCTCGGACATTTTTTTTTCCTTATTTTTGCATTTTTTCACATTGACATTCGTCTTCCTTCTGGTCAAACATATTCTTCCTCCCTAATGGTTTAATATTAAGAATTTTCTTCGGGAACCAATGAATATTGATATCTTTTTTTCTTGAATATTTTAAAGGATTAGTATATTTTTGTTCCACGATTTATTCACATCAGTTTACACTATTCACATCCCTTCATATTCGAGAGTGCATATAATATTTAAATTGTAGTATATATAGAGAAATGGCTTGTAGTAGTGTTTTCGTTTCGTTATATTTCTTCTGATTATAGTATTTAGAATGTAGTAGATACTTAAATTTTTATTTGAGGTAATAATTTAAATTACATAATTGCATAGAATTCTATTCTTACTTAGGTAATATTTTCTTATTTTTGTTCGTTTGTGCATGGATATTAATCAAAAATATGATCTACGTATTCTTATACTTATGTATATGCTTGGTATTTTGCTGTATTAATCTGAAAAAGAGTCCTTCAAGATTCAAAGCAACTCCTTTTCATATATGTACATTATGTAAAAAGCATAAATATGGAACGAAGAAGAAGTAACTATGTGCTATAGAGAGAACTGTAACAAATAATGTAACACTAATTAATTTTTTATTTAGTTCAGCTACTTCGAGTATTTGTATCTTATTTTTTTCCATATTTTATCTATAATATCAAAAAAAAAAAAAAATTTTTGTTTTAGAAAGAAAAAATTATCATTTCTTTCATCCTAAAAATATTTAATTAGTTATAGTTGCTACCGATACTGAAAATAGACCACAAATATAGCGAAGAATATGCACTCAAAATATTTACATACTTCAAAAACTCAAATGATAACAACAAAAAAAAATGATTGCAATGCAATGCAATATTTTTTAATTCTCTTAAGTCCTAGTCATCTGTTTTTTATTACAGAGATGATACGTTACGTATGCAACAACAGCACAGAAAAAAAATTCAAAAATCCATCACCACCACAACCACCAGTCATCATCATCACCAGTGTATTTACTAGTACAAATAAATGCGAGTTTAGAATTTAGAAGAAAATTAAAATCGTAAATTGCATTGTATTTGTTATTTAAGTAAAATGCAAATAAAAATAAATTGCTACTTAAGAGTAGGTTTAGACTTTGAAAAATTTCGAAAACAACAACAATTTTACATACAAAAATTTTAAAAAATTACTTTGCATACCTTTTAGGTGCTAATAAAAATGAATTTTTGAATATTTTGATGAAAAAGAACATATGTAATTTTATTTTGATAATAAAAATGGAAATATAACAAAGATTTTTATACTATTTTTTGAAAATTCTTCAGAAAAGTCCAAATTTTATTTTGATACCAAAATCATATAGAAATATGAAGATTTAATGTATGAAAACAGAAGTCAAAGTTGAACGATTTTTCAAAAACAAAAACCCTCTCCTTTTTTAAGAACTATAACTAAATTTCAGGACTTAAAATCAAAAATGTGCTATATTCAAGCACCACAATATCCTTCAGACTATCTATATTCAAAATTTCAAAGAAATTGGTCAATCAGTGTTTGCTGTATGTGTGTATATGTGCAATCAGTGTGGTGGGGTGCATTTGGATGCCGAAAAATCGCAATTTTGACAACTTTGACACCCTGTAAAAAAGAAAAAAGGACATTTAAAAAAAAAACACTTCGTTAAGCACCACAATTCCTATCAAAGTATCTATGTTTTAAATTTCATTGAAATCGGTTAAGTAACTTCGGAGATAATTGGTGCACAAGATAGCAGATATCTCGAAACCTACTCCTAAGCTTCAATCCATTTAATTTTTCTTTTGTTGAAAAATTTTTTTTCGAAATTCTTTTTTTTTTTTAAATTCTATCAAGCATTGAATTTATTTTATTGTTAATTTTCTTCTTATTATTATAATAATTTTTCTTATTGCATTTTTTAATTTATTTTTGGTTTAATTTAATGATAATGACGATGATGATGAAGCCGGCTAAAATAAAATAAGGCAAATGTAAAAGCAAAAATAATAAGAAATAATTTCAGTTCAGCTCAGATGATAGTACAGACTACATAGTAGATTATTATATCGTCATCGTTCTATATACACAAATGTATGTACATCAAACATATGTGAGTAAATGGAATCATAAAAAAGACAACAAAATATTACGTATGTACATGTATACGAAAGTGACGGCACTCACCCCAGAAGGTCATTAAGTAAATTCTGAAATTCTTAAAATTCTTTATTCAAAATATGTAAGTATTTACATACTTACGTTGTTATACTCGTATGTACGAGGATATGTATGTATGTATAGTATACCATGAATGCATAATATGGGACTGGGACGGGACTATGGGCTGGAATGAAATACACACAAAAATGTACTACTCGTATATGCATATATGTATATATGCGTTTTCTTGCATATAGATAGAGTTAGTGCGATCCAATATAATAGGTATATTATGGTCATGGTGGTGCTATGTTATAGCTTTACACATAATTCCATTATACATAGATTTAAATATAAGAAAAGATAATATTCTAAAAAATATAAGAGACATGGTACAGACAGATAGAATGGAGTGGAGAAGATTGTACACGATTCCTCTACATCTCTGCTCCATCTAGCTGCTCTATTCTTTATATTTTTTCTGTCTTCTTTCTATGATCTTATACCTATTTTGGTTTTTTTTTTATTCGTTACCTTCTTTTTTTTTTTTTTTACTGAGAATAGGACACACACATCATGTAACCAACATAACCAATATAAATTTATTAACCAAAAAATGAAGAAAAAAAAAAAACAACATCCGAAAACGAAAAAGTCAAGTCACAGCACAGCCTTCATTATATAGATTATAGAATAGGTTAGGTACTTATATACCTACATACATATTTTGTTCATCATATCACACTTTATGGATATTACGTGCACAAATACACATCATATGGATACGATATTGGGAGGCATAGGATAGGATACCGATTAAATGTACATAAGTATGTACATACTACATATATTCACATACGAATAGATATAGTTAGGCATAAAAATATGCATCGAGTATGTATTTATATATGTAGTGTGTTAAAAATACATACACACACAAATGTGCTACATACCTACTTCAACATAAGTATGTCCATCATACTTACATTTATACACATTATGTGAAACTATGCAAAAAGATAAAAATATGAGCCATAAAATCAAAGAGCCTATATACAAAAACCAGTGGAGCCTGAACACATTGTATTGTATATGTAGTACCTACATTTTTTCTCTATCGTTTGATTTTATTTATTCTTAGTATGTACGTGCTTGTTTATGTATGTAATATACACATCTGTACGTACGTTTTACAATAGATATGCGCTCTTATTTAGATTTTATTATTTATTTATTTTTTTTTTTTCTTTTCGATTTTTTGTATATAATTTTTATCATGATTTCAGTATGATGGAATCTTTCAATCTTAATTCACTCAACCAGATATAATAAATGTTATGTGTATGATGCATTGCACACACCTATTATATATACTATAGCCCTATAATACATATAATATAGAGATAGCTATGCATACATATTCATATGTATTTTAAAGCTCTATCTTTATCTCTATACATATCTGTTTAATTTATGTATGTTTTTATGTATTTTATATTATTCAATTTTTGATCTGATTTTCATGTTTTTTTTTTTTACCCTTCCTTCCACAGTGTACATATCTACATTTTTTTGACAAAAAAAAAATTTATTTACATTACCTTCATATTATATATACATATGTTGTAATTCCAATCTATTGAATTACTTGCAAATATTTATACTGTATCATACTATATGCACAGACACGAACAGTGACACCAAAAAAAAAATAGCCACGGCTACTTCTAAAGGGTAGGTGTTATGCATTTCATTTTCAATTAAATTTTAATGAAATTCAACATACAAAATCATTTGGGGATTAACTTTTAGTGCGGAAATCAGAACACTCTTGTACCTAAAAGTATCATAGTTTAATCGATTCATCTAATCCGAAATTTCTGTTGATTAATTGGAGTTTTTTAGATTGGAATATTGTAGAAATGAAATATGTGTATTTTTCAAATAATCAATAAATTATTGGAAATATCAAATGATCGTCAAAAAAATGATTAATTGTCAAATTTATTGATTGTCTCTTAAGCTTGACGATCAAGTAGACTCAATAATACAATAATACTTGTTATCTGTATTACCAAACTAAACTGCAAATGCAGTCTTCTTGTAAATGACATTTCCAAACACAGCCGTTTCAGAACTAAACGAAAATTTTCAATTATAGGATGTATTGTATTACAATAAAATTTTATATTTCAAAATACATATTTAAAAAAAAATCCATTTAGTATTTTCTTATAATAGATTGATTACATTCAAAATGATGCGTGATTTCTCAGTAAATCAGTCTTTTTTGTTCAGTTTTAAATTTCATTTAATTTAAATTTAAATTTAATCGATTATAGAAGTACATAAGTATTTATCCATAGTTAAAATTATAAATTGTATTTAATATAGTCCCAAACTTCATTTCACCGAAAATTATTAATTACACATTTGACGTTTAACTGACGTTTAATCTACAATCTTTAATGTCGCTTCTACATTCAATGCAGTCAGTGACTTTAACTTGGACATCTTCGGTTTTCGACTTTACAGCAGCATGCTTAACATGTAAAAGTAGCTGCCAAGTCTACTGCATTGAATGTAGAAGTTCTCATACATACACATTAAATCAAAGTTGAAGTTGAAATCAATACATTGAATGTAGAGTATAGTCGACATAATAACTGAATTTTAAATGAAGTAAAACAAACAAAAAAAAGAAAAGCAAAAAAAAAAAAAATTCACAACCAAAAATTAGTTCTGTCAAAAAAAAAAAAATGCACAATTTTGAGATTTAAATAAAAAAAATATCATGTATGTAGCGGATTTGTTTTGTGTGTCACTGTATGTTAAATTTAGATATGCAACAAAAAATATGCATAATATGTACATACATACATGTGTAGTATATTTATATCGTTTAAAAGGCTTATTTATAGAAATATTGAGTCAGTCCTTTAAAATTATTTTACACAAATCTGATGAAAATGAACAAAAATGGAAATCAAAATTGTATCAGTGGAGAGTTAAAAAAAAATTGAAACAAAAACAAAATGAAACAACTGATTATCCATAAAAAGTAGCAAAAGTTAACTTGTTTTCACTACTAATTTTATCTTGAAACAAATACTAATTTACCTTCTTTTTTTTAAAAATTTATTTTTCTATTAAATGAATACGTATATGCTTACATGTTCCTAAATGTATGCACATATATGAAACCGCTTATATTTCTGTTTGTATATTATGTGTATATGTACGTATATGCATCACATATATTTTACTTTCGACATTTTATTTATAATTTTTTTTTTTTTTTTTTTGGATCGTCGTAACACACGTAATTTAGGTGACTGTGACTACTGTACTGAACGACCACTAAAAAAAATCAAATGCACTAATCCACTGAGCTACTATACTATAATACTAAAGTTGCTGCTTGCTGGTGGCTGGCACTGGTACTCTGCTGCTGTATTACACATTTCATTCTCATGAAAGGATGAATGATTTTTCATCCTAGTTTTTTTTTTTTTTGTTTTTACTTTTTTACATTTTTATATTTTATTTTATTTTATTTTTTTTTTGTGTTCATTTTTCATTAAATGTTTGTTTTTATTTTTTGATTTTTTTTTTGTTTACTTTAAGAGGATAAAAATATTTGAAATTTTGGCTGTTAATACTCACGTATATGTATGTATTTAAGAATATACTCGTGTGTAATATGTCTAAATTTTTTTTGAGATGTTTTGGAAATTTGTTGTTTTTTTTTTTTTTTTTTTTTTTGGAAATCCTTGTTTTACTAGTTATTCATCAGATACAGATACACAGTAACACATTAAATTCATTTTTGTGTACATTTATGTTATATAGATACATACATAGACATATCGAAGGGAAGGGAGCTATATGAATAAAATATTTAAAAGAGAACAAAATAATTCTGGGAATTCGATAATCCCATTAAATGAAGTAAAGAAAATATGTAATATATAAAAAATAATAATAATAAAAAAAAAATGTTACAAAAATAAAAGGATGGCCTTCAAGGCCGTTTTTTATTTAAAAAAAAAATATTCAAGGGAAACATAATTATATCCAAACAGTATTATGCTCATTGGTATTCAGTTTTAATTTTAGATATTCTTTAAATATTTTTGTGTCTTTGTGTATTTTTGTTTTCTTTTTCTGGATTAATTATTTTTTCGTAATTTTTTTTCTTTACTTTTTGATTATTTTTTTTTAGCCAGATAAATGTTTTCGTTCAATTCTTTGCTGAAATATGATACGCATACAGTTTTGAAGCTTTGAAAACGTACATGTGTTGTGATAACTGATAACTGAGATAGACATGTAGTATTGAAATTATGAAATAATATAGATTGCGTATAATATCCTTAAAAATCATATTTGTATTGAATAAAATGACAAGACAATCTTAATTTCTTAGTTATAAGGATTATCATTAGCTCTTCTGTTTTTGGTGGGTTCTGACATTCTCCAATATCTACTTATTCCCATTTTGTATCTGTTGGCTGCTATAACTTTCAAATTTACCACGTTGATTCTTTTGAGATAGTTTTCTACCTCATTCATATGTAGTCATCTTATTTTTGTTATTCATTGTTTCATTTTCTTTCTCTGATGAAGTGTGCAGCAGAATTTTCTTTGTCTCGTCTTAATCTTGTCCTAACCATAAAGATAGAAATGCATTCTAATTAATTCCCTAAGAAAAAATTAAAAAATTGGATAATATTACAAGCTTTGGAATGGAACCTTCAAAGCAATAGACCAAGAAGACAATAGACATTACCAGAAACAGCAACAACAGACATAGACAAATATAAAAGTGCCAGCCAAAAAGTCAGATGTTTTGCATTAGAGGAGTAACAGGAAATAATAAAAATAGTATCAATATCACATGTCTGTCTCAGGTATGAAATTGCAAAGATGTACATGTACAGAAATGTGTAAATTTCATTTTCCAATCACCCAAAAAAATTTTTTTATCAAATTCAAGAAGCTAAAAATCAAACAACACTATATTAACATTCAAAAGGCCAACTGATATCATAAATTTTATTAATCCCAAAAACCCAGGAAATTCATTTACATATTATGTATACTCGTTCATTAAAAATAACATTTATTATATTTTATTTTAATTTTTAATATCGTAAAATTAATAAGCAAATTGTTTGTTAATTTTTTTTATTATTATTGTTTTTATTTTACAAAAATTTGTAAATCAAAAGGGTAGATAGTATGTTTATGTTTATGGGTACATATACAACTCGTACATGTAATACGTATCTAGGCTTGTGAAGTATCATTTATGAGAAGAAATTAATAATTTATGAAGAAAAAACAAGGCGTTACAAATTTTAATTAATTTCTAATCATAATTTTTCTGCCATAATATTGACTGTTGTTGTGCTGTTGAACTAAAAAAAAGTAGTAATAATAATAACAGAACCAATATAGACAAATTGGTCTATAATTTTTTCAATGAAATAAAAACACTTTAAAAATCGGTGTTACTACAAAATACATTGAATCGTTACAAATTTTTCAAGGAAATTATATTTTTGTTTTAAATTTTTTATTTGATCTTAGATATATTACATACGGACATTAATGATATATCAAATCGTATACGTTTTTGGGTGATTATTAATGGGTGTATAACGTGGTAGTAACTATAATGTTAAGATATTATCAGATGTTTATGTTTTTAGATGTTTAGTTTTTTTTTTCGTATGCACGTATATGCGCGTGTGATTTGAAGGTGTTAATAAATTTGATAATCTGCCAAGAAATTTAACAAAAAATAATGACTTAACTAAGTTTATGTATTTACTGCGCAAGTAACGGAAGATAGAATAAGAAACCAAGAATCGAACATTTTATATTGGATTGGAAGCATATCCTGCAAACAAACAGCAGAAATATGTAATGAAGATTTGTTCTGGAATTCATTCCCAAGAGAAAAGAAGCATAGTTCCATAGGATGGTGGCTTGGAAATAAGTGGGGAAGGGCAATTTTAAAGGCCGCGAGTGATATACAGGATGTCCCAAGTTCGGCGCAGGCATTTTATGGGATGACCCAATATTAACTTTCTTGGTAGAACCCACAATTACATTTTTTTGTTCCATAACTCGAAAACCACGACAGATAATTGAATAAGATAAATTGCAAATGAAAGGCAATCAATTCGGCAATATTTTAAGTAAAGAAAATTTAAAAAACAAAAACAATAGGGCAACATTTTGAGATATTTGACTTTGAACTCAAAATTTTGCATTTTTTTTCCATGAAAATTTGAATTTGATGTACCATATCTTTGGCATCACTGGACCGGACCGATCTGTACAATTCAAGTATCAAAGTAAAGACTGATTGATTATCTTTCTAATGAATACAAAATAATTGGAAACGATCAAGGACTTTGTGATTTATGACCACAAATAGGAAACAAGTCACTTGACCCCAAAAAAAAAAAAAAAAACTTCTGAGCCTTCTAACTCCTCACCCATTGAGATTAGACCCTCTCCCCTGCCATACGAGTTTTTTCGTTTCTCAGCGAGACCCATCGATTGGCAATTGCCTGGCATCCAAATTTGGGACACCCTGTAGAGTGATGAAAAGAGAGGGTGAGAAATAGAGATAAATGGCAGGATATTCTAGATGTTCCTAAAGGAATATAGTCGTCATCATTTGAAAAAATGATAAAAAACAGATCAGCATAGAAATTAGCCTAATAAAATATGCAGTTCCCAAGTAATAAATGAGACATAGTTGCAAAGAGGAAAGATATAAGAAATTGAGGAAAAGATAAATTTATTTTTAAAGAATGGTAAACATCACTGAAAAATAAACAAATAATGAATGAAAAAATATTTACGCAAAATAATAATAATGAATGATGATAAAACAAAATAAAGCACATCATCATATACTACATATGTACATTAAAAGAAATCAACATTGCAATAAAAGAAACAGCAATAATATAATATATGTTTGCATTGAATAGAAAGAGTATAAAATGCATATATAAATGTGTAATGTACTGCGGAGGACAGTGCACTTGCATATATACATATATGTCTATGTAGATATTTGTATTGTACGCAAATGTATTTTTATTGAGGAAAAGCGAATTGTATTTATATGTAGATATTCGTGTACTTGATGTACATACATCACAAACAAACATACGTACGTATACAGTACGTTTACGTATACATAATATAATACGACTGTACCTAATATGTACATGTATATTTTTTTAATTTTTTCAAATGTAAATATAATTTATGTGATACTGGTGATACCCACCTGAAACTTTGCCAAATCTTCTTCGTTTGCTACCCTTCTACCACCATCACCTCATCCTATGATCTATGATGTTATTCTTGGTTATATTGGGTTATAATGTTAAATTTTGTGTGTGTGTGTGTGTGGAAATTTCTTATTTACAATAATTATAATAAATACAGAAAGCAGAAATCTATCTAAGTACATACGTGTAGATTTGTATATACGTATACAGGGTGTTTTTCCGTTAACACCCGATAAAAGAAAACAAAAAACAGGGCTCATCGAAAGGAACAAAAAATCATTATGGAGGGGGGACGGAAATCTCAACCATTTAGCCGCTATAAATACCAGAAAATTTTTCATTTTAACATTCAATTTTCAAAAATTAACTAAAATCTCAACTGACATAACTTGCTAGATATCTCTGGAACGAAAAAAAAAATAACGTAAGATGTAAACAAAAATTTTTCAGAAAGAATCAGACTTTCTATTGACGGAAAAAAAAAATTGCACGTCAATCCGGTGTTTTTTCGAGAAATCACTGATTTTTTCTAAAAAATCAGATAAAAAAGTGTATGTTTTTGAATTTGACTGTCCATAACTTTTGAAGAGGACGGCCAACAGGGATGAGTTATAAATGTCAAATGAAACTGCAAGGAGTCTCCTATCGCCGCATGGTTGTACACCTTTTGAGCTGGAATGTAAAATAACGAAAATACAGGGTGTTTAGTGAAAAAAGAGAAGAAAAACTTTGACGCCCTCTAGCGGCTAAACGATTAAGGTTTACCTCCCCCCCCCCTCCTTCAATACGATTTTTTGTTCGTTTCGATGAGCCCTATTTGTGGTTTTCTTTTGTCGGGTGTTAACGGAAAAACATCCTGTATATACATGAAGGTGTACGTTCCATACATAAATTCATAAATATAGTTACATCTACATACGTACAATATACGTACAGATATGTGTGTATTAGATGTATGATGAGAATTCATTATCAATGATTCTGAACAAAATTTACAAAACAAATAAATTAAAATAAAAATAAAATAAAAATAAATAAAATTTGTTACGTTTATACCACAACTAAAATATGAAGGTTGGAGTGGAGGTACATACATACCTCCAGCCAGAGCTCTACCTTTAACTGCCTCACATCATTTATATACGGGGCACAAAATGTTTACAGTACTACCCGTATATACGCATGTATGACTATATATATGTATGTATTTATGTGTATAGAAAATTGAAAAAAAAATGTGTAGGTATTTATGATATGTATCTTCGTATAAACAAATATAATTTAGATATCTACTCATATCGTTTTCATGTAATGAAAATATTCACGTATACAGAATCTAACATCAATATTACAGGTATATTTCATATTCATACATGTACGACTTACTTGCATTCGTATATACTTATGTTTATGTATATACATATGTATATTAAAGCTAAAAAATTTTTATGTTTATTATACAACTTATATTTACACAACGCATCACTATAAATATAACACTATACATTTATGTACATCATGATCATCATTCAATTGTCGTTTTATACATATCGTCTTCTTCTAGAAATCACATCTCATCATAATAAAATGTCAGGTATAAAAAAAATTTAATATATAAAAATAAAAATAAAAAAAAAATCTAAAATAAAAATAAGCAGCTACCTATAAAATAATAAACAACAAACATCTACTCCTCAATGTAATAAAAAACAAAAAAAAAAAGGAAGGAATGAAATGCTGAAGAGAATACAAAAATATACTCGTACAAGCAAGGAGAAGTCACAAAAATGAAAAAAAAAAAGAAAAGAAAAGATAAAATAAACACCAAAATAATGAATTCCATCATTGGTGATGTTGTTGTTGTTGTTGTTGTTATTCCTGCTACTGCTGTTACAATGTTGGTGACGATTATGTTGATGACGATTACGATGAAAAGTCATGTTGTTGTAAAGGTTCCACCATGTATACGCACGTATATTTCCACATCATAATGGTGACGTGAGCGGTGAGGTCCACAAAATGCCTAGTAGTGCTACCTACATTTATGTATATATTGCTTAAATATACTTTTGCTCTACTGCTATAGATACATGGGATGGGGATGGGGACATAACATACACATACATACATATTAAGTGTACATTTATGCAAACTCCCCCACAAATACATAGATACATATTTTAATATTTCGAACTTCGAAGCCACTTCGAAGGCATTATTTTCTTCCTTTATTTTTTATTTTTTTGTCATCAAAACACCAACATAAAATAAACTAAAAGTACACATATGTATAGTATATGTATATGTACTTTTCGCTTTTCCTTTTAAACTGGTTCATATCATCTTCATTTACATCCTCATTCTTATCCTCATTCTCATCCTTATCATCCATAAATTTGAAATTGTGCGGTTGTGGTTTTATATGAACGAAACGTATGTGTATGTCTGACTGAATGTGTGTAATGTTTCGCTTTTATTCTTCTCTATACAGATTTTTGTTATATGATTCCCGATTTTCCTTGTTCGTATATTTTCTTCTTCTTCTTCTCATTTTATGTTTTCTTTCTTGCTAGGTTTTTTTGTTGTTGTTATTATTATTCAGTTGTTTTTCATTCATATTATGTACGTATACATGCGTCTATGCATTTAGCAAGCGCGCGTATATGAATATATGTATTCGAATATTATTTTTCGATTTTTCTACAAAAAAAAAAAAATAAAGCTTGAAAAAATAAACATCAACAGCAACAAAAAAAAAAAAAAATAAAATAATAATAACCAATTACCAAAGCACATGGTGACGCTCCAAAGAAAATCGAAATTCATCCAGTGCCAGTGCCAATTTCAGTCCCAGTCACAGCACAGAGTTGTTTTGTGTTACAGTTACAGTTACAGCATAGAGCCATAGCTCATAATAGTCACATCCATAGCTTTTTAATATCACATTTTTGTTAGTTTGTTTTGGAGTTCAGTTCAGTCTTACAGCAACTTCTTTTCAATCGAGTATGATTGTGTATTATTAATGGTGGTGTGTTTTTCATCTAAAAAAATAACTTTTCTTACTCGTATCATATCGTATGTATATACATGCATGCAGTACGTGTAGGATGGATATTATATGAAAATAAAAAATAAAAAAAATATCAGTGAAATGTGAATTAAAAGATTTTCATTCAGTTCAGTGTTTAGCAGCAGTACCGTACCAGAGTGAATTTATATTATCAATGTACACATTTTTATATTATATTGTAAATGTTTTGAAAATTTACACAAATTACAGAAGAGAATTTTCTTTTTTGATTTTTCTTCATTTTTCATTTAATTTCATTTCAAATTCAAGCTCAGTACAGCAGTTGAATTAAATATGGTCTTCGTGACGTGAGTGAGTATTTTTGTAGATACACAACAAACACAACACAGAGCTTAGCATAGCTGCTTTCATTCACTCAATTTGTTGCCGGGAATTTAAAATTTTAAATGAATAAAATTTTTGTCATATAAAAATAATATTGCCGGTTTGAATTTAACTTTTAAAGGATAATCGAGTAAAATATTTGTGATAAGTCGACAATTAAAAAAAATAAAAAAATAAAAATAATAACAAACATAGTTTTATTAAAAATTGAACAAAAAAAAAAAAAAAGATATAATCATAAAGTAAATAAATTGCAATGAAATTCTACTTTGAATTTTCAATGTAAATATGTACATATTTAAAATAATTCATCGTATGTATACGTGTTTGTAAAATACAAAGTAAAAAGTGTAACTGCTGCTAGATTTGAGATAACACAAAAAATAAATAAATAAAAAAAAATATAAAATATAAAACTTTTTTTTTTTTTTTTTTTTTTTTTTTTGTATCCCTAAAGGAAGGAAATTCGGGTATACATTTATACTCATATGTACACAGAAATATTGTATACGGGAAAATGAAAAATTAAAGTAAACACATCACAACACAATCAAAGCAAAAGCATAAAAACAGCAACAACACAACAACAACAACAACAGCAAGAAAATTTTGATTCCAGAAAATTTTCTGTATTTTTATACTGTTAGTTGATAGATACATATTACTCGGTACGGTTACGAGTCTGTATGATACGTATAGGTACATTGTAAAAGAGAAAATTTTTTGCCTTGTACCAAAAATTTATTTTCAAATAGGTACACAAAAATATACACAAAAAAAAACAAAATAATGCAAAATTATTGCAATAACAAAAATAGTGAAATTGTATATATAACTAAAAGTTGAAATGAAATGAAAGAAGAAAAAATGAAAAATGAAAATTTATTGTGTGTGATGTGATGTATAATGGTGTTGAAATAACTTTCATTTTCGAATTGAATTTTGTATTGGTTTTTTGAAATTACATATGTATATATTTATCGTTTTTGGATGAAATCAAATCAAATCGGAATTGCAGTGCATTTAAATACAACATATATACGTAGATAAATAATGATTTACGTATATACTTATACGTATATAGATATATTATTTTGTGTGAAATAAAATTGATAAAATTATTATCGATAATGTGCAATAAATTTATAAAATAAATTTTATTTAAAAATTATGAAAAAAAAAAAAAGGAAGTGACATCCAAAGCAAATTAAAAATTTATTTTTTGTATTAATTAATGTGTAATGTTGAAAATTTTTGTGCATGTGTATACCTATAGACCTTCCTATATCAATCTAATAAAATGAAATTTCTAGTTTAATATTATCCGGTTAGAAGTATTTTAAGTTACAAATTGAAATCATTTAAGAAGAAGTGTGTATCCCTCAAAACACATATACATATATAATATGGTATATTTTCTACAATTTTATAAGGAAAAAAAAAATTTTTTTTTATTTTAATTTGTGAGTCATTCATAAAAATCCATTTTTAGATTATTATTATTATAATTATTATTATTATTATTGCTATAGCACTTGCTAGATATGTATATTTGAGATATTTTATATAGGTTGTTGTTTATTAGTTTTTTTCTTGTTTTGATTTGAATTATTAATACCAGTATAAATGATGATAATGATGTGAAAATATACGAGTAAAATGTGAATGAGTAGATAAATTTTTTGTTTTTTAAGAAGAAAAACCCCAGAATTTAAGATTTATTAATATTGTGTATTACAGAAATATAAATACATACATACGTTTAACAACTGAAAACGAAAGAAAAAAATATATATACTTATATACATATATACATAAATATTTTAGTTCGTTAACTTAAAGGTTTTAATGAGCTCATTTTGTTTCACTAAACCGGAAATTATAAAAATAAAATAATTTTTTCTCACCGGAATACAAACATATATTTTTACTGTTTAATATTTTTGTTGTTGTTGTTGTTGATATAGGTATAAGCACAAACAATATAATATAACCAGACTCACATTGTGGTATAGTTGATTTTAATAGAGAAAATTTAGTTGGACGATGTTGTCTCGTCCAAGTAAAATTTATGTTATACAATTGCATATCCGATACACCAATCAACATTTTATTCAACTCTTTTTGTTATAAAAGAATCCACCAAATCCACTCAACTGTAATAATAAAAATGGTGAAATTGTCATCTTACATTATTACATATACCATATAAATCCTATATACTATATACATACATATATACACATTTTGTAGTTGATGGTAATACAATGCATTTAAAAACTAGTTTTTGTAATATAATGTGATTTTCATTTCATTCAAGAATTTAGAAAATTAGGGTGAGAAATTTTAAATTTCTACATATAAATATAATATTTATGTATGTATGGTGTGTGATGTAGCTGCATATACTCGTATATAGATAGGAGAAAAATGATGAGAAGTATTCCTTTCATTATAAAATGATTTAGATTTTTCATATCTGTACATGATTGTTTTGTTGCTATATCAATTAACTCCACTTCCTTAATATTACAGGTCTTAATATTTAAGCACTTTTCAATGTGTTATATGTGTGGATGTATACTATTTGTTTATGTTTGTACGATTTGTATTTGTAATTAGTTTGCTCATTTTGAATTTTTTATTTATTATTTTTCAATGTATATTGATGTTGCTTAATAACCAATTAGTTATAAAAGTCTTTTATATCCATATCTTATTTTTATCATTAATTTTTAATATTTTTCAAAATAATCAAAATAGTAAATTAGGTTTGATTGAAGAATTTCCCAAACGGAAGTTTTTATCTGCATCAAAAAAAAATCCTAAATATGCAGATTGAATAAGTGTATAGTATATGTATATAAAGAATCAAAGAACTTAATGTAATTAAAGAAAAAAACAAACGTGTAGTTTACATTTTGAAAATTTCTGCCGGAAATACATTTTCAAAGAATGTGTTGCAGTTCCACACGCCTCATACAAATTTATTACATATTTTTGTATTACCTTTCAACGTTTTTCTCTTGGTATTTATAATATATTTGTAGAATGAATATTAAAAAAATATATTAAAAATCTACAACCAAAAAATAAAAAAGTCTTTTAATTTTTGGCGAAATGTCAATATAAAAAAATATAGTTTATAATAGATTACTTAATTCATATTGTTGATAGTGATAATAAGAGAAATAATTTGGTTGTGAAAATCTTTTGTATATTCATGACACAAGCTGGGAAGAAAGTTTTAAATGTTTTTCATAATGTGGCTCGTAAAAATAATACAGACTCCAAACAGTTTTAAAAATTTTGTTTGGAAAACATGATTAACATGAGTAAATCAAAATATCAAAATTTAGTCAAGATCCTTTTGCAAAATTATTTCTTAAAATCAGATGTAGAAATGCAAATCAACAAAATCCGACGCTTTTTAATTTTCAAATATTAATGCGGAAATAATTGAAAGTATAGAAATAGTTTTAGGCGTATGTTTCATACATTTTTCTTTGCATTCCGCGCGAATTTCTGTCTGTTATTACATTAGAAATAAGTATGTTTTACAGGGTTTACAATAAATTAATTTTTGAAACAAATTAATACTATAGTTGTGAAAAGTGCATTTTATTGATTGAAAATAAAGATTATAGATTTGAAATTGTTACTAATAAATAATAATAATATCATGTAATATTACATTAACTAGTTATGTATTATATTATTCAACTTTTTGTTTTTACTTTTTACTTTTTTGGAGTGTCTTAACTTATCAACCATCCAAGCACAATTTTTTCGTAATAATACCAATATCATGAAATCAAGTATAGCCATTCTGTGCTCAAAACATGGGTGAATAACATTATACAAATTATTGAACTTTAAATTTGTAACCACATTACACACATGTTTTTAATAAGTCTCTTTATATTTGGTTTGTGAGGATGTTTTTCAAATTTTTTTTGAATATTTCTAATTGGTATTTAATTATTTCAAAATGTGATTCAGACGGTCTTATTAGAGAATTTGGAATTTTTGGATTAAAATGTTTTAAATCAACTAATATATCTGTAGAAGCACTTTGATTAACTACACCTTTAGTCAGAGCTGTTCTACATGTTTTACATTCGTTTTTAATAATTTTAAACAAATGTGCAATGCAATACCCTGTGAAATATTTTGCACTTAAGTATGAAGAAGATAAGACTCTGATATCATATTCTTCGCAAACCACCACATTTTTAGCTCATTCATATCAGGTGTTAAATTATTATCACTATTCGGAAAACTTTCTGCATTGGATTCAGAAGAAATTAAAATAGCAGACCAATCTAAATTTAAAAATTCCTCGCAGTCATCCTCACAGTTTTTAGACTTACAACTAAAAAGAAATTTAATAGACATTATTTTTGCAATAAGTCTTTGAAATTCTAAAACACTTGGGTTGTTTTTATTTGCATTCCTACATCTAATGTGATAGAAAAGGTTTTCCAAACAATCTTGATTAAACTTAGAGAAATATATGTAATATAAATCTTCATGAATTGTAAATAATTTTTCTCTCACTCCGAGTATAGCACTTATCGTTAAAACAAAACCTTTGTATAATTTTGTATAATTTAAACTGATAAAATTTATTCATTACATCTACATACATGATACATGTTCAAAACAGGATTCATAATTTCTTTTTCATAAAATGTAATTTATTATAGATTAACACATTTTCTGTACAAAAAATATATTTTTGATGAAAAGGGAATATCATATATTATACCTGAATACGAAAAACAATCTTCATTTCATTTTTGAAAAACTCGAGCTAAAAAAAACAATTATATGATCTTCATTGATTTTAAAGGTGTAAATGTTTATCACCATTATTGTTATGTCGAAGTTATAAATTTTATTAATTATACCTGATTAACATAACATTACATATGAAACGAACTATAGCATGGGTAGAATTTTATAAAATTTGTGTAAAATATTTATCATTTCTTCATTATATTTCTTCATATTTTATGACCCTTTTTACAGTACTATTTTGAGTCTTTCAAGTTAAAACTAAGGCCAAAAAATGAATATGAATACATCCTACCACACAATAATCTGCAAAATAATATGTCGATAAGTAGAATAAATTTTAGAATAACTGAAAATATTTTTTTTATTCTTAATTCTAAAAATTCAAATTTATTCAATATATTTAAAAATATGCGGGTGCATTTCAAATTGATTGACTCCTTAAAAAAAGATAAAAAATATAATATACCATCTAAAAAACAATTTTCATTTAGAAATTTATTTTGAATAAACAGTTTGTACTGTAGAAATAGAAATAGTGCTTAAACATGTACATAATATTCACGAAGTAAAAAACGAGTGGGAATATAATTTAACTTCGGAAATTTCTTGCCAAAAAAAATTATTATTTTCAAAATGTAAACTACACGTTTGTTTTTTTCTTTAATTACATTAAGTTCTTTGATTCTTTATATACATATACTATACACTTATTCAATCTGCATATTTAGGATTTTTTTTTGATGCAGATAAAAACTTCCGTTTGGGAAATTCTTCAATCAAACCTAATTTACTATTTTGATTATTTTGAAAAATATTAAAAATTAATGATAAAAATAAGATATGGATATAAAAGACTTTTATAACTAATTGGTTATTAAGCAACATCAATATACATTGAAAAATAATAAATAAAAAATTCAAAATGAGCAAACTAATTACAAATACAAATCGTACAAACATAAACAAATAGTATACATCCACACATATAACACATTGAAAAGTGCTTAAATATTAAGACCTGTAATATTAAGGAAGTGGAGTTAATTGATATAGCAACAAAACAATCATGTACAGATATGAAAAATCTAAATCATTTTATAATGAAAGGAATACTTCTCATCATTTTTCTCCTATCTATATACGAGTATATGCAGCTACATCACACACCATACATACATAAATATTATATTTATATGTAGAAATTTAAAATTTCTCACCCTAATTTTCTAAATTCTTGAATGAAATGAAAATCACATTATATTACAAAAACTAGTTTTTAAATGCATTGTATTACCATCAACTACAAAATGTGTATATATGTATGTATATAGTATATAGGATTTATATGGTATATGTAATAATGTAAGATGACAATTTCACCATTTGTATTACAGTTGAGCGGATTGTTATAAAAAAAGAGGTGAATAAAATTTTGATTGGTGCATCGGATATGAAATTGTATTTTACTTGGACGAAAATACTTCATCCAACACTAATTGCGCATTAACGTTTTCCATATAAATCCAACTATACTGAAATGTGTATCTGGTATTTATTTGTCTGTGGTATAAGCAAGTACATGGATATAAATAAATTAAATAAAATCCTTCAAAACGGTTAACATTTTTGTTTTGTTTTGTGTAATAAATCAAAGAATAACGACTGAAATTTTTGAATTATACTTGGTATATAGTTATACACCCTTGTTATACATTTATATTATATACCAAGAGAAGAGTTTATAATATTTGCTTACATTGATGAATAACTGAATAAATTTGCAATATTAATTAGACGAAAATTTCTTACTGTTTTTGAAAGAATATTCTTTACAAAAATGTAGAGAAGATAATCAGTGAATAATTAAAAAAAAAAAATAAAATTTATTAAAATATGTTGGTACTTATTTAAGCAAGTTGAAGAGTTAATTAAAATCAGACTTTAGAATTAAAAAAAAAAGTAAACAGTTGACAGTATACTTATATCTGTGTGCATTGCAAACAATCTAAATATTGAACAATTGGTATCTTCTGCTTAAAAATCAGAAATTTTTATAGAAAATTTTTGAAGTTTTTAAAGAAATTGATAATCTATTTGAAGTGCATATATGTATATGTAATTGTGTTTTCTTCTTGTGGATTTCTTGAAAATATCATTCATTGTTACTAAAAAAATTTTAGAATTTTTATCAAAATTACAAATAAAAAAATAAAAAAATGTTTAAATAAAAAAGTGATTACGGAAAGAAAAAATAAGTAATAATGGTGACAACAATTAAAATAACCTGTGATGGTGTATTCATACAATCGAATTCGAATTCATTAAATAATTCGATATCGAATCATTATAATCGTAATCGTAATCAAGACAATAATCTTCATCAGCATCAGCAACAGCAACAGCAACAAACACATGAAAATGGAATTATATCATCACAGTCATCATCACCATCACCATCGGCATCATTATCACCATTACCATTACAATTTAGAAATTCTGATAGGACTATCGAACGTTTATCAAGACGTAATCAAATATCATCAAGAAAACAATATGAAATTGAAAATAAATTAAATCATAATAATAATGGTAATAATACCAAAAATCATAATAATAACAATAATAATAATAATTGTACTATGCAATGTGATAGAAATGAATATCCTTCAACAGCATCAATGACGACAACAACAACAACAACATCAACATCATCGTCATCGTCATCATCATCTTCGTCACGTTTAGTTAATACATTGAAAACGAATTTTATACGTGGCAAAAATAAAATAATTCGTAGCATTAGTTTAAGTAGTGCGACAAGAAATGAATTTCTAAAAAAAGGATATTTAGATTTATCATCATCATCAGCATCAGCAGCAGCATCAGCAGCAACAACAACAACAGCAACAGCAGAAGTAAAATCACATAAAAATGATGAAAAACAATGCAATAATAGTTCAGTAATAAATCGAAGAGATAGTAAAAAAATTTTAAAATCAGTGAAAGAAATTAATCAAGAGAAAAAATTTTCACCAAAACATCACCAACAGCAGCAGCAGCAGCAGCGACAACAACTACAACAACAGAATTTATTATTGCAATCGAATGCAATTACATCGACATCATCATCATCATTTGTATCATCTGCTACATCAGAAATTAAATCTAAACCTCAACTGAAATTATCATCATCTGAAAGTTATTGTAATGGTGATGCTGATCATATTGATACAGTTGACAATAATTGCTGTATTAATTGTCATCAAACAGTTGAAAGACAATTAATTCAAAGTAATAATACAATTGATAGTAAAAATGAAAAAAATTTCACTAGACGATTAAGTGCACCGATATCATCATCATTATCTGCAAATTCAATATTATTATTATCATCGTCAATGTCGTCATCATCATCTAAAAAACAATCACCATCACATAAATTTTTAACATTTAATGTACAACAAAAACAAAAGCAACGCCATAATGATAATAAAAATTATGATGATAACGACGATGATTTTACAAGAAATATCGATAATAATGATAAATTGAAATTATTAAATTCACGATTATCAACATTAGGAAATTCATTAATTGACCGTAATAATATAAATAATGATGATATTGATGTTGTGGATTCTGGTATTGCAATACCATCATTATTATCATTACCATTACCATCATTATCACCATCAACATCAACAACATCTACATTAAAATCACCATCATCACCACCATCATCCTTATCATCATCATCAACATTTCGAAGAACTGGTAAAGTACGTCTTGTACGTTCAAAATCAGCAGTAACTACGAAACCAGTATTAAAATCGATACCAATACCAATACCGATACCCATACCAATACCATTATCATCATTTAAAACAACAGATCATACGACATCATCATCATTATTATTATCATCCACATCGTCTTCTTCATCCTTAACAAAAGCAGTAATAACAGCATCAGCACCATCATCATCATCATCATCATCAGCAGCAACAGCAGCAACAGCAGAAGCTAATAATGCTAATCTTGGTCAGTAGGTCTATATTATATCTTTTAATTTCATTTCAATTTTTCAATTTTTTTCATTTATCTTCTGTGTGTGTTGCTTTTTTGACTGTGTTTACTATTAGCTATTAGAAATCATTGTGTAAATATACTCGTCGTATGTACGTACCGTACGTACGTACTTGAACACGTATATCATCATCTAGTAGTATTCGAATAGAGTCAGTTACACATTCATTACATACTTGCTTTATAGAAAATTTCCTTTTTGTATTTTTCACATTTTCAATTTTGGATTTTATAGAAAAACCAGTCTAGTTTTATCTATTGCATACTGTACATTTTTGTGCATATGGTATTACATTGGTATATGGTACGTACATACTTGGATATTTACGAGTATTTTTATATCTCTGCATAAGTGTGTAGTACATAGTTGCAAAAAGTCATAAAAAACAATGAAAAAATGATTCAAAAAATAAAAAATAAATACAATTTTTTTTTTTATTCGTTTACATTTCAATTTATTTATTTAATTTATTAATTTTTCTTTGTTGCTAATCTTTCTTTGTATAATTTACTTTTATTTCTGTAATATATTTTATTCGATTTTATATTATTATGATGATGATGATGATGATAATCAAGAAAAATTGCTTACTCTCTATCACCAACTATAGATACATATGTATTTGCTGTAATAGTAGTACGAGTATAGCAGTTAATAATTGTGACTTTCTGTAGAGACTAATCATATGTAACGTAGTCGTAAACTTTGAATAATGACAAATCTAAATTTTTAATACAAGAAGTACAGTCTGTCCCATGATATTGCCTCATCTTTTAATATCTACATTTTGAACTATTAATTAGATAAATTATTGGACAAAATTTAACTAGAAAATTTTAAATATTATTTTGTTTTCTAACAAAACAGGAATAAGCAAAATGATGAAAATTTTGAATGAGATGCAATATTATGAGACGCACTGTATATTTTAATAGAATGGAAGAGATATAAATATTTTTATATTATTTAAATGGAGCAAAGATAATAATTAAAATAAAAATTATTAAATATCTGACATTTTAAAAATATAAATGATGTCGTAGACAAATTATTAATTAAATAAAAAATATTAATTTACAATAATTTTTATGGTGAAATTAGATTTTTATATTTTTATAGATCTATAATACGAGTATATTATGCACATTAGTTCAATTTCCCAGAAAAAAAAGGAGAAAAAAAAATGAAAAGAAATTAAACGAAAATTTTTCAATTTCCTTTCATAAATGTGTACACACACAGATACTTTCCTTCTTTCACTTCTCGCTTGTCTATCTACAATTCTGCAATACATTACACTCTGCTGAACCTGATTAATTTGGAACAAAAATATTGAAAAATTTTATTTTCATTTCATTTTTTCCTGTCTGGCATTGGCATATACATAAATTTCTATTTTATCTGGCTCAATTAGTTAGCTATAATAGTCAAGTGATAATAATTTCTATATACAATGTATAGTTGAGTTGTACATAAATAATGAAAGTAAACGAATCCCCAATAAATCCCCAATAAATGAAATGATTTTGAAATGTCTACAACTACAATAAATTAATAGGATATGAAATATTTATGTCACATCAATATTCTTCATAATTTAAAAATTTCATTAGTCAAATACCAGTAGTAGTAGCTCTCTATCATGTGATTGATAACCAGTCTTCTGATCATAAGGTCCCGAGTTCGAATCACGAGTTTTTTTTTTCTTTTTTAAGTGACAATCAAAAGTAAGAAAAATAATTTTCATTACTCATTTGACTATTTTCGCATCTTGTTGAGAAAAGTGTCTAGTAGTAGTGAACTGATTTAAGTCGTAAGTTTTCCTTCTATGGTAACACAAAATAATTCAGTAAAATTGGTAAAATGTATCAGTCTGAGTCTCTATCATGCGATTGAGTTTATTTGTCTACCAAAAAATCTGTGATTTGCATTGCATTTCACTAACTAAATTTTAGGTACAAGTAATATGATTAGTTAATTGGACATGATCAGGAGAAAATTATTGGCAGTGGTTTAGGTTAAAATCTCTTTAATGGTCTAGCCTAGGTTCGTATCATTTATGTTGATGATAACAAAAATTTAAATGAAGTTACATACATAGAATAAGAATTTTTAATAATTTAATTATTATCTGTATAAACAAGAGTTATAAAGAGTACATAAATATATTTTTTCTGATTTATTTTATTATTCAATTTTGCACTAATTTATGTATGAATTTATTTATTTATAATCGTATTTTTTATTTTATCTTGTAACATAAATTAAAGATATTAATACGAATGATATTTTTTCCGTTTTATTTTTGTATTCGTTTATTGATCACATTCAAATGAAAATGTTTAATAAATTTTTAATGAATTCAGTTTAATTATAATTGATCAATTAATTAAATAAACACACGCTTTAACTTTAATTATGAAAGGTGTGATGTCATATTATAATTATTATTTATTATTATTGAGTTTTTATTGCACGCATTGATATTTACTTTTTTTCTTTTTTATAAATATTTTTCTTATATAATATTTTTATTTTCTCAGTTTTAGATACTATAGAATAGAAGATACTGTGCGCTACAAAAACTAGGTAGACATTTTTTTTACAATTCTAAAATATGAATCATATGCGTTGCTTCAATTAAATATACTATATGCCTGAATATCTTATACTTACGTCTTAATTGTACGATATTTTTCTCCCTATATCATAATATATTCGTTTTCACTAATTTTCAATTTTTTTTTTTTTTTTGTATTCACTTTTTTGCAACATTCTCAATGAGTAATTTTATTGATATGATAATTCATTTTTGACTTTATAAAATAAATTATACTTTATCAACATAATATTATCTTCATCATCATCATCATCAAACATCAATCCATTTTCTGATTGACTGAACGATGATTGAGTTGAGTTTTGCGAGTGTCGAGTGTCGAGTGAATGAATGAGTGAGTGTGAGAATATTCATAAATAATACGAGTACCTACATATTTCTTGTCACAGTGCTCTTTGACTGACTGTTGAAGTGGCTATCTAAGTTAGGCTATATACAACGTTTGTACGTCATATTATTATTATATCTACCCTAATCGAATCATTTCATTTTATCGATTTATTAATAATGATGACAATAACCATCATGATACGATAATGATGATGATGACGACAAAAAATTAAAATAATAAATATAAAAAAAAACACAAAAATATTCCACTTATAATATTTTTAAAGAAGATTTTTGTCATATGTACAGTGTGTGTGTGTATTTTTTATATTTTTGCATAAAATGTGAATCCTTTAATAAAAAAAAAAAAAAATTCAAATTTTATTTTCACTTTTTTTTTGTATATTTTTCCTTTCATTTCATTTAATTCATTAATTAAATCGTGGTGTGTTTATTCAGTTTTTATTTTCATTAAATATATTATGTACTAAAAACAGAAAGAAAGAAGAAATCAAAAAATAAATGCTGGAAAATATATGAAAAAAAATAAATAAAAATAAAATGTAAATATGAATTAAAAAAAAAAAAACACAAAATTTCGTGATATACTGTACTGTTTGTATACGTTTATCATCATCACATCATCACTCACCAGTCAAGTCAGATTCAAACTCAAAGTCAGTCGGTATCAAAATCGGTCGGTATCGGTTGTAGAGGTTTTTCTAGTTAATGAATGCTTTGCTTATAATAGTGATGTGGTACATCAGACATCACAAGCACAGCAGTACCAGCAATCAGCAATTAATATTCATGACAGGTTTAATATATTTTCATGAATATTATAGACGAATATAAAAGTTGGAGGGTTGAAAAATTTTTTTGGTTATTATTATTAAACGGTAGCATATTATTTTCTTTTATAAGTAGTATTGTTGTAGGTGATTGTAGGTTATGTATACAGCGACGGTTCTAATCTTTTGAGTGCACGGGTTCATGATACAAACTTTTGGTCCTCTATAGATTGAAACTTTACTATTTTAAACTTTAATTTCATTTTTTGTTTATATTCTAACAGCAGAAAATTTCAATTTCTATGCTTTCTTTTAGCGTAAAAAATTTCATAATTTTCACCTCACTCGCGCCCGATTTTAGTGAACCATTTCAACCTTTAAAAGAACCGGGTATGAGATTAAATACGTATACTAGCTGTCTGGCTATAATAATAAATATGCAACAGAAATTCATAAGAATAACAAAATCAAAAAAAAAAAAAAAATGTTCTTCAATGAATATAAAAAATATGAATAACCGAATAACGATAAATTTGTTGGAAAATAAAAACCACTGGAAAAAATCTTTATGTTCGTGTTAAATTGTAATTTTCATTTTATACGAAATTTATACGCGTGTTCTGTTTTTATTATCACTTCATTTATTTTCTTTCTGAATGGAAACCATCGTACATTTCTATTCTATTCTATACAATTTAATTTTGTTTTTTTTAGTGTGTTTGTATAGTTTGCGTTCAAAATTTGGTGGTTGCTTTTTTAATTGTCCACCACTATTATAACTGAAGGCGTTTTCCTTAATTTATTTTATTGTTAGTAAATTTTTTTCACTTGTATTCCTTTTTTAATTTTCCAAATATATTTTATTTTTAATATGTTTAGTATGTGATAGTATGCAGTTACATAGTTAGTTGTAAATGAACCTTTATCCTGCAGTAATCATAGTTGTTTAGTTGAGTTAGTCATGTAACTAAGTATCTTTTTAAATTTTTGTCATGATTTTGTGATGATATAAAATTCATGTTAGAATGTAACATCGAATACAAATAATAATAATTATAAAACGTTTCTTTTTTTATAAGCGTCTATACTCAGAAAAAAAAAAATAATTTTCAAATAAAAGCGGTAATTTTAAGATGGTTTTGTTGTGATAACAAATAAAATATAAAAGGATAGAAAAAAGTATACATATATGTAGGTACCTAAAAAATGGACAATTTTATTTTTTTTTTTCATTTTTATATTTTCCTGTCGTGATGACACTTTTTATTTGGAATTTATTTATCAGAAATGACATCAATGTACTATGCGCATACATATAATAGAAAGGAATTTTTCATGAATGTAAAAAGTCATGTTATGGTATTTTTTTAAAAAAGAGAAATGAATCAGGACTGGAGGCCAGGCACAAACGTATATGCATGCATACATAACATTGCTGTCATTATTATAGTGTATAAAGTTGAAGGAGAAAAAAAAAATATAAAACTGGAAAAATAAAGGAAAAATTTATGAAAATATGAGCATATTATATAATTAAATTTTGAATTTGAAATATGTACAGTTATCCCACAATTATTATGATGTATACAAATATGTACAATGCCATACTGCCTTATCATGATATTCGAAGACGAAACGTTTCGTATCGTCTTGTTGAAAACGCGATCATGATATTCGACGAAACGTTCCAATTTCAAACGATTTTCATCGTCTACTCAGTCGATAGCATTTTGTTCATCGTTTACATATAAATTTATTTTTTTTTTTGGTTTTTAATAGAATTTTTTTTATTTAAGGCATATTACTAATATTTGTGAATATTAATATTAAATTAATTTTTTTAAAAAAATGGAAATTATTATTAAAAATGATATTTCAAAACATCAACAAAATAATAGAAATGACATCGAACTCTTTTTTCTTACAGCAAAATTGGAAATTGTATGAATTAAACATTAAAGCTTCGTTTTTATAAGGGATTTACATTGTACCACTATGTACCACTTAATATTCGAAACGATGTAGTTACATAATAGCAATGTTATATCGTATCGTTTCGTTTCATCGTTTCATCGTTTCATCGTCTTCGAATATCATGATAAGGCGGATAGTATCTCATGAACTGTATGAGTTTGGATGGATATGTATGACTGTATGAGTATGAAAAAAAAAAACGTGAAAAATTCACCGCCTTATCATGATATTCGAAGACGAAACGTTTCGTATCGTCTTGTTAAAAACGCGATCATGATATTCGAAACGTTCCAATTTCAAAAGATTTTCATCGTCTACTCAGTCGATAGCATTTTGTTCATCGTTTACATATAAATTTATTTTTTTTTTTGGTTTTTAATAGAATTTTTTTTATTTAAAGCATATTACTAATATTTGTGAATATTAATATTGAATTAATTTTTTTAAAAAAATGGAAATTATTATTAAAAATGATATTTCAAAACATCAACAAAATAATAGAAATGACATCGAACCCTTTTTTCTTACAACAAAACTGGAAATTGTATGAATTAAACATTAAAGCTTCGTTTTTATAAGGGATTTATATTGTACCACTATGTACCACTAAATATTCGAAACGATGAAGTTACATAATAGCGATTTTATATCGTATCGTTTCGTTTCATCGTTTCATCGTTTCATCGTCTTCGAATATCATGATAAGGCAGTCATTTTGAATAATTTTCTTGTCAAATTTTTATTGTCATACATATCCTTATTTTGAATTGTACAAAAGTGTAACAATGTTAGGCAGTCTACTAGATATAGTTCTAATGTAAAATCATTTATAATTCCCTTCTCTTTTATGGTATAATTTGACAGTTTATGGTTTTCATATTCATTTGTTATGCTTCAGTTATGCCTATATAAAACCACATACACATACACATGTTGTATACATGAAGTAACGTTTTAAGGAATAAATATTTTTTTTTTTCTTTTCATTTTTTCTTTCAATTTTTTTTTTTTTTTTTGCTACATTTTAACTACACTCTAATATAGGTAATATAATTACTACATATATACACACAGACATAATGTGTATCCTTATATCGTTTAAAATGAAAATAAATTATCAATTTAAATTTTTTATTAATATTATTTAGCATGATGTGTATCCCACCTATAGGGAAAAAAAGCCTCAATTAAATTTATAGACATAAATGCCTATATCTAATTCGCAAATATTTGTGTATATGTTCTAAATACTTACATATATGTATGTGGGTGTCGTTATTTGACGATGATTTTAAAAAAAAAAAAAATATTTAAATTTTTTGATTAGATTATTGTTCAGACATATTGTATTTAGTACTCATACATATACAAACCCATAAATTTAAATTCATTTTATATGTACATATATTTTTTCCTGTAGTGTAGACTGTTTAAAAACAGGATGAAAATAAAGATAATATTTTTATACAAGGGAAGAAATATAGAAAAATGAGCAACCCTTTTATATCATAAATTTATACACATATAGGCACATAGTCTATTCTATATTATATAGAATTGTATACAATGATACCAATACCAATGCTACTACTACATACATACATAATGTATAGGTAAGAATGTTTACAGTATAGGAATTTAAAGTATGTACATAAGTAGTTACATAATGTGTGTAGGTACATTAAATTTTTCATATTTAATACAGAAATGAAATTTAAAGTTTTCGCATATTTCCAATCTAAATTCATAATAAATTATTAAAATATAAAAAAAGAATATTATATACTTTACCATACCTACATAATATGTATGTGTATATGTGCATATAAAGTAAATTTTAAAATGAAATGGATGAAAATAAAAGAAGAATAAAAAATTGTCACATTCCAGATTGATGTTATTAAAGGGAAATTGAATTTAATTTTTTTTTTTTAAAAAAATTCGAATTTTCCTATCCACTAGAGATGACATCGGAATTTTAAAAAATCATTTATGTTTTTGCAAAAAGAAAAAAACAAGAATAAAATAACTTCCTTTTTCCTATTTTTGTTTATCATATGAGGGTGAAAATAAATTTTTTTTTCCCCCGGATAGCTAAATCTCATATAAAAGTTATTTATAGATTATGTACATTACATACATATATACACGTATTTAAGTATGTATCTAGTATTATGTACAGGATATGTTGTCTATAAATGAAATTGATTTGAAATTAAACTGTCGGTAATAAACACACTGTATGTTTGTTCATATGTAAATGAAGCTGCTGTAGCACTTAGTAATACACATATATGAATTTGAATATGTAGGTACCTTAGTATGATCCCCATTTACGAAAGAGTATATATCTATATATCCCCAAAAGAGAGAATTGGAAAAAAAAGGATAATCATCAAGTACATTATATGGTCTATCTACGAATACGAATACGAATATAATATTATGTATATAGAAGTAGATACAATTTATCTGATCTTATGCATCTGCATACGCTATAATGTACACGTATGTATGTAGGTGTGTGTGTGTACATTTTACTTTCATATGTATGTATGTACATCTACATAAATGCTTGTATAAAAATTTTTAAGCAAAACCTTGATATATTATATGCTTTAAATTATCTATCCTTTTTTGAAATAGACTCGCTTGATTTCGGTTTTTTATTTTTATTTTTTTAAATTATTTTCACATGAATGATTTCAAATATTTTCTAATACGAGATAGTATAATACATATTATATAGAAATATATATTCGTACATATAACATACATACATATCTGATTACATATATGCACTGAAATAAGTAGGTACATATATCACTAAGGATATTATATATTATATGAAAGACAGGAAAAATATACAAATGAATATATACGTACATTGATTATTGGGTGTTAAAAAGGATTTTCTTCTACATACACTGTATATATATGCAAATACAGCATATGTGTATATGAAATGAATTTATGTAGAACAAAAAAAAAAAAAAAAATTAAAGAAATACAAAGTATTAGAGGCATTAGAACTCACATAATATGTACGTATCTTATATACATATGTATATACATACAAATCTCTGTAACCAGTGTCTAAAAACATTTTTAACAGATAAAATATGATAAGGTGAAGTATTTAAATTGAACAGTAACAGATTTATCAACAATATTTATATAAAATTACATATATTTAGATACGAATACATATGTATGGATTTTACCATTCCATTACCATTATGGATAGTAATATATGCATTGCATAAAATTTATATACGATTACAAGGATAATATTCGAACTTGAAGGGATATAAAGTCAAATGTATAAATGTATTAAATGAATATACATTACATATTTATTACATACATCGTTCATATTGTATGTATACTAACCCTTTTTATTTTAATGCAGTCACCCTTGAAATTCGATCACCGACCGCCGGGTTGTAAAATACATATAAATGTATATAGCACATACATACATGTACAGTACACGTTACATATGAGTGAATATTATAACGAATAAAATGTATACGTACAAAAAAAATATATGAATGTAAATTTTGAACTTGTATGCATATATGAAGGATAATAAAAACTTCAATACTATTCAAAAACAATTTTATTTTCATATGAGAATTTTTTATATTTTTTTACTTTCCTTTGCTTCTTCTTTTTTTTCTTTTCTTCTTTTCCCTCATATTTGTAATGAAGCAGAACACATAGCACATAGCACATAGAGAACAAATTGTATGATAAATAAAATCGATTCAATTCAAAATATGTATTTTATTATTGGATTGCAAATTTACAAAATTTTACATTTACATATGCTCTTTTGTATGTATACGTATATGGCGGCGTACATATATGATGTGTGTACAGAAAATTTTACAACAACCAAATGTTATGTAATGTATATGGGAATGAAAGAATGTATATTATGTTTGCATTTAATATGTAACAATGATACAATCCGATAATAATGTCATTGATATCGATATTATCATCACCATTTATATTTATGTACATTTATTTACAAAAATGGTATTAGTTAGAAGAGAAAAAAAAAAGAAAAGAAGAAAAACAGTCAGTTTAATGCCCTCTTGTTTTTTGTTGTTATTTTGTTTTAACATCCCGGGATAACTGAATGACTACACCTGTGTATAATATAGATTTTAGGTAAGTTTATATATTAGCTGTGTTTCTTTCACATGAGCAAAGTACTTAAAAATCAGTTTGGTTTAATACTTCACTAAATTTTTGTGTGAACTGCTCAAACAATTTTTTAAAAGTATGTAGTTCACTCATACTTTGTAAGTAGTTACGTTATTTCTTTCTACCAGATGTCTTTTTAGTTTCACATTATCCAACAGATGGAAATTGACTGTTTAGGTTAGATTTCTTGGTATAAACAAATATCATATGGAGCGTTTTATATAAATTTTTCAAATTTAAAGTAAAATAATTTTATGCTTATCTTTTGCTTCACTTGTCAAAATTATTTATGTTTCTTTGAATAGTTTGAGTCATTGCTAAAATAATTGCTTAGAAGTACTTCGCTCACGTGAAAGGAACACAGCTATTATATAGATTATTTGAAGCAATGGTAGAGGTCAGAATTGAATTTATAAATAAGAAAAATGTAGGTATTCAATAATCCCGGGACTCTGGTTTCAAAAATGACATTATCTACTCAAATTTTTGATTGAATTTTATTGTCACAAAAATTAAACGTTATTGAAAATTCATGAGGATTATTATCAAGGCAAGTTCTCTGCCTATGCTATATATAGACAAAATGCCACTAACAATGAATTAACTGACATATACCAATCGAAAGGTTTGGGATAACATTTGTATTCTTATAAGAGGATATTTGAACTGATGAGGAAAAAATTGTTGGAGTAATCAACCATAAAAATAAAAAAAAGTGTTCAATTAAAAAGCATAATGATATATTCTCAATTCATTTTTGACTTTGTGATTCATGTTTGCCCACAAAATTTTTATAAAAAATAAAATCGTTATATTGTAAAGTTAGGCCATTTTCGAAAACGTCTATTAACGCGATTAAAATCAAATCCAATATTCGAAAACTTTTTGATCGCAGTGTTTTATGTTATTTAGTTTAATAATATTATTGACGATGACGATCGCAATTATTGATGCATGCGTCATAAATGTCCATTGACGTTTTCGAAAAGGTCCTTATTCTATTGTCATAGATTTTGATAGCAACATTTTGAAGAAACTTTAAGACACAAATTGTTGCCATATTTTACAAACTATCTTATATACGGTCTCGTTTAAAATAGTAAAATCCATTGATGTGGTCATTTGGTGGTTGTCACGGAATGTATAATGCATATTGCATTTATTGTACTTTCATACATATATATCAACACATACACAGATTCTCACAGATGTATTTATGAGAATTTCGATTTCGATTTATGTATATTTATCGTGTTCGTATGTATGCATATTGTAAATAAATTTATTTACATATTCATATAATATGGTCTTAATAATAACAATATATAATATGTATTTTAAATAAAATATCCTGTTTCTTTTTTTACCGTTTATATTTATTACTTACAACACATAAAGGGATTAAAATATTTGAAAAAAGTAAGAGTAAACCGAATATTATACACCCAAAAAGTTCATAACCTTTTCATTCTATGTACGTGAATACTATATGGTATGTATATATGTACATATGTATCTAGTAGGTACAAAAACATATTTTATGGATTATTTTGTATTTTAATTTTGAACCCATAATACCCTGCTACAAAAATATGATGAAAAAAAAAATATCTGTAAAATTTTATAAAAAAATATCTGTACATTTTTAAATGTTAACTACATTACAAAACAAAAAAACAACCAAGGAAACGAACGAAAAAAAAGAAACATTTTTTTATAACTAATGTCCATTTACAATAACCCTTTTTTTTTGCCCAAACTAAAATCCTATACTGATACTGATACTGACACACTATACTGATACTGATTACTAATTCTGTTTCTGTTCAACTGTTATAAATATATTTTGTCGATAGAAAAACAAAAAAAATACGATACGATATACGTTATCAAAGTAGATATTACGTGTATACGTATCACAGATTTGTTGTATATTAAATGTTATATATATACTATGATATCAAATTTTGCAAATTCACTTTTTAAAAAGGATTTGAAAACAAAAATACGAGATAGAAAACAAAAAAAAGGGAGAAAAATATATTTTTCATTTATTTTAGAAATAAGAGAGTTTTATCTTAAAAAGAATAATTCAGAAATGAAAAAAAAAAAAGAAAAAAGGATTCGTATTTAAATTCACAGTCAGTAATTTTGAATAGAAAAATAGAAAATATAAAAAAAAATGAGATGAAGATAAAGTTAAAAGATATATGAGGGTATGGGTTATGTATTGATGAGGAATGTAACCATAAAAGGCCGAAGCATATCTGTTCATTGTGCTTGATGTTCACGTCTGGGTCGATATCATAACTTCTAAGCTTAATTTGATTCCAGCTTGAAAATATCGATACCAAAAATACTGACTAATGTTATAGACGAGGTTGGATGTTGGCGGTTATGCTGATAACCTTATACTTATCGGAGATAATATTATCCGAAACTGCAGAACTGGAGGATTGGAGGTACAGGGACTATTTGTACTGCAAAGAACATCAACCATTATTCTTTGGTGCCATGGAGGAAGAATATTAGACAAGGTCAGATACTTGTAACAAAAAATACTCTGTAATGTTTTCGTCTTCCTCTTCACATGTAGTTTAAGGTGGCAAGTGACATTCCCGATGACCGGTGATGATCACAAGTATATTATTGCATCCTGTCAGCGTTTGACAGACGGGCTAAAAATGTAAAAATATTTTCTCTCTTGTTTAAGGCAAAAAAAAAATTTAAGGTATCTATCAAACTGAGAAGATGTTTATCTTGTCTACAAGTTGGGAGTTCCTGCCATTGTTACTAATGCCTACAAATGTGTGGGTATAGATGGAAATCTGTATCCATTTGAATCTATTTCTTTCCAATTTATCTTTTTTTTTTTTTTTTTACACCAACAAACTTGAAAATTTTTACTTTTTAATTATTTTTTAATTTCAAACGTGTATTATGCCACAATGCAAGTATGTACATATGAGTAGAAAGACGATAAATATGTTGAATTACCATCAGTAAAAGTACCATAACAAATTAGAGTGCATATCCACCCATTACACCTACATAAAAGTATGAATGTACATTCCATACATATTCGAATTTATGTACATTATATTTATAGCATAATATCACATTTATAATATCATTTAAAACTTTCATACTCGTACAATTGTTAGTACCTACTATTTCAAAAAATTAAAAGATGATGGATATGTGAAATTTATTTTATTTTTTGTTTTTTCTCATTTTCCATTTCAAAATTTAGATTGGTTTGGAAGTTTTTTCTTCAGTTATTTTCTTCTCATTTCTTAATTTGATTTTCTATTTTTTTGTATTTTGTTTCGAATATATAACTGTTAAGTAAATGGTCACGGAAAAAAGTTCAACTACACTTACTACCGATGTATGTATGTACATATGTATGTACATACAATATGACGACTCCTTTACGCATAACTGAGTTTTTTGTTTAAAAGAAAATTTAAAAATAAATTTCTGCTTCAGGTATGTAGCAAACTTAGTATGTATTTGAATTTAATTTCATTGTTGTTTTTTTTTTCTTTTTTTTCTCTTAAAACCATATCTTCACCTTTAATTTCCTTTTCATTAAAAAAAAAAAAAAAAAAACGATCCGCATCAGATTTAGATTTTGTGAGTGAAATTTTTCTTTCTATAAACTTTTTATATAAAATTGGAAGAAAACAGAAAAAGAAATCTATGCAAATTGTATGCTACATATTGTGATTTGTATTCGTAGATCTAATATCTATCTATTATCTTGATATATAATCATGTACAGATTTAATTATTTGTGTGTGTCTACAATATGTACATACACTACGTTTTACAATAATTATTTACAATTTTGTCTATGTTTTATATGAAAAAATAAAAATAAAATTAATTAACATACAATTCCTGTAAACAATTACAATTAATTACATCTGTTATGTACAGATAAAAATAAACCGGAAAATTAAAATTTAAAGAAATAAAAAAAAAAAAATAAATAGGAAAAATAAATTACTATGCTTTCTGTATTAAATCTCGTATATACATTTTGTAGATAAAGTAATTAAAATATGTGAAAAGTAAGTAAGAATAAATAAAAAAACACCACTTAGTAATGAGAAATGAGAAAAAAATAGTAATAAAATAAAATGAAAATCACTTCAAGATTTACAATCTATACATACAGTACAGTGAGTGCTGCAGTCAATTTTCTTTTAGTTTGAAGTTATTCATAGATAATTATCTTTCAGTCTTTTAGTAGCAGACTGCTTCAAACGTTCAAACACAACACAAACAATACAAAATAGTGCAGTACAACTTGTGTACAAGTAGTACAAGTGGTATGTATACAAACCATCACACCATGCAATAATATAAACGTTAACGTAGCAATGGTTGCTCTTGCTATAGTACTGATACAGTTCAGTACTGAATACTGATACTATGGTCTATGGATATGGATTGTGGAGTATGGACTATTGTCATACAAATTAGTTATCTATCCCATCCCATTCCATTGAATTGTATTGTTTGTATGCCTATGTATCAGGAAAAAATTCTTCAATTATTATTCCATTTCTCTTACTCTCTGTTTCTTTTTCCTATGTGTTTCTGCTACCCAGTACCCAACCCAATAGCTAGACTAAGATCTTCTACTATTTTATTTATATTTATTTTTCTCTTCACACTCCTACTACATTCTAAATTAGACCACAGATTACACGTATTTCGTTTAAATCAATTTATAATCAGAAAATATCTTCTGATAGTTTAGAAAGTTTGCATTGTTTTATTCTAATAATAATAAATATTTAAAAAATAAGAGAAAAAAGAATATATACATACATACACACCATAAATAAACGAAAAATAAATAAAAAAAATAAAGAACAAACGATCAAAGATGACTAAAGAAGATATAGAGATGAAAATAATCCATAAAATTTGGAACGGATATGTTCTGTTGTGTTATTGATATCTTTTTTTTTAAAAAAAAAAAAAAAATATTATCTTGATCATCTTCAAAACAATCTTCAGTATTGCATATAAATAGTACATGAAGCATTATGTATGTGTGCATGTATTTTATATATCATATAGAAATATGTGTGTATATATAGAAGAAATAATTTATTTTGCAAAACTTTCACAATTTAAAGAAAACAAAATTTACAAAAAACAAGTGAAAACTTTAAAAAATTAAAACAAAATCATCAAAAGATTATAAGAAAATATGAAAAACGAAAGCAGATTAAGTGTACAAAAAAAAATATGTACACCTAAATCAAAAAAAAAAAAAGAAAAAAAAAACAGGAAAAGTGGAAAATGAATATAACACCGAATTTCATCACATCTTATTATCGTTTTTCTTATTATTTTGTATTGTTGTTATTAATTTTCAACGAGTTTTTCAACACAATAAATGCATAGAAATATCCTTAAAGTTGTTGTCTTTATGTACATATATAATTGTACATATATGTATGTGTGCATTGCATGTTATTAAAATCTGATTTAAATGTTAAAAAATGAAATTTGTATATAAGAAGAAAGGATATAATTATTGTATCCTTTAATATAACAACCCTATAATCATAATCATAATCATAGGCATAACAATATTAAAAAAAAAAAATATGTTTTCACACAAAAACAAAAAGAGGAAAAAGGAATAAGAAAAATGTGAAAAAAAAAAATCTTCAAAAAGACTAAAAGAAGGATATGAAAAAAATTACAGTGTACATCCTATACTTATATAGGCACATAAGTAGTGTACGAAAGTATAAGTATGTAATATGTACTTGTCTGTATATTTTTGTCTTTCCGTATTATAAATCTATGTATGTATGTACATTTTTGTTAAATTCCTTTTTTTTTCTCATTGTTATTGTGAAGGAATTTATTTTAGGATTTTAGATTAAAAAAAAAAAAAATATTTTTATTTTCGGATAATAAAATGTAGTACATAGAATAGAATGCAGAATAAAAGATATAAATTTTGCATTTTGGAAAATATATACGTACATATGTATCTACATTATTTTGTTTTGTTATGTCTGGCTGGAAGATGGATGAGAGACGATAGAAACGAAGATAAGAAAATATATATTTAAAATACAAATTTATTTATGATTTTTTTTTATAATGAAAATGCATGCATATATATAAATGTAGGTACATCTTAAAATGTAAAAATTCTATCTAGGTACATATATATACACATGAATAATGCATATTAATATATGTATGTATATATGTATGTATATATTTTATGTGATGTGAGAGTTGCAATTGATGCACTTGAAACTTTTAATATTCGTGCATATATGTATATACGTATGTACGATGAGTATTTAAATGTGGGAATTCATTTTGTATGTGCATATGAACAAATATAATTCCCATTGATGTTGTATTTACCTACTACCTATATATACACTCTCAACAACAAATAATATATAAGAAAATGATTTTTATCTAAATACAAATTTTAATATTTTTATAAAAGTATCAAGTACAAAATAAATTAAATTTTTTGGTTTTTTTCTTGTTTTTTTTTTCATTTTAAAATGAATTTATGAAAATGTTGAAAATTATTTTGTTCAAATCTATCCACTATAAATCCACTAGGTATACATGTACATACATAATAATGTAAGATAATAATGATGATGATGATGATGATGAGGTCATTGAAACTGTATATGTATAGTAGCACAATGTCGTCTGGTGAAAGAATATTATTAGACTAGACTCCAGACTAATTTTTACTGAAATTATCTTGTATCTACTTGCATACACATTCATATTTTACATATTCGTATCTCGTATATATACATATTTTACATTATGTGTGTGTATGTATGTGTATGTGCAACTATGCATTATTTGATAAAATTGCTGATAGAATAGAAAGAATTGAAATAGATATAGAATTGCATGCATAACATCTTTAGATATTTTGTATGTACATATATAGATGATATTATGATTATTTCTATTCTTAATTCTTTGGCTCATTGCCTAAATTTATATATTTATCGGACTTTTAGTACAATATGGAACTGTAAAAAATGTATGGAAAATATTTCATTACTGTGCGTACCTGTCGTCACATAAACACGTTTATATGCCATTATATGATAAAAGAAAATTAAAGAAAACGAAAGAATTCCATTTGTATAAAGATAAGATCCAAAAAAAAAAAAAAAAATGTGCATACATATATGTAGTTTCCTTTCGTCTGATCTGTAAACAAAAGATGAGATAGATAACAATTTGTGTCTGTCTCTGTATAGTTAATTGCAACAGTTGCCATTGCCATCAAAATTCGAATGGGACTATGGGGGTATTACCAAAGTAAATATAGGTTAGGTATATATACACTTTGGTATTACTTTTAGCTTCAACCGACATCGCATCATTGGATTTTCATTCATTCCAATCATACTAAAACATATTTCCTAAATGACAAAATATAAAATGCCCATCTGTATTATTGTAAATACTTTGCTGAGAAATCAATTAATTTTTATCGATCCAACATTAAAAAAATTGCACACTAGATAGCAGAAGTGATAACATAATTGATTTGAAAATAAAAATTTTTAAAAAAATTTATTAGTTCGAATTTAATGTATTTTATGAAAAAAATATTATTTTTTGAATCCCTCAATTCGACTATTAAATGAATACTTTAATGAAACAGTATTTATTATTATCGTTAAATTTTATTTAATATTATTTATTTTGAAAATAATAATATTTATTATGTGCCAGTTACCCATAAATTTTTGATTAATTAGTATTTTTGGTCTTTTTATTGACACAACACTAAACCACATAAAATAAAAATTATTCAATTTTCATAATTATCAATATTTAGAAAATTAGTAAATATTATGTAGTATGCAGTATGTAGTACTTAGTACTGTACGTTTTTATTTTATTTTATTTTGTTTACCACAATACATAAATTATATGGTAGTTAATACGTTGATGATAATCAAAACATATAGCACGTATTCTAAATATATAAATATATACATTTTTACTAAAAATTACAAAATAACTAATATAATAGTGTAGACACATTAGACTTCATAATGAAATAATCTTTGACAACCAGCTAATAACCATCAAATATGAGCACATGAGTCACACAAGCTTTTTTTAATAACTTATACATCTCGTAACCTCCTTCTGATCAACGGCGCGATGTTTTTTAGAACTTCAAATATATAGGATATAGCAAAAAGTTTCGATTTAATGCTTTCACTCATTGGGAACGAACATTTGATTGCAGAAATATGCCTTTTTCCCTTTGAAACTGTACTATATCAGAATCTACAGAAATATGTTCTCCAATTTATTGTCAAAAACATTTTTTGAATCATTTTTGCTCTATTTAGCCACCCACAAATGATAAATTTTTATATAAATTATAATTCAGTTTACAATAACAATTTCTATCACCTTCATATGCTATAATAAACTGTAGAACTAAAACACAGATGGCGATTATTATTATTATTATTTATTATAGGAGAGAGGTCAGTAAACTTCAGTAAACTGCCTCCCTCCTATCTACACCATGACCCTCCAGGGCGATCAATCTACGGTTTTGTCGATCAATCTGTGAGATTTTTAAATTTTAACAATAATTTGGACTAATTCTAGAGAGACTTATGGCAGAAGGCCTAATTTACTTAAAATAACTAATATTACTAGCTAAAGGAAAATGAAACTTATAACTACTAACTTATACTATAGGATAACTTATGGCAGAAGGCCATACTGTTGGCTCTTTAATTAAGTGTAACTTCTACTTTATTATAACGACAAATTTTTTAGTGAATCAGATTATCCTCAAAATGAAGTTCTACCGTTCTACTCTTCATAATGATGGTACAGTGTGTCTATAATATTATAATAAAAATAAAGTTAAAAAAAAAAACTTCGTATAAAATGATTATTTTAAATGGTGCTCAATTGTGCGGTTATATTACGAGTTTATGCGTTGAATCTGAACTGAAATTTACTATTATTTACTATTATTAATATAATTATTATCAGAATGTTTATCCTCTAGTTATTTTGTTTTTATTTTGTGTAAAATTTTCATAAATGACCATAATTTAATTTCAATAAATTTTGCGTTCTTTTTTTTTTTTTTTTTTTTTTTTTTCATTTATTTATTTTTTCCTTCATTATTTTGATTTAATTTTATGTTTTTTATTCGATAATAAATACTCTTTGCTTCTTTTATGCGTCTACGTGAGTATGTACTTAATACTTAAAAATAATTATATGCATCATATCATACACATTATGTATACGTACGTTATATTCTGTGCTGTGCCCGCAATTATGGCGGTTATTATAAATGTTTGTAGTTTGTACTTAAATGTGTACACATATGACGACGAAATGATGTTATTTGTTTATTGTTTTGATTTTTTTTTTTTCATTTTTTTTTTTATATTTTATTTGCATATAAAAATTAACATTGAAAAATATTTATCTGATGTATATAATAAAGTAGAGACATAGTAGAAAGAATGACTCATAATCAGGTTAAAATAAAATCTCAATATGAATAAATTTATGTATAGATACTGATACATATATAGGAATGAGTATTATATCTGGCGAATTATTTATAGTTGAATTGAAACGTTTTAAAATTAACTCAATTATTATAGAGTATAGTAAGTTAGAGGGGAGCTCTTAATGTATTATCTGGTACTTTAGTCTATTGCTCTGGTCAATTGTCATTTTGTTTTATGTAGGTAATGTATTTATTATGTAAAAAAGTAAAATAAAATATACAAATTAGCTACAATATGCGACATTTCAAAAAAGAAAAACTAAAAATAAGAAAAGTAGTTTAATTTTTGTTGAATTTACAATTCAATTAGCTACTATATGAAAGTATTTGCTATACCAATCATATAAAACTTCATTATGTACATATAAGTACATTTACGTAATATTTGTAGCAATAAATTAAAAAAAAAAAATAAAAATAATCATAATAAATGATGATGCTAGCTAACTCTGATGATCATCATGATTATCATAATAAAAATAAATAAATTAAAAAGAATGAAATTGTTATATAAAAATGACATTGAAATCAAGTTATGTATGTATGTTTTTTCTGATATTGTTTTTATTTTTTTATTTTATATATTTTTTTTTTTTGTTATTGTATATGTAATTTGAATAACGCAGGGTGTTTTCTTTAAGTCTACAATTGACTTGTAATAAAATTTTGAAGTTTTAACTAAATTAAGCTGACAACAATTGAGAGAAATGCCACAGATTGCCTTATTCGTCGCCTGCAAAAATGCTTTTGCCAGAATTTTCTCAAGTGTAGGCAGGCAGATTAAGCGCTTTTTCAATAAGCTTAATGGAACTTTAGCGACATTTTCTTTTTAAACAGAGAGGAAAGGACAGTAAAAGTACAGAGCAATGATTACTGCTCTGACATGACACAAAACTTGTCTGAGTGCCCGCCCCGCTTCTTCTATTCCATCCTAATATACATTTTCGGTACTGAAGTTACTGTACTGCGGTTGATTCATTCGGGCTCGAAAGTCGAGTGAACTGATTTGTTGTCTAACATGAAGAAATTCGAGTAAACGGAGATTAAAGTACAATTTTTTGTAACTAGTGCACTCTGAGATTTTTGAACTTTACTTCTTCTTTTGATGTAAATTATAGCAAATTTTACAATAAAAAATATTGAAAAATGAACTTTCAAAATTTTTGTAATTATTAGATCACACATTCACATATGTCTGTATGCATAAAAATTTATTTAAATCGTATTCAGAAAATTTTTATACAAGAAAAAATATAAATTTACCTCGTGGAACAAAAAAAAAAAAAAAAACTAGAGAAATGAATAAAATTTTCTGTACATAAAATAATTTGAAAATGTTTCTCCAATATTATTTCACTTGCTACGAGTGAAGTGCTATGAATGAATATCTTTAGGCTTTAGAATACATATTTTTTAAATTCAATTTTATTTAGGTATTCATTTTAAAAATTTTTCATCTTCCAAAATTGAAAGAAAGAAAAGAAAATATGAAAAATTTTTGTGTGGAAATGTGTAAAGTGCGAGTATTATTCATAATCAAGTATGTACTTTATTTTAAAAACATTCAAAAAAATATTCAAAAAATTCAAAACATTCTAAAGATATAAGATGAATTTAGAAAACAAAAGCAGATAAAATTTAAATTTATTTTTACTACGGAATTTTTAAATTTCTCTTTTTGTTTTTTTTAAAAAAAATTTTTTTTTGTGCTTCACTAATATACCAATTGCTTTCAGTGCTCATAAGTACGTAGTATATGCAAGCAATGTGCGTATGTTGTACATACGTTACTTTGTTTACGATACAGCTTGAATTTGCATTCAACTTAATGCGAACTGAGAATCGAACTAAAAAAAATCCGGTGGCTTATTTAAAACGTTTATGCATAAAGCATTGATTCGCATTGAGTCGATGTGCACTGACATGACATCACGTCATGTTAGTTTCGGTTCAGCTATAAAACATCAGGGACAGAGTCCTACACCGCTACAAGTACAACAGCCCCACATCTCTAAAGAAAGTTTGTAGTTATGTGAGTTCTCAGCACGCATTCAAATTCAAAATTTTTATGATGAGCTTTCCGGTGCACATTGAGAAGTTTCACTTCAGTTAGCTTAGGAAGCTGAACTGAGTGAATACGCACGCATTGAAGAAGTGTTGAAGAAGGAATGCACTGAATCAATGCAAAGGCGCAAAGTCAGTCAATGCGCACTAAGGTTGTCGTATAAACGAGTTATGTATAATTTGGTATAATGTGATTTGATTCAATTAATAGAACATCGAAGAAAAGGTAGTATGAAAGTATAGTATGTAGTTGTAATTCCCTTGCACATATGAAATTTGTTTAAAATAATTGAGTTTGCTCTTATTTTTTAAATTTTTTGAATGTATCTACTACAGATACACTTTTTTTCTAAGGTTTTTAATAAATCTCCACATATTTTTTATTTATTTATATGAGTTGAAAGTATGTTGTACTTGTACATTATGTGTAACTAAAGCTCTATAATTTAATAGGATACGAGTATTTTTTGTATGCATTAAAGAATATGTTATGCATATATTTTTATAAAATTAAAAAAAAAATTATTAATAATAATTTACAATTTTCTCTGGCAAAAAAAGATATCCTTCCCTTTTGTGTGTAAAATCCTTTTTTTTTTGTTTAAAGTATTACGTATTACAAGTAACAACGTTGTGCGTTACTTTATATATTTTTAGAATTATAATTTTATATAGGTCATCATAATCATGTATAGTATACACTGATACTGACTGATGTTGCATACGGGATACAATATGATACGATACGAGTCTAATACATGTACAAAAATAATTGAAAGAAAAAAATTATGTTAAAAACTAAAAACGTTATAAAGTAAAAATGCATACAAAATACTCGTATGTGTAAATGCATCGACGTACATACAGTTGAGAATATTGCATAAATTTAATTAATTAATGTTAGAGAATAGAATAAAGTAGAAGAACGATATAAAATGTGTACATCAGGGTACAGGATAACTAACGTACGAGTTCAGTCACTATATACATAAACTCATAAGGAACATTAGTAGGATGTAGGACTTGGGAGGTAGAAATGTATGTAACTAAAATTACGTTATGCCCAGATATCTGTGTATGAGAGTATAGAATTGAAATGAAATTTGTGCAGTTTTATTCCAAATGAGAAAAAAACTATAAAAATATATGTGCATATGTACATATATACATTTTACTTACTTAACTGTGTTTTAATGGATATAATGAAAAATTTCAAAACTAAATAAAAATGTTGTGGAATTTCATATCTAGAAAATGTTTCAATTAACAATATGTAAAAAAAAAAAAATGAATCCTTAATAGAAAATAAAATGTTTTTTAATTAAATATTTTGAAAAAAACAAAAAAAAAAAAAAATCAAGTATCTAACAAAAGAAAATTATTACTTGACCTTTTTTAATTCATTTAAATTCTTTCATTATATTCATTCATGTAATTTTGTTCTTCTTTCATCATTCATCTATAAAAATATGTATATGCAGAATCATATGTATGTGCATTTAAAATTTTTATATAATCATACCTACGTACATTAAGTGCATAACGTAAGTAATATTAATACTCATGAATATGTATGTATGTATGTATCTCTATATTCTGTTTTATTCATTAAATACCTAACAATTAAGAAAAAAAAATTTTATTATCACTTTTTTTTTTCTACTCAGTCGAATGAATAATATATCTATACCTATTTTTTATCTATATCGATATCATTGAATTTATTTATAGAATTCGATTAATTAATTTTTAGTATCTGTCATATACCTATGTAGCCAGTATCTAAGTTTGTAAGGTAAATGTAAGAAAAAAAAAATGTTAAGTGCATTATTGTATTGAATTCAAAATTAGAATTTTTTCGATACACATTTAAATTGAATTTCTATTTTCTGTTTATTGTTACATATAGATATGAGCAGGAATATTAAATCTCTCAAGTTAAATTTACAAGTATCTACACGAACACGCCAACATTTATCACACGTTTATTTATGAATTTAAAAATATTAAATCAATAATTTAAAATGTTTTATTTGAAAGTGATGTAAGTCAATTTTCAATAAAATGTTATAGTAAATATAGGCTTGTTCAGATCATACACTGGATACGAATTTCATTGATTTTTAGTTGCTTTAATACAATTGTTTCAAACTATTCGTTTAAATTTTGTGTTTGAGTATGCATGAATTCCTATAATGAATGAATGCAATCAGGAGAGCGTTCCAAAATATTACTATAGTCGTAGTAAAGTTATGCTGTAGTTATGCTAGTTGACTATTGAAATTATGTTGACTATAGCTAGTTTTTGAATGCATATAGTTACCATCGTGGTTAAAAAGTATCAGCTGTCAAAATTTTATATGTAATGGTATTTGGAGATGATAAAAAGTCAGTTAACCACCTTGGTTAAAAATAAACTATACCATTGTAGTTTCTGAACGCTTGAAAGTTATGTTAATAGTTATGCTCTTTGACTACGGTGTTTTTGAACGACAAAAAGTTAACTATAGTTAACCATAGTTAACCATAATAAGGTTTTGGAACGCTCCCCAAATAGAAGCATTTTATCTACAAATGGCTCCCAAAAAAAAAAAAGTTTTAAAACATCTCTTAAATCAAAATTACATGAAATCACCTCGTAAAACACTAATCGTATTGTAATTAAATTCTTCATAAATTCTTATTTTGTTCCACAAAGTCAACAATCTTCTTGAAATATAAAACAAAAATTTATTTTTCAAATTTTAGCTACGCACATATGTATATACTATAATAGTAAAAATGGCAAGCTGTCAAATTTTTATTTACAAAAAATTTCATTTTAATATAAAATTGACTTACACCACTTTCAAATGCAAATGGTTCATTTTGATTTACTTATATGTATATATGTATGTGTAGGTATTCCAGAGATATAAAATTAATCTTGATTTTATTTGAAGAATTTTTCTTATGATTGATTTCATAATAAAAATTTAATTTAATTTTATTTCTTATCTACAATGCTACAACTACAACAGTACAACAATATGCTTCTTAATAACGTAACGTAGACATAGGTATCTTAAAATACCTACAGAGTACAGAGTACAGACAGTCATGCCATATTTGTAGTAATGTATAGTCGTATTTATGTTCAGGATTTCAGGAATATAATTTTTTGTATAGATATATACTTTGTAGTCTGTAATATAAATAATGTAAGTTTTATACGTGAAACGTGAGTAATTTGTGAGGTATTATATTTTATTATTAATAATAATGCTTTTTGATTTTTAATTTTTATCTATTCTTGGCTTTAAAACAATTTATGAATAGTAATTATCTTTATTGCTGTAATAATAATAATAATACAGTGGCAAACGAAATAAAAATGGAAAGGTATAATGGAATAAATTTCTTTTACATTGAAAATTGTCTAATTGTGTTTTGTATTATTTGTTTTTTATATATTTTTTTCTTTTCTTTCTTGTGTTTTATTTATTATTGTTTGTGTTCTTGTTTGCTGTCTTATAATATAAGAAGTGTATTATAGATAAAAATTAAAATGTATATTATATAATATTTAAGTTCATGGCCTTAAGGGCATTTATCTTTATGGATTTTCTAAAAATAAAATTTCAATTTAAAAAAATGAAAATATAACTACACATACATGTACGTATATTAGATATAAAAAATTAATATGAAAATAATATATAATGAAATATAAATCTAATTATTGTAGAATAATTATTATAAATGTTGGTTTATTGTAATTGAATACAGACACAACAACAGCATAAGTTTACTCTTACAAAACGTATGTCTGTACTATTAATTTATGGATTTATTGTACACCTAATCCTAAACCACCTTACTTAATGCGGTAGTCAGACGGTATCGAATAAATGATCATTCTTCCAGTCTTCATTCTGTGACACACGACATTGTTTCAGTGATCATTCTGGCTGTCATATATGTACTTCAATTTTAATTTTTACTGTCAATTTTAAATGATTATAATCTGTAATATCGTGGTTTTTTTTTCACCACTAGAAATTTACAATCAACCAATCTTCATTTGTCGCTGAATGAAGTTCTTGAAAATTCATTCGAACACACTTAAATGAAGTTAGAATGAAGATGTGTCTATAATGATAATTTTAACTTAATTTGGAGTGATAGACGGTAAATGAATCATCATTCACAATGAATTTTCATTAATTTTTTGTGTACCATCTGTCTGTTATATAAGATATGTGGTTTAAAATTCATTTTTATATATGTACATATAAACGAAGATAATCAAACCACCAAGGTTTTAATGATTTTAATGTTAATAACGTTTCAAATATGCACATGCTGACGTATAGACGATAAGAATCATAATGACGATAAGAATATCAACAAACTTATTTATTAGTACATGGCCTTTTACGAATATGTTAAATGTAGTAGATACAAAGTAATACAGACACAAACCATTAAATTAACTGATAATTTGAATCGGAACTCAATATAATTTCCTAGATGTAGTCTTTTATATTCTAATTTCCTATTCTATATTTTTTTATGTTGATTCGTTTAATATATGTATCTTTTTTTAGGGTAGTTTATTGCATAATTATTTCAATTTTGAATTTCTTTAAAATTTACATATAAACGAAAATTTACGTGACTACCCTCCTATCACACCAATATAATGTAAGTAAACCTGAAAGTTTTCAAATAAAAGGAAATGCAAAAATACCTAAAAGGAAACGAATTAAAGTCGTATTTTTTTTTCTTTATATGTATATGTTATATCTAATCTTTTCGATTTGAATAATAATGGTTCTGTTAAATGAAATAAAATGAAAATCAAAAAAAAAAAAAAAGTCAAACATTTCTAACTTCTTATACCTTATACCTTAGACTCAGACGTAATCTTATATATCTTATCTAGAAAGCATTTAAATTAAAATTTAATGTTTTTAAAGAAATAATTCATTACACAGACTTTTACATAATATGTATTACACAAAATATTTTCAGTATTTTATTTCTTAATTTTTTCTTTTCTCACAAGAACAAGAAAAGAAATAAGGCATATATGTAGATATTGTAGAAAGTGAAAGAAATGTACATATAAAAAAAATAAATAAATTCATGATAAAATGAAAATGAATTTATCATTTTGTTCTAATAGATACGCATATATACAATATATCACCATTATATGTGTGTTATGAACATTATTTCATTCATCATTCGGTTCTATATGATATAAGTATGAGTATGTAATTTATTTTCATGTAAGTAGTAAGTATCTACAGAACAGACATATTATATGAAGTATTTACGTTTACATATTATTTTATAATATAGTTGAATATATTCATTCATGTATTTTATATTCACATTGTATATTGAAGTGTATAAATATTTATTATAAATGTATAAAGTTAAATCTTGTTTAATTGGATATCAGATTTACATTCATTATTCAGATTAAATAAGCAAGTACGGTATGTATATTTATGTACTCATATTACTCTTCAGCTTAACATATGCGTGCGTACATATATTTAAATACAAAATCCATACATATCATTTGCATGTATTTTTTTTTTATTATTCTTGTTTGTATGTAACATGAAAAAATATAAATGCCAGAAAATTTTAAATTTAAATATGTATACGTATATGCTTATGTTCTTTGTCTTGTTATTGTATGGGATATATTCAAATTTTACATATAAAATGCTTCTGATTTTTTTTTTTTCTTAATTCTTTTGTTTTTATGAAATTATAGAATTTTACAAATTGAATATAATATTAATTTGAATAATACTAATTAACAATTTCATTAAAAATTTTGAATCATACTTTTTTTTTGCCGAAAAGTAAGAAAAACTTTTGCATTTAATTCCATTCTTGATTTTCATAGTCATATACATACGTACGTAGGTTGTCTGAAAAGTTTCTAGCCTCGGCGTAATGATTACGGTTCTCGTCGAAATCATTTTGGTACGACGATGGTGGTACATGCTTTGCAAGATGATTGCAAAAAATTGTAGCCATTTTGGATGATCATTTATTGTCTGACAATTTGACAGTCATTTGTCTTATTCAATATTTAACGTTTCTGTAAAAATGCTACTCTCACACTTCAGAGGTTGCTATGACGAAAATTCGTTAACTTGGATTTGAATTGATTGATCATCCACTGTATTCATTAGATTTTGCCTCTAACCACTTTTTTCTACAGAAGATTTCATCAAATGAAAAGGTTATGGTATCTGTAGAAGCATATTTTCCAGATCAAGATGAAAAATATTATTTGGAGATATTAAAGGGATAGGAGCATAGTTGGGAAAAGTGTATGGACTTCTTAAAAAGGAGATAATGTTGAACTGGACTTATTATAAAACATAATTTGAACGGAAAAAATCATTATTTCTGTGTTAGGAGAGAAACTTTTCAGTCAATCCTCGTATATACAAAAGTCACAAGTTTTATGTGTAAATTAAAATAATTTTTTTAATTAACATTTAGTAAATTAAAATAATTCAATTGTATTATTGATTTAAATTAAATATCAATTTACACATTTTTATGTTTGAAATTTAATAATTCTCATTGAAACTCATACGATCTACAGATGATGTATAATAGTGTAAAGATGATCTACATCCTATACACACATATTTCTCGCATTTCATTTTTTATAAATCATATACACTTATGATTAATTCAATACAATTTTAGTTAATTAGAAATCAGAAGCTAATAATTATGATAATCAAAAAATTTCTTGTGTTTATTTACACACATTTTCTATGATGTTAGCATCCAACATCTATACTCGTATTATAGTAGTGTAGTAGTAGTTTCACTTTTTTCAAAGTCACTGATTTATATACATATTTACATTTTGAATCTTCGAATCTTTTACATTAAATAAAAAAAACAAAAATAAATGAATAAATAAAAGAAAAAAATTAATATAAACAATAAAAGAAAATATAACATACAACTTTCATGCATACATTCATACACATTCGATTATAATAAATTAATTTTGAATGCGATAAAATTTTATCTTAGTAAAAAAAAAAAAAAAAAAAAAATCACTGGAATACAACCAACCACAGGTTTTGGGTGTATGTGCATTGTGCAGTTGTTATAATTACTAAACTATGGTCCTATGGTAAATTCAGTATCTAACAATGATTTCATTTTGCTGTTGTTGTGTTGTATATGCAAAGAGTTATTCATTTTCATTATAAAAATAAATAAAAGATAAGGTAAAAATGAATAAAAAAATATATATATTCATTATAGATATTTGCATGTAATGTAATGTATAAATTTTAATTAGATATTGAATCTTTGTATTAAATCTTGTTGATATTTTACATAAGTATCTTATTATATCGTATACAAAAAAAGATGATTTCAAGTGAAATCCATTTGCAAATAAACAAACGAAATAAACAAAAAAAAAAAGCAATGAATTTGTATGTTGAATGATTCATTATAATGTATGTATGTACGTATAAAATGTTTATTATTATTATTCATTACACATTATTAAATATGCAAAATGTTTACATATACATACATATATGTATGAGTATATAAGTATACAAACAGAAACAATGAAAAATTGAAGACAAAAATGATATTGCACAGAAGCACATTATATACAAATTGTACATACATATATGTATAACTATACTACAATGTAACGTGTTTACATCGTAATTGCAACACATTCATTAAATGCAAATATTTTTAATAAATTTCTAATTGCTTCCATAGCAGTAGATATGTATATGTATGTATACACACTTAAGTATGTATACAGTAGTTTGTCCATAGATATTTTATTTTTTTTTTTCACATATGTTACCAACCATAATGGCATAAATTAATTCATTTTACTCTGGATATAATCTCTATATATGCACTTAGTACTTGTGTTAAATGATTGATGATTCTAATTTGAATCGTTTCTAATTTGAATTTGAAGGATACCATTATTAATGTTGTCTCCAATTTCAAAAAAGAAAATAAATTTTCATAAGTCATAGTATTACATGTGCACATAATGAAAAATTTAATCTTTAAAATTAATTAAATGCGGAGCGAACCAATTCACCACAACACAATAATAATTGTGTTAGATGAAAATGTCATTTTTTGTACATTATGCTCTTTTATTAAGTTATTTATTGCGCATGTCGATTTATTGTATGATGTATGAGATATTTGAGTGTTTCTTTTTAGAGTAGTATGCGCAATACAATCGTGCAATATGAGAGAAAAGAAACAGACTTAAAAATTATGTATCTAGATTTAAACAAATCTGAATTGTCCATAATCTAGATTTATAAAATTGAATTTGAACAGATTTGCAAATGTATGTATGTACATAGATCAACCCTGAAACGATCAGTTGATTATTTGAAGAACCAGACAGTCATCATAATCATTTCAAGGTTATAATTTTTGTGGTGCTTGTGATTTTGAATTGTTTGTTATCGAAAATATTTTAATTATTTCGAATTATTTTCGAATTTCAATGCACAATAAATCAAAAAATTGAAATTTCAATTTTGTTTTTTTGTCTTCTTTTTCCTTCTGGAACTGGATTTATTCACTTTAACTGGGTTTAATCCAGTTTTTTAAGAATTGGATTTAGATAATCTATAGTTGTACGACTGGATCGCCTAGAAAATGGTGTGGCACACTCAGTCACTTTGATCCATAGATTAACGGATTAATTTAGATTAAAATTAGTTAGTCTGTCAACGTTATACGTTCAATGATGTGTTTGAAATTTGAAAAGTAGGTAATAGAATACACGTACGGTCAGTACAGTGAATCTGTATCAAAATTAACCGCATTTGTATCGTGTATAGGGTACTTTATTTTCTTTAAAATAAAACTTTATTCAAAATGTTATATGCACGAGTATAGAAATTTTGAATTTTCATCTTTACTTCCACTACATAGCATATAATATAATAATAATTTTTATTAGGCTTAAATAAAATTATTATTCAATTATTTTGAATTTTCTCTTCTTGAAAGCGGAAAAATTACTAAAATAAAATAAAATAAAATAAAAATTCAAACAAACAAAATTATCTTCTTGTATATGTATCTATCTATTTATCTGTTCTGTTTTGTGTACTTCTTGTATACTTACGATGATTATGTATTATGAACATACGAGTTGTATCTTGAGCTCGACCATATATATTTAATGAAAATTACTTCCGTTTCCTAATGAATGCATAGATTTAAATAGCTTACACTTGCTTACACTTAACTATCGTACGTGTATTTAGTTTTGTTTACTTGTAAAACATTGTAATAGTTTTATATATCTATGGATACAAGTAAATTTATCTTATAATGTAATTCTTATATAACTATCTACAATACAGAAAATATTCATTATTTATGTTTAATCACATTTTATACTCATAATGTTGTTATTAGGCACATAGATTTATATTGTTATCAAACAAGAAATATAGATAGATATAATATTACATACTTTTATAATAATATAAGAAATATAGTATATACACAACTATACATTTTATATGTTACACATTCGGATTCGTCAGTTATATGTACAGGTACGTAAACATAAACACAAAATAGTGGCAGTAGTAATAGTAGTAGTATTAGTCTCTATTATGCATTAAATGTAAAACGTTCATTAAATTATCATCATACTGTGTCTTTACACTACTTTACTTTCATTTATTTTTATTTACAACGCACTATCTCTTAAACCTTATATATGTAGATACATTATAATAGATTTAGATTTGTATACATATATGCAATTACTTACATATAAGTACATTTACATTATGTCGGTAACTCTGTAAAATAAACTATAATATACGACTATGTATGTATAGTATTATATATGACGCGAATAATGATAATGACTATATGATAAATGGTAATAAAAACATTTTTTTTTTTTAAATAAAAATCATAAAATCTGTACGCAAATAATAGATAGGTATCATAAGGTATATTCACACAATGTTTCACAGTATGATGAGTACATATAGAGCGAGCGAATAGACAGAGGCACTTACATTTATGTACTTTTTATAATACTCTACCTCTACTCACATTACTTACACCAAAGCTAAGAAAAATAATAATGAAATTGAAAAGAAACGTAAAAATGAACAAAAAAAAAAAAACTATATCGTTGTTAATAATAATGTAATCATTTACTGTCTATCTATCTATCTATCTTTATTTGTTTTTTTTTAATATATGGTATATATGTAGTATTAATTTAAAAAGTTTTTCTTTTGATTACCAGACCATAGACAAAACAAATAATATTAAGTATGCTGGAAGTATATGACCATATGACTTTAAGATTAGGATTCGAGATATCTGCTATCTTGTGCACCAATTATCTCCGAAGTTACTTAAACGATTTCAATGAAATTTTAAACATAGATACTTTGATAGGAATTGTGGTGCTTAACGGAGCGTTTTTTTTTTAAATACCCTTGTTTCCTTTTTACAGGGTGTCAAAATTGTCAAAATTGCGATTTTTCTGCTTCCAAATACACCACCCCCCGTACAGCAAACACTGATTGACCAATTTCTTTGAAATTTTGAATATAGCTAGCCTGAAGGATATTGTGATACTTGAATATAGCCCCTTTTTGATTTTAGGTCTTGAAATTTAGTTATAGTTCTTTAAAAAAGAGAGGGTTTTTTTTTGTTTTTTTTTTTGAAAAATTGATCAACTTTAACTTCTATTTTCATACATTAAACCTTCATATATCTATATGATTTTTGTATCAAAATAAAATTTGTACTTTTCTGAAGAATTTACAAAAAAAGTAAAAAAATCTTTGTTATATTTCCATTTTTATTAACAAAATAAAATTACCTATGTTCTTTTTCATCAAAATATTCAAAAATACATTTTTATTAGCACCTAAAAGGTATGCAAAGTAATTTTTTAAAATTTTTGTATGTAAAATCGTTGTTGTTGTTTTCAAAATTTTTCAAAGTCGAAACCTACTCTTAAGGAAAAAAAAAATAAATAAATAAATGGTACCTATACATAGATAATAATATAAAAAATGAGAAAAATTAAATTTTTTTTTATCTATTTTTTCTTTTACTTTATTTTACTTTACACCTTTTATATTCTATTAAATATGTTACACTACATATTATTTGTAAATATATTACATACATTATGTAAATTGTAAATACAGAAGTTAATAGTTGGTATATTGTGTATTAGTTTAATTACATAAATAAAAATGTGTTTGTTTTTTTTTGTTCCTATTTTAAATTTTTATATTATATTGCATATTTTTTATGAAGATCAAAGTGTTATTTATACGATAAAATAAATTTATATACATAATATGTCGTTGCACATTATTATATGCAGTGATGAATATGTACTTAAGTACCTGTATTCGCATCCATTAATAATATATGGTAACTGCTTAACTGAAACTGAAACTACATATTATACTACACAGTATACACCATGCCTATATGCACACATTTATTTTACTTTTTCTTATTATAAACTCTACTTATGTTTGCAGATTGTCTTGTCTTGTGTAATAAGAAATTATAGTGGATGTCAAAAGTCATTATACACACCTACAAATTTTTATGAAATGTTATTTCTTCTTATAAAAACTTTTTGACACAAGTAAAGACAAGACGTGTTTTACATTAATGTAATTGAAAAGTTTATTATTCTTCAAATAAATATACATAATTGATTTCGGTATGTTAACGTTATCAGTCGTGAAAAACAGTTGGTATCAAAAATCATCTAAGATTCATCTTTAATAATACAAAATTCATTTTTGTGAAAGATGAAAAATAGAGAGTCATAAATTAAATTGCATATGAAAGACCAAAGTGTATTCCTTAAGTGTGCCAATTATCATCAAAATCGAAAAAATAATTTTTACAATAAAAAGATTTTTGTAACATTATCCAGAGAAACAGCATATAAAAAATTATATGAGGGTTCGCGAATACTTTTGACTCGTAATTTTTGAGACTTGATTTAATTATTTTTCGAAAGCTTGAAAATGAACAGTAGTACAAAAATGAAATTCCGGAATAATTTTAATAATGTATCTTCTTCTGCTTCTTCTTCTTGAATAACACTACAACTCTAGGTAGGCCAAGGCTTTCACCGAGGTATATAGAATGTATCAGGGACAAAAAATGGAAAGATGCGTTCATTCGATTTTGACTTACAGAGGTATCCGAAGTTTAAATTTGAAGGTGTACAAAGATTTTCGACGTTCACTGTTGTATATTAAGAAAATAAAAATTTACATAATATACTATATGTGCTTTATGGTAGAGAAGTATACAATTTTATGTAATTTTTATTTTTATTCTTATTAATTTAATAATTTTACACAGACACACGTATTATTTCACTATATGCATATTATACTCTTACGTATTTGAGTAGGTATTGCTTACATAAATTGTATTAACTCCTACAACTTCATTGTATAATTTTATACTAGTCACTATACTGCTTTTTTTTTTCTTTTGGAATCTTCTTTGAATCAAAAAAACAATATATGTATAATAGAAAAAATGAAGGCAAACTAAATTTCGATAAAATTCATTTTCAAAAAACTGTGATTGATGGATATCAGTTTTTTTTTTGGATATTGAATACAGTTTATGTGCGTATTGTGATATGTGTCTACACACAAGCATAGACGAGTTTAAATAAAACTCGAAACTAAAATTTGTATGTACGCGGAAAAGTTGTGGGAGAACCATAACCATTGAGAAGGCGTCAAAGATTTTTGAATTAAATTTATAATTGAATAACTTGAAAAAGCTCTTGGATATCTATATATCTATCTGAATAAAAACGATATTATTTTAGTAATTTATAGGTAACCTTTTCATTGATGTCTTTTAGTACCTTTAATTCTATGAGGTTCCTATAAAAAGATACATTGGCTTATTTGAATGCAAAATTTTCCATAATTTTTGTCAATTTTTTAAGGTTTGTATATATTGGAAAGATTATACGCATTTGATTTAAATACAATGTAATGTTAACAATACAATTTAATTCCTGCAAACATTAGGTATCTACAGAAATTTTACATTTACTTCAAAATTCTATTCTTATTATATGATGATCTATAGTTGTTGTTGTTTGTTTAGGGGGAGGCAAACACCTGAGCACTCAGACAAATTACGTCCATTATACTTGAATTCCCCGTCTAGTCAAACTTCTTCGTCGCTCTCATGTAACGAAGAAGTTCTACTCGATTTTCAGGCCCGATTTGTTCGGGTCTGATGACATCAGTGCCGAAAATGTGCATTCTAATAGAGGAGAAGGCTTGGCACTCACATAACAAGTATTTCATGGTATCGTCCTCTTCATGATGATCTAGACTAGATGACTTACAGAATTTAGATGATAATTGATTTAAATTTCATGTTATTGATCAATTTTAACTACTATATACGCAGTAGATGCGATTTTTATGTTTTTTTTTTATTTTTATAAAAGAATTTTTCAACTGAAATAAACTAAAAAATTTTTCTTATTACAAAAGAAAGACTGCCTAATGTCTACATCAACAATTTACCTTTGGAAGAAAGCCATTAAAAATTATTAGTTGAATCCTTTTTCAATTTACTAATATTAATATATATAAAAATCATGAATTTAAAACATTTTATTTTACAAAATTTTTACAGTTTACACAGATTATTTCTTTATCCTTAAAAAAGTTACTTTATAATACGTACTATAATTAAAAAGTTTTTTTTTTTTTTTATCTTTCTGTGTATTAATTTTATTTAAATATATTTTTGTTTTTGTTTTGTTCATGTTTAATTTGTTTCATAAACTTCCATTTTTAATTTTATGTATGAATTTTTTTTTTCTCTACAATTTTTAAATAATGTACACTTTATTATTATTTTATATTTACATTTTGTTTTCTAACATTTTAAATATCTTCCCTAACACATACTCAAAGTGGTTCAACTTACAAAAAATAAATAAATAAAAATGATTTCATACGACTATAATAGTATATACAGTGTATAATCTACTTACATACTAAATAGTACGTATATGTATGTATGTAAGCATGTATAGAAAAGAAAAGAAAAAAAAACACATTACGAACAAACAAACAAACAAACAAATAAATGAGAAATTTTAATTCAAATCCATTAAATTCATTTCATTAAGAAGTTAACTTTATAAATAATGAATTTCAGAATTTCAGTTAATTAAAGTTTGTTCATTTTGTTTCGAATTTTTTTTTTTTTTTCTTTTCGTTAGTATGTAAGTTGTTTATTCCTTCTTTCTCTCTCTAATTAAATCGTAATATGTAAACTGTACAAAGTACTACGGCTATATTATGATCATATTTATTAGCAGTATTAACTGAAGAAAAACTTTACATTAGATTATAGAAATTAAATTCAATTAGCCTATATAGCATTAGAATTTTTGTGCAATTAAAAAGCAAAATACAAAAAAAAAAAAAAACAAAAACAATAATAAAAAAAATGATTACTTTTTTGTTAGTCAATTTTAATAATTTTAAGATAAAAATCTCTGTTTAATGAAATCATATATCAACTCGTATTCGTATCCACATTGACCTGAGAAAGTATTGAGACGCATTGCGAAAGATAAGAGTGAAATTATATGAAAAAGTAAATCGAAAGTTTTTCACATTATTTTGCACTACAAAAAGTACAAAAACAAAAGAGAGGAACGTTATATATGCCTTCTAAAAAGAATCCAAGAGCATAGCGCTGCTTTATATAAGATAAGATAATAAATAATAATAAATAGTAAATTTGCGAGAAGTGTTTATGTTGTCTCTATTTCCAACTTTTATTACCCCAAAGTTTAATCAGCTTTGAATGAGTACCAGCTTGCTAGAAACAAAAAAAAGAGCTTCGAAATGCTAATTAGCAGACAATACTTGGTGACGACAAGTAACATAAAGTATTATTGAAAGCATTAAGTGTAAGGTGTAAGCCATATCATGTAAAAAAGCTTGCTTCTTCTCTTACAGAGCGACTCGGTGATTCGCTCATAATCCACATTAAAGATTAAATTAAACTGTCGTAGATGCACAGGGCACAGGCACAGGCACACATGATAGTAATAAAATCTAGAAATCACTTCGGTGAAAACCCTTGTTCACTTAGAGATGTAGTGCTATGGAAGAAGAATAAGAGAAACCAAACAGATTGAAGAGTAGAAAGATGACAGTTTAGTGTCTCAATGCATTTTTTGGGTCTGTTTATATATTATACAACTTAACTAAATATTTAAAATTTTTGTAACATAGAAATTTGAAAATTTCGTAAAACAAATATCGTAAAATTTATTTAAAAGAATCAACAATTATTATAAATTAATTTTGATTTGAACAAAATACAAAAATATATTTCACCATTTTTATATGTACATATGTATGTGAATCCATACAACAATATACATGTAGTACATCCGAAACGTCAGATATCATCTAATTATTATTTTCATATCACTTTGTTTGTAATCATGATTTTTGTTTCTTTGTTTTAAAAAAAATTTTTTTTTAATTTTTATTTTATTTTTATTTTTTTAATTTATTTTTTGCCTTTTAGCTTTTTGTTTTAATTTAATTCTTTTGTATTTTGTATTTTTGATTTGTTTCTGTTTCATATTTTAACAAATTCATATACATATACATATCTACATTATACTAGTATGGATGTATACGTGAATTATAATATCGATGACCCATATATGTATATTTTTCTGCGATCATTGTATTCGTTAAGGGTGGTGTTCATCAACATGGATATATCCGTCGGATATATTTTAGCCGGATACAATTTCAGCTTATTCATCAACCTAGATAAAATTTGTTTTCGAATTTCGTTTTGGGGCCGAACATGTGTGTCAAACATGTCAGCTGATTATATTTTTATATTACAAAATGAAAAATAGGTTCTGTGATGTGATAATTATATGCAAAGATGATAATACAGCATACAACTACATTATCTTTATTTGTGCTGTTGCTGTTAATAACAAGGTTACGTTCGAACGATATTTATAATACCACTCTGAGGTTGTCTTAAAAATATCCGAGTAGTGTTTTATCCAGAATGATGAATACACTTTATCTCAGATAAAAGATAATCTATGTTGGTGAATACCAGCCTAAATGTTAAATTCATAACATAAGTATGTACAATGTACAATATATAAGTATACCATTGCATGTTTTATATTTGTATGTTTAATAAATGTATATTTATGCATTTTATTTCTATATGATGATAGCATGTGTAAAATGTTTATATTCATAGACATATGTATATGTATGTACATATTGTATATTTTTATTTTTATTTTTTTTCAAACTACAAAAATTTTCTTTTTATACATATACATAAATGTACTATATTTTTTTTTACAGTCACACACAAAAATACATGTATACTTATAAATACTGCATAAAAATTTGTTATTATATTCATCATTTGAAAGCATTCCAAAAAAAAAATCACACAACAATAACACAATACCTCTACATTTATGAATATATTACATATTTATATATCTATGCATGTATCTACATTATACATGAGTATATATAATATGATATACAGAAAATTTAAAAATGAAAACTCTTGTAACAACTATTAGAAAAATTCTATTTTTCTTGTAATGTTATACATTATATGCATGTACTGTACATGTGCACATTAAGTCTATATGATGGTTTTTATTATAATAAAAAAAAATTTTTTTTTGTTTTCTTCTATTCTCTCTCTCTATATATATACATATTTTCATTTATAACATTTTTTTGTTTTGTATTTATATTTTGGTTTTCAATTTTTTTTGTTTTTCATATTGTAAAATGCATGTAAAACTCAAAGAAAATCTATTTACGTATACTATATAGTAGTTGTAGTAAATATTTACATATAATGTATGTGAATGTATTTTTTAACAAACAAATGAAACAGTTTCATTCATGCATAATAATTTTTCATCATCAAAAAGATGGTTTTTCAGTTTTAAGTTTTTCATATAATACACTAACAATATATACATATGTACACATTTATACGAATACGATTTTATTAGTATGTTTGTAGGTTGGTAGAGTTTGTATGAATTTTTATTTTTTGTTTTATTTTTGTTTTATTTTTAAATTTTCATTTTTATTTTTTTTTTTTCTGTTAGGATTTTTTTTTTTGTAACTCCCTGTTTTCTTTCTTTTGTTGTTTTTCAAATCATATATTTTTCTAAAATTTGAAAAAAATAAATAAAAAAATGAAATAAAATAACGAAAAAAAAAAATTATTTCATTCATTTTAAACATTTTCCATTTTTACAATTTTTGCATTAATAATCAGAAAATACATAATATTATAAAAAAATAAAAACAGTAGCTACCATTATATGGTAGAGAGTATATAAATAAAAATAAACAGCAGCAGCAATAACGAAAACCAACTAAAGAGAATAGAAAATATTGTGTATTCAAATTTACAATTATTATTTATGAACATTTTACATACAGTACATTTACATTCTTAAGCTAATTTTACATTTATATATTATTACATATTATTTTTACCTCTTCTTGTATCAGGATTTATATGAGGTGCATGTCAAATGATAAACAAATTTTGCAACGGAAGCTTATACAATGTCCTCATAACAAATTGATAGTGAGTGCAAGCAAACTGCAATTCGTTCATTTCATAATATAAATTTTACATGAATCCAGATAGAATTTTCTCTTGATTCCACAGAACGACAGAACAAAATGAATAAATTGTTTATGAGAGGAATAGGAATGCTTTATCTCAAATGTCAAAATATATAGTATTGGTTGTTTAACTATTTTCAATTTCATTTTCATTTAGTCATGTTATAGTAACTCAAAGTATAATTTGTAATTTTTACATTGACTATATATATGTACGTATATTTATCGTCATTAAGGTATAAAAAATGACAACTATTTTTTAAAATAAATTTAAATCTCAATAAACGTCACAATCAGCTGTAGAAAGAACACGCCTCATAACTTAATCTCAACTTTAAAGACAAGTCACAATATCTCTGTGCGATATAGAAAAGAGATCAATTTATTATTATTGCGGTGATTTCGTCTTCTTTTCTTTCTTCTTACTTAGACTTACGGTCCACAGTCAGCCAAAGCTTCTCTCTCTCAATCCGCTGCCATTTCGTTTTGTTCAGAGCGAGAATCAGAACCTTGTACTCTTGTAGTTTGTAACTCTCATCGCTTTCAAGTCCTCTTGTATAGCATATATCAAGCATTCCACCCACCATCTTTCTCTTTGCCTTTTTTTTGCTATTTCGATTATTCGGTCACGTTCACTGGTAAAGACACTTATGATGACATGATCGCAGTAAAAAAACACAGGTAATAAAATTTTACAAATTATATGTGTATAGAATATCTATCTAAATTGAATATTGAATTTTAGAAATTTTTACAATAAATTTACAAATAGCGAAACAAATTTTGAAACAAGTACACATAATATCTGTACTAAATGTAAACATACCTTTACATTATCTACATTAGTTTGATTTGGATACGTATTTATCTACGATGTTTATGGGTAAATTTACCTAGATATAAAATAGCAAATGAAGAGGAAAAAAGAGGATACATGGATCTGGGCTAGATGAATAATAGAAAGAAGAAGAAAAACAACAAATAAATAATTAAATAAAAACAATATTATTAAAAAAATGAAAACAAAAATACTTAGAAAACAGGTTGAATATTTTTTTCCTTTTTTTTTTGTAAAATAATGAGATAAAAATAATTATAATAATAATAATAATAAATAACAATAACGATAATGATAATAAAATGTAATAACAAAAAATTGAATACAATAAAACATTAGAAGTTTCATATTTTTAAAAAAAAAAAATAGCCCACCATACATAGAGGTATTCCATACACATACATACGAGTATCATTCTAGGTTCAGATACATTATTACAAAAAATATATATGCAAGTGTATGTATTTTGTTAAAATATCTGTAATCTCATTATAATATTTTTAATTCAGTATACATATAAATGTTACTTGTATAACGTGTATTCATTAATAACTCATAAGAGATAGACAGTCTGTTCAAAAAGAGACGAACTTTTTTAAAAATAAAACAAAAAATTTTTGAGCTTACATAATAACATTTATTGAAAGAATAATCTTAAACCTATTTCGCGTTAGCACTAGTATACAGTCCAATCTCTACTGTTTTGAATTATGAGGTAACATCTTCTGGTACAACTTTCGCTCAATTTTTTTGCATACTTATTGGAAAAGCCATTCCACAGTCTCTTTAACGTTCTTTCCAAGTGACGAAAGCTCTTTATTTGTTTCCCGTAAAGTTCGAGCTTCATCATAACATAAACGTTTTCTATGGGATAGGCATCCGGGGACTGTGATGGTCAGTCCAACACCTTAACCCCATTTCGTTCTTTCCACTGTATTACACAACTTAATATACAAATATCACTTCAAACCTTTTTTTTTTTTATAAACAGAGCTCATTTTGTAAATATTTAACTATGTACTTTAACAGTTTGAACGCAAATGAAAAAAATCTTGGTCAGCGAATTAGACAAAGGCAAGCTAAACATGACTCATGTAACATTTTTAGTATTTTGTCATTTATTGTGTTTTACCCGAATGTCGTGTCTTTTTGAACAGACTGTAACTCTATGCCGCACATACCATTTATATCCTATATGACATATATGATACTTGTACATATTATTATTGTTTATTATTGTAGTATTCAGCAGCACAGTAAATTAAAATTTGCACTACAACTGTGTATAAAAAAAAAATAGTCATAACAACAAAAAAAAAAAATGAAAATTGAAAAAAAATATATAAATATAAAATAAAATAAACAAACAATGAGTTCATTGACCATATTCACACTTACATAGATATGTACATGCAATTTATGTGCATACATATTCATTTTTATTTTATTTCTATTTTATTTCTAATTCAATATTACATTTGTATGTGCATTGTATACTGTATATACTGTAATGGCAAGAATAGGGAAAAAAAAATGGGGTTATTTGCATCTATTCTGTTTATAATCTACACGACTACTATATTATATTAGTATCTATCATTATGTACTCGTATACGTTATATGATTTGCATGATATTGTATATAGTAAAGTAAATAAGTTCATTCTGTTTACTAATAATGAAATATATCTACCTACATTTATGCATTTTATGTACGAAAATGTATAGATATTATTTACATTTTGTATCTAAAATATGAAATCGATGAAATGAAATTCAAAATGATATTTGAGATTTTTAATATAATGAAAAACAAATCTACAAAAATATAAAAATGCTAATATATAACGCTATATACATTTCATTACAAATTACACACAGTTATAGGATTTTTTTTTTCTGTTTTTGTGTTTTGTTTAAAAAAATATTATATGTATATATTTTTTTTTTCAAATATGGCTGAAGAGTTACAGATACGTTATATTCATTAGTATACGATTATGATCACATTACATATTTACAAAATCTATATACATAAGTTTACGAGTCTATACGATTACATATAAATATCAAATAACTAAAAATCTAATTATGAATCTAGAATAGGATTTATTTTCTTTTCCATACACATACGCAAATAAGAGTAATAAGTATATACATAGGACAAGAGTAATAAGAGTAATTGTACATACACGCACAAATAAGAGTAATTAGATTTTTTATTTAATTCACTGTATATACTTATAATGCATAATTTTCTTTGAATTTTTTATACCTACATACATATTTATATTTTCTTCCGTTTTTTTCTTTAATAATATAATAATTATCAGATAATTGGATTGAAAACAAATCTGTTCAAATGGGTACCTACATATATACCTTTTACGATTGCTTTTAACTAATATATACTACATATTATGTATATGTATATATCATAAAATACTTAATGAATTTCAAAAGTCATAGATTTAAATTAAATTAAAAAGAAATATGTACAAATGAATCGACATACCTTATAATACACATTCTTAGGTATACTACATAAGAAAATTACCTATATATTTATGTTCAAATATGTAAATCTATATCTATTCGTATTATATTACTTAAAGATTATTATTTTTAATGACTTTTCATTTAAATATCAATTAATAATTGATCATTAATATTTAAATTAAATGCATATTAATTATTTATAAATGAAATTGATTCAATTCAAATTCAATTCAATTAATATTATCCTCTCTCATGTTATATGTGTACCACCAGTTTACCTATCTGTGACTGTGTATGAAAGAAAAAGATAACTTTAAAAAAATAAATTTTGTATAAATAGAATTAATTAATTGATGATAACCTTTTATAATAGGGTTTTATTATCATCATAATTTTATAAAAATTACAAATGATCAATATATTCATGTAATAAAATTCTGGTAATGATAAGACAAAAATTAAATTAATGGATTATTTAGATGTGAAAAGAATACAAAAGATATTTAAAAAAAAGAGTACCAAAATGATGTATTTTATGATTTGCCATTATAATGCCAAGAGAAAATAAATGAAAATAAAAATAAAATATAATAAAATAAATATATTATAGACACATCGTGAATCGTCAAAAGGCCGTGCCGGGACATGATGTGGGTGAGAGGGCTGTCAGTTTGCTGACCTTCCCTAGCAATAATAAATAAATAAAATAAATAGACACACCGTGAGAATCTGTCAAACAAAGATATTTGAGAACTTACTTACTTACAGGCCAGTGTACTCAGTGTCAGTATACAGACATACACTACGAAGACAGTAGATAGCAACAGAATATAGAAGACAAATTTTTGAATGTAAAATGTAACAACCGTGGGAGAGTGAAATCCAGGGAAGAATAGAAACATTGCTAAGAATAAGAAACTGATAGCAATTTGCCAGTAGAGATCCTCTCGCATGAAGATCTGTGTTACAGGAGGCTCAAATCCAATTTGAATTGTGAAGAATACAAACACAAGTTCTTCAGCCAATCGAAGAAGAAACACAACGAAGTATAAATCAATAAAAAGCCAATCTGTCAACACTTTATTTATCTCTCATGAAGTGCACTGTATCTAGAGTATAAATGAATAAAAAAAATACATAAATCACAAACTTGTTTGTGATACAGATAATCAATCACATTACTTTACATTGATAACAAATTTCAATACATAATAGTCTAAAAATTATTCTTTTATACATTTAAAAAAAAAAACAAATTGAACTAGTTTTCAATTATCATTCGTATGTAGTTGTATGCATATACATATGTGTGTATATCAACATAAATTATTATTAGTTTACATATTTTGTTAATAAATCTGGTACTAAAAATAACAAAAAAAAAAAAAAAAAAAAAAAAAAAAACATTAAATGAAAATTCCAAAAAATTAACACAAATTTATATTTTTAAATTTTTATCAAATTACATATATTTAACATTAGGTAGTGCCTCTAGATAAAATTAGGAAATTTATCAAATTTCTTTACTTACCATATACTGTAGCATTAGTGTTATTCATATTATTTTTATTTTTTCTCTGATACTTTGTACAAACATATTATACATAATGTACTTTTTATAATATCAAAAAAAAAAATATTCGATTATACATATTTTCTTGTATTTGGACTTTAAAAGATACAAAAATACAAAGTAATTTTGACTTTATTTTAATTTACTATACCTACTCACACTCATAATACTATTCGCATTCTGCATTCTATTTTGAATTTTATTTTTTTACTCGAAATTTATTTCATAATATGAAATATGTACATATATCACATGGTAAATGGTATATGGTGGTGGTATTTAATTTTGTAGGCATATAGGATGGTATTGCATTATGCATCTGCGTACGTGAGTTTATGATAAATTAATGAATGGACAGTAAAGAAAATTATTTTTATTTTTAACAAAAATTTTATTCAAATTACAAAAACCTGTCTGACTCTGCTATATACATACGTAAATATAACAACCAAAAAATCATATTAAATATTATACATGGTTTATATGTTTGTTTATATTTACATACGGATTTTTTTTTAAATAAAAAATAATCACAGAAAAAATGAAAATCAATAAAAAAAACAAGAAAAAACATAAACATAAAACACATTGATAATTTACAAAAATATTACATACATAATTTAGTCGAATTTTCTTTTTATACACGAATACGAGTATGTTTATGTTATACGTTCAACTAAAAAAGTTAAAGGTAGTAGAAATAGCAGAAACATTACTACATATATATATGAATAAATAAACAAATATGATATTTTATGGATTAAGTAATTGACTGTTGACATGACAGATATGTAACACCACAATATAACATTATAATACTCGCGTACAATGCACAATCTTTATACATACATTCCCTTTCCCAGCAAACATTGCGATAAGAAAGCAATAGCGAAACATTATCGTAGTGGCAAGTCTCGCCTATTGCCTCAATATGGATTTTCTAGTAGAATTCCGTAGAATGCCATACGATGTGCTTGGAAAAAGGTTGACGCGCACTCTAATTGCTTTGTACGATTGCATTCTAATAGAAAAAGAAAGAATATTAATCAGAAAGCAATACATATTAATGTTGCTTGTTCAATGGTTTATTATGTTGCGCTTTAATCGCTTACTCGTACATATGTAACCCAACCTATTGCATGACCTTTTATTGCATCCTCGTACTATTGCCCAAATGTTTTCTGGGTTATTGCATTTCCATTTACATACATATACATACATACAAATATTTATTATAAAATTATACATATTATGTGATATTATGTAGGTAGGTATATTTAAAAAAAAATAAATTTTTTTTTTTTATAATAATTTTTTGTGATTTATCTACAAATTTATTTTATATAAATTTCTCTTTGCTTATTGTGAATAAAATACTATGCAGACATTGCATACCTTCTTATTTTATTTTTTATGCTTTGCAGCTATAGTTATGTAATGTTTTTGAATCTGTGTATAATTTTCAATTATTATCTTTAATTTTGATTGGTTTTTTTTATACATAATGTACTTGAAAAATTCGAAAAATACAAAAGTACTTACATAATGGCAATCTGTTAATAATTTGAACATTATAATTTTTTTCTGTAAATGCTGTACACAAATATTTACATATAACATTTTATATTAATATATTTTTATGATAAATTTATAATTTTATAAGGGAATAAATTACAAAATACTTAAAAGAAAGGAAGTGAAACCTCTAATAAATTTACAATAATTCTTCAATGATTATTATTATTTTATTTTTCATTCGTGTCAATATGAATTATCATTCTAAAATGTTCTGGCGTTGATATACGTTATTTGTCGAATTACTATCATTCTATTGTTGGTGTTGTATCACAGTTTATATTGTCAGTTGTCACTTAAGAAGTTAAGATTCAATTTTATTCACCACTATTTATAGAAATTTCCATTTTAACTTTTAACATTTTCATTCGCTGTCAAATGATAATAATCCAACAATTGTCATTTATCAGTGTTTATAAGAGAAGAGAGATTATAATCGAATACGATATGACACTGAAACAGGTAATCAAAAAAAAAAGAAGAAATTATGAAAATGGCTATCAAGATAAGTCTATCTATATATTAGATTAGACAATAATGTCAGTAGAAATGAATTAATTAATATAATATGTATACCAGTACATTAGGACATTCATTGTAGTTTTTTTAAATACATATAGATACTAATACTAACCATTACATTATATGAAGCTAAAGATCTAAAAATCTAGTTCGTGTTCACATAGTATAAAAGCAAAGCATTATGCACAATAAACAAGAAGAAGAAGAAGAAAAACTGAAAATAAAATATAAGTATCACAAAAATTCTCTAATAAAATAAAAATCTAAATTTATTAAAAATGTTTAAAAATTAAGGCTAATGAGAATCATGAGAAAAATTGACGCTTCTTGTAATCAATTTTATTGTGAATATAATTTTACCTTTATTTTTTTTTCTATATACATACTTCACCTGAAGAAATGCAATGTAATATGATGAGATGTTGAGATGAGAAGTAGTAATAATTGTGAATTTTTCTCTTTTGTTTTTCTTCATCTTTAATAATTGCAAACAATATACATATTTAGATTGTTGTGTAGAGAATGCACTGTGTTTTTAGATTTTGATGTTGCAAATTACAATTGCATTTCTTTCGTGCATAGTAGCTGTTTAATTTTAATTTTAAATGAGGAAAAAAAAAACATACATAGAAAGAAGATTTTTCTTCCATGTCCTACATCATTAAAATATGTAGTCTAACATTATACATTTTATTATTTAATTACTGATAATAATGATGATGGTATATGTATAATGTTTGTGATTTTGTGATGATACATATACTTATAGGTATAGCACTTAACACATCCCACATCTACATATTATGTACGTACGTACGAGTATTATAATGACTGAACTATGATAATTGCTAATGAAATAATAAATAAATGAATGAGTGACTGACTGACTGGAAAGAAGAAATGAAGGAATTATAGAATGAATGAATGAATAAATGAATGGTTGAATGAGTAATAATAATAGACATGTAAAAAAAATAAAATAAAATAAAATGCACAAATAGCAATGTATGTGCATATATAAATTCATGTGAAATTCAATTTTAATTATGTTCTAATTATTTTCAATTTTAATTGTACGTATGGGAATTGAAATTTTCAAAACTAGTAAAAAATAAAAATAAAAAAAAATAAAATAAAAATTGGCATTCAAGAATATTCTTGTGAATTTTCAATTTTTTTTTTTTTAATTTTATTTAATTTCATGTATTAACTTGCGAATATGTATACTTATTTATTTATTCAATTGCCAGGTACTATGTATATTATCCTCATCATTATCACATCACTCATTATCTTCTATCTCCAACACTGTAAATATTCTGCCATTCTGCCATCATCAACGTCATTATATTAACGCAAATTTTCTAGTACAAGTTACAAGAGTTTCTTTTCGAGAGTTTACTCCACATTCACATTCACATTTTATTCATGTAGTCTCAATTCAATTATTACAATAATCTTCTTGTAAACATATATCGTGAAAAATTTCCCTTCAAATCAACAACACATAATTTTACACGATTTAAGTGCATAGTTATTTTATTTATTACACGCAAATTTTACACACATTACGTCTTATGCAGGTATGTATATTGTATACTTATAATTTCTCTAGTGATTCATTAATTATTATTAAAATATTATACGCTTAGAAGTTCACTTGAATAAAATGAACAGGGTGTATGTTAGATATATTTTTGCAAATAATATATTATAGAGAAAATATGTTATCTTGAATATTATAAAATGAAGTCGAATTAAATTAAAATTTAATTAAGTGCATGTAAACTGTAGTGGACTGTAGAGAAGAGTGTATTAAAAACTTCACTATTTTTCAAGCCCTTAAAGAGCCTTGGACCTAAACCATTGCATTGGATTTTTAATGGCCGCATGAATCTATCGTTTACTCAAACCTACAGTTTATTGTGAATGGATTTCGAACAACAGAATTGTTAGTTAAAAAAACGAATTCAATTACATATGGTAGATATGTCCTGCATATTGCTTATTAGAATAATCTGATGATATTTGATTTATTTGAAACAATGATCAATCATCCTATTATTATCAATCACAGTTATGCCGATAGATAAACGTAGAATGAAAAATCGATACTGTAAAGTAATCCAATCTTATCTTCATTTTAAATAAAATATCAATAAATTCAAATAAAAAATCTATAGAATAAATTGTGTTCTAAATGTTTGGATGAATTATAAAAATTATAATATATGAATTATTGTTTGTACATCAATAATATGATCAGCGCCGGTTTTAGCCTCTTGGACGCCCGGTGCACTTATAAACTTTTCGCTCTTCAGGTTGAATTTAATTGAATTTCAAATTAATTTTAATTTTTTTTTTATTCTAACAGCAAAAAATTCTAATTTTTATGTTTTTTTAGCGAAAAAAAAAAAAAATTACATCCTTTTCAGGTCACAAGAAGTAGGATTATAGACATTTATGTACAGTGTTTTTCTTGTTTACACGAATCAAGTTCCAATTTGAAATTCTTCTTTGTACATTCCCACTACAGTACAGTGCAGTATGTACATAATTTGCATAAGAAAAGGAAAAGAAAAACTAACATTCGCGTATGTTTCTTCTCTTATTTTTACTCTTTATTTTTTTTACAGTGATTTGTCAAAATTATTTTTCTAAAAACCAGATATGTGATTTTAATTCCGTCCTTATTTGCGCCCTCGAAATTCGACGCCTGGTTTTAGTGAACTATTTCAACCTATAAAAAAATCGGCTATGAATATGATTATGAATGGTATTCATAACGTATGTATGCAATAGTTGTATATATAGGCATTATGATATGATAAATTATTTAGAATAATTCTGATTTATTCATATACGCGTAAATGTCTTACACATCTACCTACATACTGTATCTATTTAGTTAAATGTGTGTATGTAGAATTTTTTTAAACAAACATGTGTATCTATTAGAATCATAAGAATTTCTACGTAGGTTGATTTTTATACTAATGTATGTAGTAGCGTATGCATAACATACTCAACTGTATTTACATTAGCTTGTAAATATTTTTACCACCTTCATCTACATAAATACTTTGTGACATTTAAGTGATAGGTATTTAGAATCATTTCTCATGAGCTAAAAGAATAAAAAAAAAGAACCAACGTTACAAACAAGCAACATTTTCGAAATATAGTATGTATCACAACTTACAAGTATACTGTACATTGAAAATAAAGACAAGAAGGAAATTTGTATTTTCCTAATGATAGAAGACGTGTTATTTTTCTTGTTATGTTTTTGGTTACTTATTTTTTCATTTTCAATTTATCAAAAATTTTAAACAAAACGCAAGAGAGACTATGCGTTTGTATACTCGTATGCAATGTATTACATTTACACATTATACTAAGATGTGTGACATGATTGTAAATTTTATTCATTTTCATTCTTCCAAAGTTTATTTAATCTATCCAATCCTTATATTTTCCTTTTATTTTTATTTTTTCCCACAAAACCACGAGTACATTATAGTATGCTAAATTTATGTATGTACACATATTTGTAAGGTATATAAAAATTATTGCGATTAAAATAAAATAAAAGAATTTCTATTATTAAATTCAATTTGTATACGAACACCACGATTCTTTTCTTTGTATACTGTATCTACAACGTAGTATTTTAGATTAGAATGCATAATTTAGAAATCAACAAAAAATTAGTGAAGAGAAGAATGTTAAAGTTTTAGTAATAGATATGCCCAAAACAGTTGGCAATTTCGTATTACACTAGTTTGGTATGCGCAGAAGGAAAGATTCTTACACATTTTCAAAATTTATGCGCGAAGATAAACAGAACGAGTTGTGTATGCAAATACAACGTATGCTCGAGTGGAAATTTCTAACATTTTTGTTTTAAAATCACAATTTTCCATCTTAAGATCAAATCTTATACACATGTCGAATCATGTGCGAAACTTTTCAACTGTTTTGGACCACACTCTATATGGTAAAATGAAGGTGGAATTGGTAACGAGAATGGAATTAAATTTTCTTAGAAATTCAAATTCAAATTCAAATTGAAAAAAAAATAAAAGAAAAAGAATAAAACTTTTAATGATAAATAAATGCATTTAAATACTCGTACATACTGTAACGTAAATATAACATTGTAATTTGTACTACTAGTAAAAATGTAACAAAGATTTATATATTTGTGCGTATACACATAAGTGTTTACAGGTACGTTTACGTAATACAAATATTCATAATATACGTATATATCGATATGTAAAAGAAGATATCACAAATGAAATAACTAAAGTACATAAACGATCACGATTGGATAGGCATCATAAGTAACGAATATAAAAAATAAAATAGTATACGATCACAATAATTTAAATGATTTTGATCGACAACATTCTATCTATATTGAGAATTAATCATCATTTGATAAGAATATTAATTTCAAGGTGAATAAAAAAAATTCTTTATTTGTATTTTAGAATACAAAAAAAAGGTGGAACAGATGAAATGGTGGAGGAGTGTAAAAATAAAAAAGGTGTAGGGAATAAAAAAATCCCAGAATAACAACAAAAATTAAGCATTACAAGGATGAGAAAATTAAATTTGATTGTACAATGTGAGTACAAATAAGAATTATTTATCTGTTTATATGTGAGTATGTATAGTAGCAGTAGTAGATATATAGGGAAAATCCCAAATGAATTTATAATAGGAGTTTTATGTAATGTGAATTTTTCGAATAATAATCATGGGAATAAAAATTCATATACATACTTATGTACTTAGGTACCCATTTACATACAGGTAGAGATGTACTACATACATGTATAAATGCATTAAGAAAAAATTTATTCTTGTAATTGTTGCTTTTATTTTGTTGTTTTTAAATGTTAATTTTGATTCCAATATTTCATAGAATAATTTTAAATTTACATACTTACTGAATTACTTTTAGTATTTCAAATCAATATAATTGTACATAATGTACAATATCAATACATCATATTGTGATCACATTTAATTTATGTATAGGCGTAGGGTGATCAAATCAGAGCTATAATATGTAGGTATGTATGCATTTTTAATTTGAAATGAAAATAAAAGGTTATAAAATATCGTTAAATGTGTATGTAAGTATGCATTTAATCTACTTTGTTCCCATATACTTTGACAATGCTAAAACATAAAATGCAGCGTGAAACACTGTAATGCCGCTTCTACATTCAATGCAGTGACTTCTACTTCGACTTTGATTTAATGGATATGCATTAGAACTTCTACACTCAATACTACTTTTACATGTTAAGATTAGGATTCGAGGTATCTGCTATCTTGTGCACCAATTATCTCCGAAGTTACTTAACCGATTTCAATGAAATTTGAAACATAGATACTTTGATAGGAATTGTGGTGCTTACCGGAGCGTTTTTTTTTGTTTTAAATGTCCTTGCTTCCTTTTTACAGCGTGTCAAAATTGTCAAAATTGCGATTTTTCGGCTTCCAAATCCACTCCGTACCGCAAACACTGATTGACCAATTTCTTTGAAATTTTGAATATAGGTAGTCTAAAGGGTATTGTGGTGCTTGAATATAGCACACTTTTGATTTTAGGTCCTGAAATTTAGTTATAGTTCTTAAAAAAGGAGAGGGTTTTTTTTGAAAAATTGATCAACTTTGACTTCTGTTTTCATACATTAAATCTTCATATATCTATATGATCTTGGTATCAAAATAAAATTTGGACTTTTCTGAAGATTTTACAAAAAAAAAAAAGTATAAAAATCTTTGTTATATTTCCATTTTTATTAACAAAATAAAATTACATATGTTCTTTTTCATCAAAATATTGAAAAATCCATTTTTATTAGCACCTAAAAGGTATGCAAAGTAATTTTTTAAAATTTTTGTATGTAAAATCGTTGTTGTTGTTTTCAAAATTTTTCAAAGTCGAAACCTACTCTTAAGCATGCTGTGAAGTCCAAGTTGAAGTCACTGCATTGAATGTAGAAGCGGCATAATGCGATTGCGATTTATTCTGCATTGGATTGGAATATATACATACATGCTTTGTCGATTATTTGTGCAAATAAATTATATGTATTGATGAAAGCACCCTTTATTTTATAAATTTTTTCTCATTTTATTTATTTTTTCTTTCTACCAAATAAAATTATTAAAATTTAATTTTCCTGATATTTAAATTAAGTCGATTATTATCGCGTAATTATCTAAGTAAATTGCAATTTAAATATTTGAAAAAAAAAAAATGAAAAGAAAAATGTTCATTAATTTTTTCATCATTATAAAATTACTTCAATAGTATTTATTTTCTTTTATTTTTCGATTTGCTTTTTATTTTTTAGTTTGTTTTTTTTTCGTCTTTAAAATTATGCACCTACCTACATACATAAAAATTTATAATATTTTTTACTGCATATAATATGGTATGGAGACTGCTATATTTTGCACAAATATTTCATTTTTCATTTTTTTCATTTTTTGTATTTATCACATCTAATAAAAGATCAATTTTATCATGATTATGTATTTTATTATTCATGAGCAAAACATAATTATAAATTTATGAAGTTATACTGATATGAGATATGAATATGTATGTGAACTAGTATTTGTATGTAATTTTCATAGATATGTACAGTGTATTTACAGTGCATGTATTGATAATATCGTGTAAAAATGAGTAGATATTATAGTATCTGTATTTTCTTCTACATAATTTGGCATTTTACCAATTATATACTTAATGAACTAGAAAAAATGCAATCAAAACATCAATTATCTTTTATTTTTTTTTCTACATATTTTCAAAAATAATTATTACATACATATTGTATATTATATAGATTAGTTGATAACAGACCAGACGTTCATTATTTTCGTATAGTATACGTAAAAATAGAAAATGAAGCATTTAAAATATTATGGACGAGAATATAAAACGAAGTAAATTTATGATATTATACTCGTAATTGTAATGAATATCAATATATGTATATAGAACACAGAGTTAGTATTTGGTAATGTTGTAAAGCATCATGAGTACTAAGTGAAAGTATAAATGTGGCATTAGTAGTAGAAGAAGAATGTAGTGGTAGTGGAAGTATTAGTACAGTCTACATTCCTACTCTTATAGCTAGGATCTATAGCAATTTCATTTATAAATATCAAAGGATTAGTCAAAAATTTATGAAATATTACGCTTAGTATAATTTATAAAAATAAATGTGAAAATGATGAAGAACAATCAACCACAGAATGAACTCTATATGCATTAGAACTAGACAAACGAAGAAGCGTAAGCAATTAAGATGTGAAAATTATATCAGCGAGTATATATGTAGCCATAATTTGTTTGAGTGTTATAATGAGTTGAAAGAAAAATATATTATATACATATGTTTGTACATATGCTATGTAATATTTACGAGTATACATATCTACATGCATACTGAATTTAATGCAATAATGATAATTTAGTGGCAAAGAATATTATTGTCGAAGTTTATATGGTGTTGAAAGAAATGAAAATTCTCGATTTTATTTTATTACAAAAAAATACTCGCGTACATAATTCAAAAAAATCACATAAAAATATTACTATATATCGATCGCGTGTATTATTTTTAAATTACACCATTAAATATTGAATAATACCTGAGACAGACATGGTTAGCTGGTTGGTTGGTTGGTTGGTTGGTTGGTTGGTTGCAGTGGCAATCCGTTTCAGTTCCTAAAAACAGACTCAATCATACTTACTTTGCGTGAGACAGACATACTTATTGTATTGTTGTTTACGTAGTAATGATATGGAAAATTGATTAGAGTATTCTCATACTCAGAAAAAATCATAGTATTTGTATTGAATAAAATTCAAATTATCTTAGTCAGTGCACTATAATTAATAATCACCCAAATCGATCAATAATTTGATCAGCAACGCATACACTAGTAACTGATTTCTAATGATAAATTGAATGATATATGTAACTGAGGTAGAATTGTTGATTGATAGTTCCATGATGAACTTAGCATTTGTATGCATTTAAATTTATAACATCTATGGGTAAATTCATTAGCGTCTATGTATCGATTTGATACCATATCTATATACAAAGACATAAATCTTGAAAAATTTAATTACTCAGTATAAATACAAAAAATACAATGTCAAAATATGGCATTATATCAGAATTTTCGCTAGTTTAGATATCAAGAAGATATCTACATAAATAGTAATGTTTTTAACAAAATATTGATATATTAATGAACTTACACATATTGCAATTTAAATTTATTGAAAAAGATACTACAATTGAAATGATTTTTGTATACTGGGTAACATTAATACCACATATCTGTCTCGGGTATTAAATAAAACGAATTGTTATGCAAACTATAAATAATGTAAAAAAATGAAAAAACAAATAAATTTTTGTGTTTTTAAAAAATACATTTTAATGTAATATTTTTCGTTGATATTTTTTCTTTTAATTTATAAAGTTGAAAAATTTTTTTTAAATTTCGATTGAATATTAACTAGGTGTGTACATATACTACTCAGTCGGTATATAGCCTATATAGTATACTCATGATATATGAATCATTTGACATTTTAACATTAAATGAATTTTAATTATGATGAATAATGTAAAGATACATATGTATATGTATAGATATGAAAGAAGTAAAACAAAAATAAAAGCGAAATAAAAGTGGAATGATATATATAGGGTCATGATTTTATTATTATTTCGTTAAGAGGACACTGTTTTATAACGTATGTCGTGTATTTGTGTACTCATATATTGACGATGATATGAATGTGTTTTAATTTTTTTTTTTTTTTTTTATTCATAAATTAAGTAATAATGTGTACTCGTCGTAATGCAGAGTGTTATTATATGAATATTTTTTTTTTCACCTTTGCTATACGTTGCTATTATTTTTAAATTGAATCGTTATTTATTATGAATATTTTGGTTTTATAACTCTTTATCTACTACTGTAATTCAATCGAATTTGATGTACATTTATGTACATACATATATCAGAACATCGTTTCTTATATATTTTATTTTTTCGATATATGTATATAGATTTCAGATATAACGTATACAGTATAGTATAAAAGATAAAACGATTGATTTCATTCAGAGAGTAATTTAAATTGAAGAATCATCGAAAATTTATTTAAAAAAGTGTATTAAATTTTTTAATTATTTATATATATGTTTTTCTTGTTAATTTGTTTTTTGGTTTTTTTTTTATGATACAAATCATTAAAGTTTTATTTCAATTATTTTATTTCAATTTATCTTTTATAAATTTTTTTTTCAAATTTTAAATTTTGGTTTGATAACGAATGATAAACTTTGTGAATATATAAAATCTACATAAATATGGTATAAACATACGTATATGTTTATATACTTTGTGGCTTAGTTTGTTGATTTGTTTTTTATTATTATCACAAATGTTATACAAATATACGTAAGTATACTATGTTTGCATAAATGTTAATGGAAAAGTTTGAAAGTTTTGTGGTGTGATGATGTGAATTTCTTATGTTTTCTAGGCATACAACTATGTACATATAAAATGTATTTTCATTCAAAATATATTATAAAAGACAATATTTTTATTTTTATGCCCGTATTCACCAACCAAAATTATCCATTGGATATATTTTAGTTTAGCCGGGTATAATTTTAGCTTATTCATATCAATTACTTATAGATAAAATTTGTTTTCGGACTTCATTTTCGGAGTTTTAAAAATATCAGCTGATTGTATTTTTATATTACAATATGAAAAAGAGGAGGTTATGTGATGTGATGATTATAATGTGAATGCTGTGCTGTTGCTGTCAATAAAAGGTTATGTTCGGAAGATATTTACAAGAGAAGACAAGCATAAGGTAGTTTAACATTTATCTAGCATCAATTAATCGCAGTTGGTGAATACAATTTAGATAGTGGTGAATACGGGCCCATAAAATTTGTTAAATTTAAAATCATTTACATAAAATAGTTTTTAACAATATTTTATTTTATTTTATTTTGTTTATTTTTCTATTTATTTTATTTAATTTATTTATTTTGATTTTGACTTGAAGGACATTCAAAAATGTTCATAGATTTCACATCAAAATCAAATAATCAAATATTTTCTGTTTTCTTACATTTCGTGAATGACCTATGGTTTAATGATTTTTGTTTTTTAAATTCAAAACTACAAATTTTACATTATTATTTTTTTCTGACAACTTTGCTTTTAAATGTGTATCACATTTAAATTTATTATCGTGTGAATTTAATTGTATTTAACACATTAAAAACCAAAAAAAATAAGTAACGCAAACACCATACTATCTATATGTATGCTGGTTACATAAAAATAATAAAAAAATATTTTTTTCTTTTCCTTATTTCTTTTTTCTAATGTGTATAGTAACCGTTAATATTATGTTTACATGAAATGTAATTAATTTTTAAAAATCACATCGATTTAAAATAATAGATAATAATCAAACATTTAACATTTCAAATCAATAAAATTATACATACAATTCAATATAGTGTAATATGTATATTGATAACAAAAGTAGATAAGTATAATGTTTATATTGTGTACATAAATATGCGTGTTTACTTGTATATTTATGTTGTGTATAAGTAATGTTTATGTAGTAGTCAATAAAATGAATGACATTGAATTAACAAACAAAAAAAAATTTTTTTTTAAAATACATTTTGGTACATAAATGTGTTTATAAAAAAAAAAATTGTAAATTACCTTAAAAATCTTAATATGATGTATAATGTACGAGTAACATATGTACACTGCCAGCCAGACAGTTATATGCACTGATGAATTTTCAAATAGGTAGTAAGTAGTACTGGTAGTACTATATAGTAGATGTGTCAGAGAGTCATAAAATATTAAAAGTATAATTCTAAGAAACTCATTATGTACCTGCACGGCATACACATTTCTAAAGCAATGTAATCATTGGAGTGGCAGTTACGTAGAATTACATAGAATTGTGACGTAAATCAGGAGGTTAAATGGTAAACATATGTGCGTTGTTGTTGTGTTGTATGTATAAATTGTTTCTTGTTGTTGTGTTGCTTATATTCCGATGACCTGTGTGATGTCAGACTTTCAGACATTAAACATCAGACGTCTTTACATTGCCTTAGAAATGTGTATGCCGTGATGTACTCTTGTATACATAGATGTTAGAATTTGTCATCATATTTCAGTTGTATATCATACAAGTATTGCTCGGTCTGGGTCTACACATTAAGGTACACACAAATATAATTTATATTCTCAATAAATGTAAGTAAATCGTCATTTTGATTATTGGAGTTTGGAGTATGAAAACAAATTGACGAATGTAAAAAAAAGGGAGAAAATAGGAGCTCTAAACAAGAAAAAAAGTTACTCATACAGGGAAATTGTTTGAACAGAATCCAATACAATGTAGTAATGTCGTTTTTTTTTTTGTTTTTTTTTGTATCTTAAAAATTATGACAAATTTGCACATCCTATAGTATTGCCACCAGAATTGCACAATATGTGTGAACATTTCACATACAATCAAGATCCTTTGCGATATGTGTAATATTTGAAAATTCATAATGTTAGTGTACCTAATCAGTTAGTCAGCAGTGTAATATGTAAATACATATCTATGGATATAATATACATACTTAGTTAAAACAAATTAATTTTAAAAGCTTCAAAAAAAAAATATATAATCATCGGTTTTATATCTATTAAACACAATGACAACAAACACAAACACAAACACAATAATAATCTATATACTGAGTGTCTGTGGTTATCTATAAGCTATAAGTAAATAATTATTTGATTTAATTTTTTGATATATGTACAATATACTTTATTACATTAATCCATTAATAACTAATACTAGATTTAAAAAAAAAAAAGATTAAAAAACTAAAAAAAATAAATAAAATAAAACCACTCAATTTTATTTTAATTTTACAATCACCAATACCCAATCATAGCAATTGGCAATTGGCATATAATATGTACAGTGTATTTGTATGTATAACGCCAATCGCCAATAAAATACATATATATCCAATCCACTAATCACTATATGAAAAGCAGCAGTAGTAGTTGTTGTACTAGTAGTTTATAGTAGGATTTTGTAGTGTCTAAACGACACAAACTTGTATGTAAAATAGAGAGAAGAAAGATTTGTGTAATAATAATTTTTGTGTAATAAATCAAAAAAAAAAAAAAAAAAAAAACTAAAAGTGTTATAATGAGAAAAATCTTAAAAATCAAAATAAGAAATTTAAATAAAAAATAAAAAAATTAATTTATTTATGTATCATATATTGCACGATATCGAATGAAAAAGATACGATACGACGACAGACAGATACATAAATGCAGAAAGCAAAGAAAATTTATTTCTCTTTAATTTTATGACAGATTATTTAGCTTTTTTTTTTTGATGAATTTTTTATGAATTATTTTGATGAATTTTGTTTACTTTTTCTGCTCTACCTTCACCAACACACCACACCACACTACCTGGTGTTTATTCCTTTGGTTGAATTTGAATCTGAATCTGTGACTCTCTTGATTTTTATTTTTATTTTCATATTCAAAATTCAACATGATGATGATGATGATGAACATAAAAATTGTACTGATGATGAATGAATATGAGATGAGGTATGAATGAGTATTATGTCACTGAAATTATAATTTTCATTTGGTTCAGTTCAGTTGTCAGTATTGTGTTATGTTTGTTTACGTTTAGTTTTATTGTCATGTTGTGTTGTTAATTTTGAAAGTTATAGCAAACAATTATTATTGGCTCATCAACAGTAGATAATCATAATATACAAAATTTTCTTATCATGGTATTCAATGAATTTTATAACTACCTGCATGATAATTTGAATTAATTAAAATGACTATGTAATTATCGCATTTCATCGCATCCATATAGATATGTGTAGTACATGTGCGTATGTGTAAATAAAGTATCTATCAAAAACACATTTGTTTGGTACACATTGTAATACTATTTATTTATTTAATAAAAATTTAAAAAATTTTGTTGCTGATGTTGCTGGTTATTTTGTTGTCGGTTTTTGTATGTGATTTTTGTATTTGTTGAATTTTTTTTTTTTTTAATTTTTATTTTAGAAAGTTAATTAAAGGATTTAAATAAATATGTAGATAAATAAATAATTATGATAATCGTGGTATAGATAATGTTTATATGTACGATGACATGATGATGATGAAAAATAATAATTTGTTTATTATTTTCGTTTGTTTATTTACACTCGTAGATAGGTTGGTTGTTTCATTTTATTTTCTATTTTATTTTTTTAAGAAAATATTTTTAGTTAGAAGGATATAACTTCGACTTCTTTCCCAGCCTTATGTTATCCTTATAAGTTTATTTTTTGCAAAATTATGGCAATTTTTGAACCTATCCGCATTTCTTACTAACATACAAGAATATTTAATCAGAAATTTTTCATATTTTTTGTACATATATTCGTACATTAGAATGTTCTTAAAAAAAAAAAAATAAAAATAAAAAACAATTTTTTTTTGCATCACTTGTATTTTAGCCTCAAAATGAAACTCTCTAAATCCAAGCAAAATATTTAGAAAATACGAGAAGTTATGTTGTGAAATGCTTTACGAAAAAATAAAAAATTCCATTTCAATTTTCTTCTGTATATTTTCTTTCTTTGGATTTTGTATTTGCCGTTTTTTTTTTTTTGCGTCTTTCATTTTTATAATTTACTGGAAAATATTAGATGCGAAAGGAAAAGTAATTGTTTTTCTTTTCTCTTTCATTTTTAATGTCGTGTACTCTACTATATTTATATCCGTTTTTTTATGATTTTTCATATTTTTATTTTTATTTTCTGTAATATACTTTGCTGTTGTTTTTTTTCATATTTTCATTGTATTTTCTAGTTTAAAAGGCGCCAGTTGACCCACTTACTTATTGCTACTGCAAACACATTGTCACATAAAAATAATGAAAACGAAAAAAAAAAGAAAAATAAATAAAATAAAATAAAATAAATAAAAATAAACGTCTCCAACATTTCATTTCTGATTCTCTTCTAAAGTACATACATATCTCATTCTCATACATATAAATATGAGTACAGAACTATTATTATGGATAAAGTTAATGTTCTAATATTTTCATTTTGTCGTTCCAAAAAAAAAAAAACCAGAACCAGAACGAATAAAAAAATAATAAAGAAAAAATACAATCCAAAAATAATTGAAATTTTCATGGAATCTTAAAATATATATTATCTACACTGTCGTACACATCTATTCTATAGCCGCAGATCTACTCGTATTATTAAAAAAAAATGGAAAATGGAAAATGTGTACACTTAAATTGTACATTTTTTTTTTTCTTATTCTTATTTCATTTTTGCGTTCATAAATAAATTGTGACTAGAGAAACACAGACGAAATTACCAACTAAATAAAAATGAATTTGCTTTATTAAAAAAATATGCACACACAAACAACCACACACACACAACACACTGTCTATATCCCTGTTCCAAACTTAATAAAAACAAATATGAAAGGAAGAAATAAATAAATATAAAAAAAAAATGTAGATTCAAAGTAATAAATATATGTAATTTTGAATGACTTATACTTTGTTTTATTATGATGATGACGATTTTCATTTTCATCTTTAAAATTCTTCATTTAATTTATGATGACGATGAAAAAATAATTTTTTTATCATTTTTATCTTTAAATTATTTTTTTTTTGTTTGTTTGTTTCATTTTAGATGTCAATATAAAGGACTATAATAACAGACAGAAACAGCGTGATAAACGCACAAAATTAGCTGTTTCGTCTGAAAGTGTATTTTTGCATGAATTCACGATATTACCGATATCGAATAGTATTGAAAATTTAAAAAATCAAACAAATTTACAACAACAAAAACAACAACAAAATAAATATAAAGATAAAGATTACGAGACAATCTCAATTAATTCAAATCAAATTAATAATATCAACACCATAAAATCCACCAACAAGAAAATTCTATCATATCCAATCAAAAAAGATACAACAACACAAACACAAACAAATAGTAGACAACAGCAAATAATAAACGGTTTCAATCGTATTTTATTGCAATTAAAATCATCATCAGTACCATCAATTGTTACAGCAGGAAAATTATCGAAATTAGTTAATTTCGAATCCCGACAATTCGTCGACGACAACCAGTACTACGAGGACGAAGACGATAACGACGAAAAATCATCAAAATTAAAATTATCTGGAATTGGAATATTGACAACAATAAAAACGAAAACATCCAAAACAACAGCAGCAACATCAACATCGACAGCTACAGCTACAGCTACAGCACCAGTATCGGCAGCCGAAGCAGAACGTTTAGCGAACTCTTCGAGCCAAATTCATTCAAGTTCAAAGCAGTTAGTTATGAATACACACGCAACGACTGCATTAAATTTACAAGCATCAACTGGTCAAACATCTGTTGTTGGTCATCATAGAGGTTTTTCTCAGCCAACTGCTGCTAATTCTGGTGATCCATGGTTTCTACAATCGACCGGACATCAAATGCCTCCAACAGCTCCAGCAAGACAACACAAAAGGCCAGCACCACAGCCAGGTACTGGTGGTGTAATACCGATTGGTGGTACATTGCTACAACAACAGCAACATAGTCAATCTCAGCCACATATAGTTCCACCCACAATTCCACCACATCAATCTCATCAAAATAATGTAAGAATGACAAAAATGAAAAGTATATTTGATAAAATAAAAAAATAAATAAATTTACAATTTGATAAATTAGGATTCCATTTTTAATTTAATTTTTTTTATTTTATTTTTTTTTTTCATCATTTTAGAATCAACACATCAATTCCGTTCATTTATCCTCGCATGCTTTAAATAGTCATAATTTATTGTCATCAAATTTAACAGTAAAATCACCGAATCAACAGAATCTTCATATAATTCCACCCCATCCGAATTTGACGACAACAAATACAACTTGTCAGACACAACATCTATCAAATTCTTCAAATAATAATTTAATGTCATCATCATTGAATTCTGTACAGTTACAGAGTCATTTAAGTTCTGGTATCGGTGGTGTTGGTGGTGGTATTGGTATTGGTATTGGTATTGGTATGCAATCATCGGTGACAGCTAATCACCAGCAATCAAATACAAAATTGCACAATATTTCAAATATAATGGGAGTAGGTGGAATAATGCATCCCAATTCTGTACAAAACCAACATCAAAATCAAATGCATTTAGTTCAACAACAACAACAACAACAACATCAACAGCAGCAGCAGCAACATCAGTCCCAGCAACAACCGCAACAGCATCAGCAGCAGCAGCAGCAGCAACAACAACAACCGCCACAGCAATCATCTCATATTCAACCACCACCTCCCATACCGCCACCATCGATTCATGTTCCATCATCGACAAATGTTATGTCAGCATCACTTCATACGTACGATACAAATGGAACAGCATGGAATAGTACATCTTCGTTATCACCAACAATTTCGAATGCATCATCGACCTCATCAACTCAACAGAGTCAACAACAACAACAACAACAGCATCATCATCATCATTCACAAAGAAAATGTGAAGTCAAATTGAATGCAATGCCGTAAGTTTTATTTTTATTTTCCGATTTCTTTATCGTTTTTTTTTTTTTGCAGATTTTTTTTTCAAAAAAATAACAGAAAAACAACTATGAAACAATTTTTTTCTTCCAATTTTTCCTATTATTTAGTATGTAAACTACCACTTAAGCATGAAAATCCTTTTTTCGTATACCTACTTCTATTTTGTATGTAAAAAGTAAAAGATATGTGGTATGTACTCGAAAAAATCGCGCCACATATGCAAGAATTTAAAAGAAATAAATTTGCAAGAAAAAAAAAGAAAAACGAGGAAAAAATTATGTGGAAAATCTCACTCTAATTTTCCATCATCATTTTCATTGTTGTTGTTTTTGTTGTCATATATTGTCGTCTATGCACATTTTTTAGTATACCTACCTACATATTTTGCTTTATTTTTTTTCCACTTTTAAAAAATTGAAAAAAAAAAAAAAAATAAATTCCATATAAAGACGAGAAACTTATGCGATTTCATTCATTCAGGAATTTTTTTTTTTGTTTTTTTCCTTCTCAAGTGCATATTTTTTTTTGTTGTTGTTGCAAAAACTTTAGTATATCGCGTTTGTATTACATACACTTTTATTATAACGTTCACGTCGTATATACGATAAAATAATAAATAAATCAACAACGAAAAATTATTCAGGATAATTATTGTGTCGTAGGAAAAAGATTATCATCATCATAGCGTAGTGAATTCTTCTTGTACTCTTGTCTAGAACCGAAAAAAGAAGAAGATGATGATTATGAAAAAATGAAGTAGAATAATAAATAATAAAAAAAAAAACTAGATGAATGAATAAATAAATAACGCAGGTACACCCATTTTACAAACAGTAGCAGCAACAACAATTACAAAAATAACAGCAAATTTGTATAAATTTTATAAAATTTTTTTTTTTTTTTACAAAGAACAAAAACAAAATAACGATAATCCCTTTATATGGGACTGAGTAAAAAAATACTCATCGTATCGTATGGAATTGTTGCGTAGGTGTATACGTTTATTTCACTTAGATACAAATTTACAAACGAATGTGTAAATAACTTGCAAATTTTTTGTAAAAATGATATTGTGACTTTTGTGAATGATATTTTGATGACATTTTTACGCATCATATTTTTTATGTAGTCGCGTCGTCGTCATCGTTGTTGTCATCGTCATTATTATTATAATTTATTTGTAAAATTATTTGCGTATCTACTCTCTGTAACGGCTTCATAAATATTACTGTATAGGCACTTAAGATTTACATACAGCCACTATCACAAAAATTGCATCGTCCATAAAGTATGAAATTAAAAATGTTTAGGAATTTTATTTTTTCCTCGAAATAATGAATTTGCCTTTACACAACATTGGAATTAAAAAAAAGAGAAAATAAAGGGATGCATTTCTGCTGCATTTATTTACGTTATTGCTCACAAGAAAGCTAGATAAAAGTGAAGTAAAAATGATCAAATCAAAATTGGGTTATTTGTCGATATTTAATAATGCCAGGCGTGGTAATTTCCCATCGAGCGTCTTCTCAATAACTGAATAAATGAAAGCTCCCCAGATATGAGAGAAAGCTCCCCACACAAAAACTAAATAAAATAGCAATAAAATCCAAGCACATCTGAACTCGCATATTGAGCTTTTTCCTGCTGGTAGGTGTCTAATTCCCAAAGGGACGGTCGTATTAGTTCAGCGTTAGATCGACGATACAGCCTAATAATATAGTCATAATGAAATTGTAATGGGAAGTATTGGCTCATAAAGGATTGCAGTGCTGTGGAAGAAGAAGAATATTCCAAGAATTAGTTGGATAACGATTCGACAAAGATTGAGGAAGCACATAATACCTTTACTTATGCCCCAAATTCTGGAAACTAACGGCTCAGAATAGGGAGGAATGGCAGCGAATCCTAATGCTTCATTTCCAACACAACGTGAAATTGAAGAGAGCTTTTGATGAAATTGACAGCTGTTCCAAATGGAACGTGAATTATTGAGTTGCATTTAAATACATTTTCGAACATCATTGAAAGCTATTTATCAACTATGAAATTTAAATTCGGAATAGAATCTAATTTGACGTTACTTTGAAAAATTTTTACGTTGAGAAGAAAAGAGAAGAAGTCTTACAATTTAATGTGCTACAAAGAGGGAAAAAATTGAATTTCAATTTCACGTTGTGTTGGAAACGAAGCATAATATAAGCTAAGGCCCACCAAGGGCTGTCGAACTACTAACGATGATGATGATGCCTCAAATTAATATTCAAGATGATGTAGTTTTTGTGAACGCGAGTGTATATATACACACTTATATACCGGTAAGCGATAGACGACGAATATTATACTTTAATTTCTACGTTTATGTACTATACTTCTGTGGCGTTAATTATACGAGAGCTTTAATAACAAAACGAAAAATAAAAAAAAAAATGAATTAAATGAGGAAACTGCATAATATAGTTGCGATTTATTCGAGACATTTATGTTCAAATTGTTATGAATTTTTTTTGTGTTTTTTTTTTTTGTAATTTTCATATTTCATTTCATTTTATTTTCTTGTATTTTAATTGTTTTTGATACGGTACACCATATTCTAGACTATAGGTATAGAGTATAATAAGAGGTACAAAAATGTACATTATGTACGTATATGTTAGTACTATAGGCACTTAAAACGATCACAACGATGATGAAGATATCAGCATTCAGCCATCGTCATTTTTCAAAGAGAAGAAGAATTTAATTCCTTTTCAGAAAAAAAAAAGAAAATGAATGAATGCATATAATATGTAGTATACATTCATCACATGCACCTACAAAAGTATGCAAAGATATACATATACTTACATATATATGTACATATGAGTACATACGTAAGCCGGCTGTAGCCTGTCTCTCTATCATTTCCAATTGTTTTCATTTAAAAAATGTAAAAAAATAAAAATTATTTTATTTCATCTGGATTTTATTGAATTCAAACAAATACCATGATGAGGATGATGATGATGACAAATGTTAAACAATAACTTACCATGATGATGATGAGGAAGAAAATGAAATTATACACAAGACAAAAGCGAAACGAAACACAAAAAAAAACAACAACAAAAGAACAAATTATATACAAAAAGAACAAAAAAAAAAAAAGTGAAAACGGAAAAATATCTTTTATCATAAGGTTAACGTACAACTGCTATTATTTTAATGAAAAATTGCAAAGAGACAAGAGTTCAGTTACATATATACGAGTTAATAATACTACGTATATACACACACACACACACACACACACACACATGTAATATGCATCATATCTAGATAATAAATGTAATCGTAAAGCGAAGGAAAAATCTCCTTATTCTGTCTTGAAGTTGACAATTTGATGACGATGATGATTATTTTATTTTTATTATTTTTTTTTTACAGATTTTTATGTTGTTCGTGTATATGTAGTTAGTTAGTTTGTTAGTGTTAGTATCTCTAATCCAAAAATCCATTTCATGTGGAATCATCATCATCATCATCATGGTATAGCAGTTTAGTATAGGACTAAGAAAAAAAAATTTTTCATTTCTAAAAAAAACAACTCAAGCAAGCGAAAAAACAAAAAAAAAATCCACTTTTTTTCTGCACAATTTTTTTTACAAGATTGTTGGAACGGACGTAAAGTGAAAATGAGTGGCAATGAAAAATTTTTTATTCTTTTTGCTTTCTTCCGTTTTGTTTGTTTCGTTTTGTTTGTTTTTTTTTTTTAGTAGCGTGGTAATACACTCGACAAACAATATACGACATTTGTAAATTTGAAAAAAAAAAACCAATGTAATTGGACCAGAGATTTGTACAAGAACAGGAAAACAAAAATGAACAAGAAAAGAGAAAAGAGAAAAATATAAATTTTTCATTCAAAAATTTTCTTAAAATTTTTTTACAAAAAAAAAAAAAAAAAAATGAAACTCACATTTGTGTGGGTGTGCGTTGTTTTACGTGCATAGAAACAGTAAAATATGCATTTTATATGTGTACACAAAAAAAAAATTTTTTACAAAATGAAACTTGAACTTGAAAAACAACAATAACAACAACAACTGAAAACAAGGATCAATTCAATTACCTACCTTCTTTGTGAAAAAAAAAAAACACACACATGAACTTATTATCATAATCAACGTCAAACAATTATTATTATTATTATTATTATTCACAATCGTCATCATCATTATTCATCCTTTGAAAATGATGAGAATGAATGATGGATGATGATGAAAAGATGAAAGAATACAATTTTTTGAGAAAGGAGAAAAAATGAATTGTAAAAATTTATTGTACACAAAATACGATAATAAAATTTGATAATATATGATACACGGGGTACATTTGTACGTACGCTTCATGCATGTGTGTAGGTACTTGAACAATTTGTCATTTTTTACAAAACACCACACTTGTGTAAGTAAGTACATATGTATATGCAAAATACGTTACAAGAATTACGATACACGTATGCAAAGTTACATTCACGACAAATACAAAGTTTTGCATTCTGTGTAGAAAAATTAATGAATGATCGTCGTCCCAAACCAATGTAATCGTAATCGTAATCGTAACTTGGAAATTGTAATTTGTAATATCGTTCTGAGTTGATTCAAAAAACAAAAAAAAATTTAAAGGATTTTCATGTTATACGTTTATACGTTTTATGTAACGTACCACGTACCACTATGCGTATCTCTTATATACGAGAATCTCTTATCTGTATCTCCTATATTTACAACAAGCAATGATTTTGAAATGTAATTCTGTAAAAAATTAGAATCACTTTAAATTTACTCAGCCAATACTAGCCAAAACATTTATACATTATACAGATGCGCATTTAGTATCCCAATTGATAGTAAACAGTTTCCATTTTTAGTAATATTAAGAAAAGGATGTAAAAACAATGGAATTTCAGTTCTATTTCTTTAGAATACCTAAAACAATAATTCTGCTAAATTTTTTTGTTTTATTTTTATTTTTCTTAATTTTTTTTTTTCCTCAATTATCATTTTTCTATAGAATCCTATAGAATCCTTTATAAAAGATTGAAGAAAAAGTTTATAAATTTGACTATTTTTTTTTTTTATGCCTAAACTTTATACACTAAAAACTTTTAAAATGAAATGAAACACCTTCAAGGATGCTGGAAATTTTCAAAAATTCTAAACAAAAAAAAAATTTTTTTTCCCTTTTTTTTTGTTTGTTTTTCATTTGTTTCATTCAAACAATTTAGATGGTTTCATGGCAGTATATCACGTGATGAGGCTGAACATTTATTACAACCCCGTGAAGATGGTCTATTTTTAGTACGTGAATCAACAAATTTTCCTGGTGATTATACATTATGTGTATGCTTTCAAGGAAAAGTTGAACATTATCGTGTCAAGTACTTAGAGAATAAATTAACAATTGATGATGAAGAATATTTTGAAAATTTGGGGCAATTAGTAGCAGTAAGTTTCATTTTCAATAAATTCACATATACTGCAGAATATTTTTAAATATTTAATATATTCTGTTTTAAGAAGTATTTTATTGTGTCAAAAATAATATCCTTTTTTTGTTTTGTTTTGTTTCTGTTTCTCTTCATACATTAGCATTATGAAAAAGATGCTGATGGTCTATGTACACAGCTAATTAAATGTCTTCCAAAAAAAGGCAAACAGGAATTTTGTATAAATTCAAAGGATTTCATCGATAAAGGATGGGTTATACCTGAGAATGATTTACAATTAAGAGAGAGCATAGGTAAAGGTGAATTCGGTGATGTTATGCTAGGTATATTACGTAGCGAAAAGGTCGCTGTAAAAATGTTAAAAGATGATGGTGCAGCACAAAAATTTTTAGCCGAAGCTTCTGTGATGACGTAAGTATTTTGATCATTTATATCCATTGTGTTTTTATACACATATGTACATAAATGTATATTAATTTGAATTTAATTTAAAAAAATATATATCCTTTATTTATTTTCCTCATTATACAGGACATTAGAACATGAGAACCTCGTTAAATTTATCGGTTTAGTATTCACAAGTAAACATATTTATTTAGTCACAGAATATATGAGTAAAGGATCACTAGTTGATTATTTAAGATCCAGAGGTAGACAGCATATTACAAAAAAGGATCAAATCAATTTTGCATAGTAAGTAAAAACGAAAAAAAATTCAAATACTAAGGATATGATGACGATGAAGATGATGATAATTAAAATTAAAAATTTAATTCGATTTTTTCTGTGTTTGTTTTTTTGTTTTTTACTTAATTCTCAAATAGTGACACATGTTCTGGTATGGAATATTTAGAAGCAAAAAAAGTTGTTCATCGTGATTTAGCAGCTAGAAATGTTTTAATATCAGAAAATTGTGTAGCTAAAGTATCTGATTTTGGTTTAGCCAGAGAAGAATGTTATTATAATTTAGAAGTTGGTAAATTACCAATTAAATGGACAGCACCAGAAGCACTAAAAGGAGGAGTAAGTTTATTGTTGTGTGTGTGTTTTTTTTTCTTGTTGTTTTTATTTTTAATTTATTTTTTTTTATTTTATTTCCAGAGATTTTCAAATAAATCCGATATGTGGAGTTTTGGTATTTTATTATGGGAAATCTATTCATTTGGTCGTGTTCCTTATCCAAGAATTGTAAGTAATTTTCAATTTGTTTTGATATAGACGACGGTAGAATGATAACGGTAATGCTTTAATTATGATAATTTCTTCAAAATTCATTTTTGTATATTCATTAAACAAATTCAATTTAATTTGAAACCGATTTGAAGCTTTATATCCGTCTATAAGTAGTATATATAAATCCTTTCTTGCACTTTATCCATTACCTTGGATTTTTCTCTATAAAAATAAAATATTTTTTTGTTTTTTTATCTTTTATCCACTAAATTAGCCATTAGCCGATGTTGTTAAACATGTAGAAATCGGTTATAAAATGGAAGCACCAGAAGGTTGTCCACCAGAAATATATGAAATGATGAGACAAGCATGGGATCTAAATCCAATTAAAAGACCAACATTTCAAGAATTAAAAGTTAAATTATTACAATTAAAAAATTCAACAACATGAAATTAAAATGATAAAACGATTACAATCTAAGAATGATGTATAATGATGGAAAGACGACGATATGAGACGATTATGCATACCAATAAATTTATAAAGAAAAAAATAAAATTGACAAAAATAATAATAATAATAATAATAATAAATTAAATAAAAACAAAAACAAAACAAACAAAAAAACGAATGAAGAAAAAATGGCAAAGGTAAGAATAAAACATAAAAAAATACACATATATCATTCATTAAATATAAAAAAAAAATAAATAAATTAAATATATGAAAAATTATCAATATAAAATATTAAACACACATAAAAATGGGAGATTGATTGATTGGGAAAACTTTTACCTTTTTACTATTACGAGTACATAATACTTACATAACATATGTATTCATTTCTTTTCACAACAAAGCTCGGTCGTTACATTATTTATAGAAAATAATAAATTGAAGATAACAAAAAAAAAGAAAAACGAAAAAGAAAAAAAATTATAAATAAATGAAAAATAAAATATCAAAAAAAAAAATGTAAAAACAAAAAAAAACAAGTTAGAAAAAATTTTAAATTTAAATTGAAAAACAAATATATAAAAAATTTAAAAAATAACAAAAACTATAGAAAAATGTGAAAAAAAAAATAATATTATAAATGTTTTTATATTTTTTAGGTACAATATTATTGTATTATACATATTATATTATAAATATTATTTTTTATTTTTTATTTTTATTTTTTTGTTTTATTCATAACATTACATTAATTTACTTTAATTAACAAAAATGAGAATCTATTATTATTATTATTATTATTCATTATTATTTCAGTATGAAATATATTTTTTATTATTATTATTATTATATATATACATACTTTAAAATATATATAATATAAAAACATATACTATTATATATATTATTAATTTGTTTTTTTTTTTTTTTGTTTTGTTTTTTTGTTAATTGAAAATGATTTCAAAATGAAACAAAAACGACAACAAAAACAAAAACAAAATAAACAAATAAGGAAAAGTGCATTCATTTTTATTTAAAATAAAACTAAAACTAAAAATTTAAAAATAAAACAAACAAATAAGAAAAAAAAAACTTAAATTTAAAAAAAAATAATACATATTATTAATATTACATAAATATATAATATATACCTATACATAAATAAAATAATAAATTATAGGTTTTAGGACAAAAAAAAAATAAATAAAAAATAAATATACAGATACTGTGAAATAAATAAATAATATTATTGATAGAAATGACGATTAAAGAAAAATAAACATGAATGATAATAACATATTACATATATGTATATGTAAAACAATAAATGTAACGTGTATACATTTATAAAAAAATTTTAATTAAAAAAAAACAAAAAACAAAAACAGAAATAAAACAAAAAAAATGAAAAATAAATGTTGAATGAAATTAAATTAAATTAATTTTAGACAAAAAAAAGCAAAAAAAAAAAAAAACAACCACAACAATAATAAAATAATGTAAAAAAGAACGTATTTTCAAAAATATGTTGTTGTTTTTTTTAGTTAACAGACAGATTTTTTTATCTTCATTTTTCAATTTGATTTTATTATTTTATTTTAGTTTTATTTTAATTATAATTTTCTTATTTTTTGATTTCTTTTTTTTTTTTTTTTTGAAAATTTTATCAGAAAATAATTTTTTTTCTTTTTAGAATTACATATCAGTAGCCTAAAAGCAAAAGAAACGATACACATACTCCATTTTTTTTTTACCATTTTTAATCGAGAATGTATTTTCCACCATTTTCTACAAAATTTTTCCATATTTTCTTCAATTTTCGTATTCCATTTGCATTAAAACGTTTTTGCTTTACTTATGGGATGACCCAATAATATTAACTGTCTTGGTAGAATCCACAATTACATATTTTTGTTCCATAACTCAAAAATCACGACAGATAATTGAATAAGATAAATTGCAAATGAAAGGCAATCTATTGGGCAATATTTTAAGTAAAGAAAATTTCAAAAAACAGAAAAAAATAGAGCAACATTTTGAGATGTTTGACCTTGAACTCAAAATTTTGCATTTTTTTTTCCATGAAAATTTGAATTTGATGTACCATATCTTTGGCGTCACCGGACCGATCTGTACAATTTAAGTGTCAAAGTAAGGACTGATTGATTATCTTTTCAATGAATGCAAAATAATTGGAAACGACCAAGGATTTCGTGAGTTATGGTCACAAATAGGAAACAAATCACTTGACCTCAAAAAAAAATTTTTTTTGAGCCTCCTAGCTCCTCACCCGTTGAGATTATATCCTCCTCCCTGCCATACGATTTTTTTCATTTCTCAGCAAGATCTATCGACTGGCAAAATGCCTGCACCTGAATTTGGGACACCCTGTATAATATTGGTGGTAAAAATATTTGAAATTTTACGTGGATGAAGTTGTCGAGAAGAAAGAATAGAAAGTAAAAAACCAATTGAATTGCTGCTCAAAACAAAGTAAAGTAAACAACTGGATCAACGAAAGTATTTGTAACTCCATCATTAATATTTAATTAAAGTTTGAAAATAACACTGAATATTTACTATACTACATAACTATGTATGTTCGGAAATATGAACTTTTGCTTTCAGGCTAACTCATTATTAATTTTAATGTTTGATTTATTTTTTTTTTTAGATAAAATTTTATTATAAAAAATTCATTTCATTTTCATCATTTATTTACATTTATTATTATTGCTATATGAATAATTTAAGTGAAAAAAATACATATAAATAAATTAAAAATTAAAAAAAAAAAACAAATACAAATAAACAAACAAATAATGATACATATAGATACATACATTATATAAATACATAGTTATAATACATACAATATATTTAATATAATTTATTAAACAAAACAAAAAAAAAAGAAATATGAAAGAAAGATAGAGAGAGTGAGAGAAAGCATCAAAAAAGAAAATAAATTAATAAATAAAAGAAAAAAAAACAAACTAAAAATATATTATTAAATTCAAGAGTAAACGAAAAAAATAAAAAACAAATAAAACTAATGAATTACTATTACCATATTTATCATATCTACTTAAATTACTACAATTAATAAAAATAGAAAATAAATAAATAAATAAATAAACATTCTCTACAAAAATCTACTATACTTACAAAACAAAATATTAGCTAGAAAAATCGTTATTAGTAGTGGTTGTTTTCGATTTAGCAATTTCAAGTATTTACGAGCGAGTAGATAAGGTAAAAATGTTTGCACTAAACTACCATCTACTCGCAGTGCAGCTACTCATGAACATTTTTTCTAAAAGGTGCAATTAGATTAGACTGTAGACACACCAAGTTGACTAGTACATTGGTTAACTGAGATAACCACGATAAATCGAGTGATCATCAGTACATTTTTTACTTCAGTTAGTAATCAGTAATCACAGAAAATTGAAGTGGTTTAACAAGTTAACTAACATCAAACCATCAAACAGTATGTCAAACATGCATCAAATAGTCCAAAATTTTTGTTATAAATCTATCTGGTCTGTGTATTAAGTCTAAGTGTCATCATAGTGAAATAAAAATACTTAAAAAACGTTTAATTTATTATTTAATTTTATTTGTATTTTCATTTAGATGTCAAAAACAACTATTCATACCAGTGTGTCATAAAATTGACTTCAATTTGGACTTCAACTTTCGACTTCACAGCATCCTCAACATGTAAAAGTAGCTGTCAAGTTTACTGCATTGAACTTAGAAGTTCTAATACATATCCATTAGATCAAAGTCCAAATTGAAGTCACTGCATTGAATGTAGCATCGGCGTAAATGGTTTAATTCTTTTCAGAACAATAAAGTAGATATAAAAATTTGTCTTAGACACATTTTTTGTACACTCGCAAGTACATACATATTTGAAATTACTAAATCGAAAACAACTACTATTTATGTATTATTATTCAATTCACATGCATACTTAATTTTAAATCTTGAATTTATTTTGTTTTTTTTTTTCTAAATCAGATTATATTATTTACAATTTATTTTTCTAACAACTAAATAAAGTAATGTACGAGTTATAAAATTGTATTACATTTCGTTTATTTTTTTTTTTTTATTTTTTGTAAGTTTTTGAATTTTTTTTTTTTAAATACATATATTAAATATATATATATTTTTTGTATATAATAAATACACGCATAGATACATACACATTTATAGATATACACATATATTATATATTGAAACGTTGATGTTATTATATTTGAATTATTTTATTTTATTATTTTTTTCATAATTTTTTTTATATATAATTTTATCATTATTTTTGTTTTTTTTATGTATAGATAAAATAAATTTTTTTATTTATATTTTTGATGGATGGTAAATAAAAATGAAACTTATACAAAACAAAAGAAAACAAAACAAAAATTAAAAATAAAATGAAAATGAAAAACTGAAAACTATAATGTAAAGAAAAGTTAAAAATTAAATGCAAAATTTTATAAATACGTAGTATTGTTAATAAAAAAAAAATAATTATAATAAATTAAAATAAAAATGAAAATCAACAAAACAATCAACATAAATAGAAATAGAGAAAATAAAAAGAGAAAATAGAAAGAGAAAATTCCAAATTTCTGAGAAACGTATTAATAATACATTTGTATGAAATACAGCTTCATACTCACGTTTACGATACAACATTGTTGAGTGTTGGTAGTCTGTTCAATCTTCAATAATGGAATTGTTTGTTCATGTATCAATATTCAATAACAACATTATCGATGCATTGTTTACTTTTTCAGATACACATCTGATACAATTCATTCACAAAACATGTTTCGAAACATTTCATTTTGTTGTCATTGTGAATGATTATGTTTCGAAACTTTTGATATTTATATACAAATACAGTATTAATACGTTTCTGAATCGAACTTGCTCAAACATAAAAACAACAACCACAACAGCAACAACAATAAAAACAAAAATTATATAAATATGTACACTCATAAAATTCATCAGAAAATGGGGAAAATTTATTATACACCTCTAGAGTAGTTAAATTACTGTTTCTCAATGAAAATTAAAATGAAAAATGAAATCATTAAAAAAAAATGAGAAATAAAAATAAAAAGAAAAGAAACATTATCTTGTTTATGATGTGTTGATGATTACTTTTTATTTTTAAAAATTTGTATTTTACAATTTTTTGAATATCATCATAATTATTATTTAAAATGAAATATTTTTTAATTTAAACAAATAGATAACGAAAATATAGAGAAAATTAAAATAACTAATTACAGTTTTTTTTGAACAGAAATTTATTTAAAATTCAAATTTAAAAAAAAAAATAATAATAAATGAAGAAGTTGAAAAATAAACAAAAAGAAAACTAAAATAAAAATTTTATCAACGACAGCACAATCTTTTTAATGCATTTATTTTAATGAAATAAATTAAAGAAAATCTAAAGAACAAAAGTAAAATTAATATAAAAAATAAAAATAAAATAAAACAGTAAGTTTAAAAAAGACAAAAAAAAAACAACTTATAGAAGAAGAATTTATTCAAATCTATCATTGAAATGGGCACACAAATATTTTTCTTTTAAATTGAAAAAAAAATTAAATAAAATATAAATAAATACAAAAATCATATATCATTTACAAATAAATACATACTACTCTAGAGTAAAAATAAAATAAAATAAAAAAAAAATAATTGAAAGAAAAATTAAAAAAAATAAAAACAAGAAACAAAAGTAATCTTTAAAAAAAAATGAAATGTAGATAAAACAAATCAATTTAAAATAAATGGAAAAAGAAAACAATACTGAAATGCAAAAAATAAAATAAATAAATAAAATAAAAAATTCAAAAAAGAAAAATCCTTTTAAAAAGTGATTTTTCAAATTTACAAAAGAAAAACATAATATGTATGTATACAAATACTATACATATGAATGAAAATACAAAAATAAAATATATAATAAAAGTAAAAAATAAAAAATAAAAACAAAAAATATAATACAAATCAATTTTTCGACAATAAAATTATATTAGAATCTCGTTGTTTATTAATTAATTATATTTTTTTTATTTCAATATTTTTTATTTTTGTTTTTAAATTATTATTATTTTTTTATTATTTTATAATTTATGATTTTATTATAATATCATAATTATAATGTTTGACTATATCATATATAAACATATGTAATTATTACTGTTTTCATTATCATTATTATTATCTAATATTTAAAAAAATATATACATATTACACAAATACAAATTAAAAAAATAATAATAAACAGAATAAAAAAAATACACTCCCACAAAAATTCATATACAATATTGAACCATCAAACTTTAAACATAATTCTGATGTTGGACATATTTTCAACGAATCCATTAAATTCTTTGTGTAGCGAAATGTTAAAAATCAAAACAATTTGAAAAAATCTGAATTTAATTGTTTGGTAAGAGAAAGAAGCAATGAAAAACAAAAATTTAAAAACATTTAAAAAAATAAAAGAAAACAAAAAATATATATACATTTACGATAATATCAATGAATTCTTGAAACAACATTTCATGCGATGATGCCATTTAGATAAATTGAATTTAAAACAAACACAAAAAAAATTGAAAATAAATAAAAGAATTAAATTAAATTAAAAAACAAAATAAAAAAAAAACACAGAGATAACGAAAAAAAAAAAAATGAATAAAAAGAAGATATATTACATATGTTTTTATTTAAATTTTGAGTAAATTTTTTTTGTTTTTCAGTTACATACACTTTTAATTCATTTAATGACAACATAAAAATGACGATCAAACTACAAAATACAGATGTTTAATATTTGTATAGAAATGTTGCGTTATATTTGTATATACATACATACAAATGGTTTGTGATCGTCACCACGAAAAAGAGGTTTTTTATTTCGATGGTTGATTATAAGGATGTATTATGATGTTATTTAATATTTTTGGTAATTATATACATATTTCGAATTAATCAATCGATCGAATCAGAGGCAGAGATAGATAAAAAGAACGACAAAGAAAATTAAAAAAACAAAATAATTTTAAAAAAAAAAAGTTATAAAAAAAAAATGATTTGGTTTGAATAATTCCTATTAAAAAGTAAATTTAATTTTTCATCATATACATATTTACACTTTTATATTTTAATTTGTTTTTTATATATTTATTTTATTTTGTTATTTTATTTCATTTTTATTGATTTATTTTATTATTATTATTTTTTTTTGAATTTGTTTTGTTTTTCATTTTTTTTTTAATTTTTTTTTTTTTTTGTTTTGTTTTGTTTCATTTCATTTTCAGTAACCAAAATGAAAGAAACTTTTCAAATGGATATCACTGCCTTTACAAAAACTATAATAAATATAATAACACTATACATTTATAGTGTTTTATAAATCATTCATACATTCATATATACATGTTACGTGTTGTACATGTCCATGTATAATGTATGTAAATATATCATAGTATACAAAAATTTAAGAAGATATACATACATTTACATATTTTAATATATTTTACCATCATCATCATCATTGTATTATGATTACATTTTGTTAAGGTGAGTAAAAACATTTTTCACATTTACTACATTTTTTTTATATTATTATTGGAATTGAATATTCAATTAATCATATCTTTATACACCCTATACTATAACCCTATACTTGTACTTACATTAAAATAATGAAGTTAGTAGTAGAGTAGTAGTTGAGTTTCATTCTTACTTTCATGCTTTGCTGTCTGAAAAGTTTAAAGTTAACCAACTTCTATGCGTTATCGACTTCATACGCTTTTCATACATTATCATTGGAACTTATTACATATATTTTAATGTAGTTCAACTTTCATGCTTCTCATAAGTACCTCAACCTCAAGGATGAAAGGTGTGAAAACAATACGCAATTAAAATAGAAAAAAAATAAAAAGAAAAATAACTTTAAATAAAATTAATACAAAAAACCAAAAATTAATAAAAGAAAATATTAGAAAAATGTTTTTTTCACTTCAAATTGAAAAAAATATTTAAGAAGAATAATTAAAAAGACATTTGAAATGTTTCGTCCTTTGATATATATATACATACAATACATACATACATTTATTATACTCGTATACATACATAAATAAATAAATGTTTACAATGCATTGACAACAAAAAATAAAACAAAACAAAAAAATATAATCATAAACATAATCTCTCAAAAATGTAAAGATAGCGAGCGATAGAGCTGAGTGGCGGCAGCTTCTGAAAGAGGTGATGGTTCCTCATGGACTGTAGTGCCAAGGCCAACATGATGATGATGATGAACAACTGATATAAAATTAAAAACAAAAATAAAATAAAATAAAATGAACTTTAAAAAATACATACGAGTACATACTTACATGAATAACATATTAATTATACATACATATGGCGTAAAATAATTTATTACATATACATAAATAATACGAATAAATAAAATTATAACTACCTAAAAAATATACATACATATAAAATGTAGTATAGTGAAAAAATCTAATGATCAAGTAACTGCTAAACAAACCTAGAATATATAAATTAATTACATAATTTTAAACTGATCCACACTTAGTTTTTTTTTTGGATTTCTGTTTAAATGTGCATACATACATATACGTTCAATGGTTATTATTTGTGTTTTGTAATTTGGATGCTCGTGAGAGAACTTTTAAACGTGACACTCACAAATTTTCATTTATTTCATTTTTACATAAACTTCATACTGGATGTCGTGCTGTAAACATAGTTATTCCTGCATAGCGCCGTAATATATTCTCTCTTTCCATATTTTCCTAGACTTGTCGACTAACCAGTTTTCCTTCTACTTTATGCGGTAGACATATAGCAGAATTCTTCTACAATCGGCATATCGTTTAAGGCCTGAATATGGTTAGCCGTCAGCGTCAACATCGTCGTTTTTATGACGGTGACGGCTAACCATATCAGGCTTTTAGTGCATTTAAATGAATGCTAACACAATCAAAACAGAAGCATCCAAGAAGAAAATCTGCTGCCTGCCGAGTTTGATGAATGTTGGCTGTTGGCTTCCGCATAAAAGCAAGTATGACAAGTTTATAGTAACAATAACAAATAGAGAGAAAGCTTATCATTTTACTCTCTGTGAATAAGTATGATATGACAACTGACAGCATAATCTGCTTTGATTGTGTTTCTGAAATTTAGGCTACTGCTGATTTCCTTCTGGAAGATATCTGCTTTGATTATGTTCACCGCCTTACTGTTAAAATTTTTCCTCGGTGATCCGTCCTCTTATACTTTCGTTTCAGTCTCACTTCTCACCATATGTCCTGTCTACTGTATTCTTTTGAACTTTATCATTTTTCACTCAATAAAGGGTCGTCATAAATTTAATACAGCTTCATGTTGCATTTTATTTTCCACAATTTGTCTTCTATTTCTAGGATAGGACATAGGACCCAATATTCTTTAAATTATTACATACGTATTTTAAAATTTTTTTATTTCGTATTTTTGTTTTTTCTATTTAAATTTGCTTTTTATTTTTTAGAAAAATTATTGTTTTTAATTTTTCATTCCGTTGAATAATCAAAATAAGTAGCTAAAACAAATAATAATAACAATAAAAAGAAAAATATGTGAAAGTAAAAAAGAAAAAAGAATTAAAATGAATAAATAAAAAAAATATTATTATATATTACATACATACATATATACACAGTATATTTTACATATGAAAAATTTAAATATAAAATTTAACAAAACAACAAAAAATAAAAAAAAAAATAAAACAAGAAACAAACAAAAATATGTGTATTACTAATGACGTTAAAGTAAACAAAAAGAAAAGAAAATAAAGAAGAGAAAATAAAATAAAAGAGAGAAAAAAACAGAAAAATTAAGAAAAAATTAAAAACAAAAAAAAAATTAAAAATGGAAAAAGATAAAACTAAACTGATGAAATTATTATAATTAAAAATGTTCTTGCTCATTTTTTCTGAAATTCAAAAAAAAAAACTAAAGGAAAAATTTTACTGTACTGTATTTATATAGAGGAAAAATTTTCAGATTAAAAAAAAGAAAATTCAGCAAAAAAAAAAAAAAACAAAACAAAAATACGAAAAAAAAAATTTTAATTTAAATTTATATTTAAATTAAATTAAAAATTACATAACTTGTATTATCTTATAAATGTAAAAGATTTTTGGAAGTTTGGAAAATTCAAGTTCGATAAAAATTTATTAAGTTTAAATTAAAAAAATAAATAAATAAAGAAAAAACGAAATAATCATTTTAAACAACAAAAAAAAAATAAAAAATAATTAATATAAAACATAAAAATCAAAAATAAATAAATTATTAAAAAAAAAAAAAATTAAAATACGAGCATCACTTTTTTTTCAAAAAAATTTGAATACATCGAGTTCCTTAATTCCACTTTTTTCCACAATTTTGGACAGTTGGAAAGGTAGGATGATAGGATAGGATTAGTTGAAACGACATTCTGAGAGAGGAGAGGACTTTTGATTAATGTGCTGGTAGTGGAACTTGTAACATTCACATACATGTGCGCGTTGACAATTAAATCTTAGAATGGGCATGGTCAGAAATGTCAAAATTTTGATCGCATGAGCATTAGTGCAAAGTGCAGTAGCAGCATGCAAAAAACGAGTAAAAATAATTGTTTTTGAACAGCATATGCTTCTGCAAAGCATAAAATTTGACGTTTTTAATTAGGGCCAATCTCCAAATTTTGTTGTTGTCGTTATCGTTATCCGTCCATCCATCCATCCATTATGCATGAGGCATAATTATTCTTGTAGTCCCAATTCAATTTGAATTATTTCCAAATCATATGAAAAATTGAGAAAAAACAAATAGCATAGAGATAGGTAATCAAAATCAATTTATAAAAATAAAACAGTAACAGTATAACATTCCAACAGTATACACAAACATTTTAATTTATTCACAATTTATAAAGGTTAGGTATTTTTTTTTTTTTTAATATAAATTTTTTATTTTATTTTATTTTTTTTTTTTACGTTTTTGTACTTTTTTTTTTCATTATTAATATAATACACAAGTATGTACATAGAAAATTCTACCAAAAATTATTATCATCATAGATTTTTCGTTCTTTTAATTTTTCCAATGCATTCTGTTCTTGTTCATCATTTTCATTTTCATCATACATTTCTGTATTTACACCTTTACATTTCATTGATGATTGACATCTAGATGAGCATGAGCAGTTACAGCAGCAGCAACATTCTCTATCATGTCGATTATTAAATTTGAATTTTTTACGAGTATTCTCTAATTCTGTTGTTGATGTACACATACAATTATGAAATTGTGACTAAAACGAAACAAAAAGAAAAAACCCAACATAACAGAAATTAAAAAAAAAAAAAAAAACAAAAATTTTCATTATTATACCAATGGTGATCCTTTTGTTGAATTGTCTAAATTTAATAGAAATCTAACTTTATCACAAACTCCTTCCGATCTGTAAATTAATAATAATTGATACGTATACATATTAAAAATATTTGTTTATTGTTATTGGTGAAATAATGGTGAATTGCAATTAAAAATTTTCAATTTTACTGTTGTAACTGTTGTGATGTTTGTAGTGACTGCTTTAAATGTTGATCATGATCACTTAATTGATAAAGTTGTTGTTTAAATTGTTCACAGTTCTGTAAATCAATGTTTTTTTGCATAGCTTGAGATAAATTCAGTATTTCAAAAATTGTATCGGGAACTTGAAAAAAATAAAAAAAATATGTACATATATTAAATAAAAAATTATATTATTTTAACATTTAATTCACATACAAAAAATTCATAAATAAATAATTATTCATTCATACCAGCTGAACTTTCCATTTCACCATTATTTAAGACTTTTTGTACTGAAATGTAACGTGTATCAATAATTTTTCGTGTATCCTGCTGTTGAACTAAATATACTTCATTATTCATTACAATCGGTACTATTATAAAGAGAAAAATTTGAAAAATTCGAAAAATTTACTACTTACACTTAATATGTAACTGAAATTTATTTCATATTATTTCTTTCAACAAAATATTCCTTTTAAATTGTTTTTATATTTACCTTGTATTACATTACCGATTTGTTCAGATGTCATTTCTAATTTTTTTGTGTTTGGATCTCTTGGAACCATTATTATTTCTTTAATTTTTTTTTTTTATTTATTATTAGAGATAATTATTTTTGTTTGTTTTTTTTTTTTTTTTTTAATTTAAATAATTATTTTATGGATATTACTATAAATTTTTATATTTTTAAAAAAATAAAATGAATGAAATAAATTTTTGAGTTAAATTTTGACAAAAAAAAAAAAAAAATTGTAAACGTATACTATGAAATATGATGTGAAAATTTGTATATTTTTTTTAAAGCTCACATTAAAAACAAGAAATAAAAATGAATGCTAATGGAGTCTAATTACTGAATTTTAAAATATTTCGATAGTCATTTCACAGGGTAAAAATAATGTGAGTTGTTGCAATAAAAATTTTCAGATTTAACGGCGCTTCCGGTATGTTTCAGTTTTAAATTTCAGTTTCCTGTAGACCGTTGTGTAAAACATCGCGTGTACATTATTTTTTGTGTAAGTATGTACTTCTGTTGAAATTGATTGTTCGAAAACAAAAGTTTGGATCCTTAGATGTTGGATGTTGCATTCAAGTCGTAGACAGAAATAGTCGTGCATACAAACCCTAAATAACAGCTGATTGTAATTTTGATATTTTGCTAATTGTCATGCCATACCATGCTTGATGCCATATGTTTCTTTGACTTGTTTATAATATGAACGAAAACGAACATAAATTCATAAATGTATATAGTTTCGTTTCTTTCTGTTACACGTGCGTATGGTGAATATGCATAAAATGAACTCGTAATTTATAAAGTGCGCATTTATATTTTTATATATCTACCTATTTTTATTAAAAGAAGAATGACAAAATCTTCTTTGTTTTTCGTTTATTTTTATTTACCGGTTAATTTATTAAATATATGCGGTTATCGAAAGACAGAGAGAGAGAAAGATTACTGTTCATCTGTTCATATACCTGACCTGTATATATTATATACATACATACTTTTATATTATGGGCTCTGGCTGGCTCTCAACTCAAACTCAAAAAAAAACTTCTTAAATTTGTTTATTACTTTTTGTCTTTTCTGAAAAAAAAAAAATATTAAAAAAGAAAACTTTAAAAAACACAAAAATGAAATATTTTACGAATTCAATAATAATATTTTTAATAATTATTTGTGATAATATAATAAATGCAACAAAAACATTTAATAATAAAACTTTTGTACCAAAAAAACATTGGCAAACTGTAGAAGATGGTAAGTGAACCTGGAGAAGTACACGTAATCCTTTTTTTTTCTAAATTTTTAAAAATTTCAATACATTCATTTAGGATTTATGAGAATGTTTTTGTTTTGTTTTATTCATAAAATTATAAAAATTTTTAAGCCGTGAATTATAATACTAATACTGAATATCAAGAAATTTATTCAAATTTTTTCAATTTTCTACACAAAATAAAAGGATCCATTTTAACTTGTTTTTTGCTTTTGCAAAATTATTATTGAAAATTGAATTAATTTATTCCCAAATTCATTAGAAAAAAATATTACTTGATATTCTCTCGTATGTGATGCACACATTTTTGTCATTTTTAATAATTAATAATTCATTAAATCATCGCTGTAACGAATCATTATGATCATATAATGAAATGAAATTATTCTAAAATGAATTTAAAAAGATAAAAAAAAAAAACAAAATTCAATATTTATTTACATGCGTATAGGACAAACAATTCCACCAGGACTTCATATTCGAATAAATTTAGAAACTGGTAAAAAAGAAGCAAAACTAATGGACAATGATAATAATACCACTGCTATCAGTGATGAGGGCGGTACTATTAATACTGATGATCAGCAGGATCACAACAATAAACATAACGATCCAAAAAAAGATGATAATGTAAAATCTTTAACGATTGTATCAGATGAATTACAAGATAAATTATTATTGAATAAAAATAATACGACAACAAAAATGCCAACAATAAGTCATCAATTAGAAGAAGCATTAAAGAATCTATCAAAGAGTGACGATAACATTAAAGATAATAATAATAATAATAATAATGATGATGATGTTGAACGTGTAAGAGCAAAATATAAAACGTATGAAGAATTAAAAAAAATATTTGATGAAAGTGACATGAAAATTGAATCTGATTTCGAAATAATAAATAAATTATTTAAAAAATATGAAAATTTAAGTAAATATCATGAAAGAGAATTAATTTTAACACAAATTTTAGAAGATTTAAATTATTTATCACATCAAATCGATAATGCATTATTATTTATTGAAAAAGGTGGATTAAATTCAATTATATTACCGATAATGATGAATCAAACAAATCGTAATTTACGTATAAAATCTATACGGATATTGGGTGCATTAACACAAAATAATCCAAAAGTTAAAATACATGTATTCGAAAAAAATTTTGGTAATTATTTACAACAAATATTAATTAATTCAACTGATACTGAAGAATTATCAGCAACAATATATGCATATGGTGGATTATTAAGACAATTTCCATATGCTCAAATTGATTTATTACAAAAAAATGGTATAAAAATTATATTATTATTATTAACAAAAAATGATATTAATATTAAAATAAAAATAAAAATAATAAAATTATTAAATGATTTATTAAATGAATATGATATAATTATAAAAAATGAAAAAAATATAAATTCATCAAAATATAAACAATATGAAAATATAAAAATAAGAGAATGGTTAAAAAATGAAAATTTTTGTGAATTATATAATAATTTTTTAATATCAATACAAATTGATTTATTTAGTAGTAATATTGAATTATTAGATGAATTAGTTAAATTATCAGAAAATACATATATGATATGTTTACATTCATTTCAACAAATTTATTTAATAAATATAATTGAAAAATTTTATAAAAATTATCAAGATGATTATATTAAAGATATTGAAAAAAGATTGTATGATATAATGAATAAAGTTGAATCAAATCGATATAAAGATGAATTATAAAAAAAACAAATAAAAATAAAAAATGTTACATTATGTAGGTATACATATGTACATATAAGAAGATAACTAGATAAATTTTTGAACAGAAACTCAAAAGCGAAAATATAGCAAAAGTGTTTTAATTTTTAATTTATTGTGAACAGCAGACTGAATATTTTTTATTTATTTTTTTTTTTCTATTATTTTAAAGTGATATTATAAAAATTAAAATTAAAAATAAATAAAAATGCCAAATAATTATTTTCTTGACTTATTTTTATTAATCACATCATTTTTCTTTTTTCTAAAAAGAGAAAATAATTTACAAAGAAAATTTTATATTTATTCATTAATTACTACATATTACAAATAAATTTTTTAATTTATTTTCTACATTGTAGTACATATTTATATAATTCAAAGTTATATATATGTATATATATACGTATAATTTATAAAGAGAAACAAAAAAATAAAACAATTTTTTATGTACACAATCCATCATAATACAACAACAAACAGAAGTATATTTTCACTTCTAAAAATACAAAATTATTTTATATTCACTTCATTATTATTTATTACATACAAGATAGGTATAATATAACATTATCCTTATTCTTGATTCTGTTGCTGTTTATGCTGTTGTTGATTTTGTTGTTTCACTTTATAATCATTTAATGCTGCTTTAATTGCATCTTCAGCTAACATTGAACAATGTAATTTAACTGGTGGTAATTTTAATTCTTTAGCAATATCAGTATTTTTTAATTTTCCAGCTTCATCAATTGTTTTACCTTTAACCCATTCAGTAGCTAATGAGCTAGATGCAATTGCTGAACCGCAACCGAATGTTTTAAATTTTGCATCAATTATTTTACCATTATCATCGACTTTTATTTGTAATTTCATAACATCACCGCATGCCGGTGCACCAACTAAACCAGTTCCAACATTTTTATCTTTTTTATCTAATGAACCAACATTTCTTGGACTTTCATAATGATCAACAACCTAAAATTTAAAATAAATTGATAATAAATTATGAAGATGAAAATGAAAAAAAAATTTTTTTTCTAATTACTAATTGGCATAACTTACATTTTGATGATAGAATGAACATGGTGCACTTAAAGATCTTGCGTGATTTTGTAACAAACGTTGACTAATCCTTGTTAAAGACATTTTCAATTTTTACTCGTTAATTTTTAGTTTAATATTTTCTGAAAATATTGCAAAAAAAAAAAAAGAAGAAAATCAAATGATTGAAAATTCAAATTTCTTTTTGTACTACGCAAATAAAATAATTTCATAATATTATGAAATAATTTTTTTTTTTTTTTTTTAAAGTCCTTGGAAAATTAGGGTTAATGTACTTTACTGTCTGACGACGATTTCAGTATTAACTGCTGCAATTCTGTAGAAGTAGAATTACTATAGAATTGAAATAGATTACATGCAAATGCAAAATGCAACACTCATGTAAACACTAGTATCGATTTATCATGACCCTGACCTTTAACTACACACTATAATATGCTATTTGTTTTGTTGTAATTACTCATTTAATTTCAATGAATTAGTGCAATGCGATGTACAATTTCCTTATTTCGATGTTTTTTTTTTTTCAATTTACAACACGAAAGAAAACATTTCTATTGCATTTTTTTATTATCTGTGTGTACATAATTAAGTATGTACTTATACATTTTTAATTAATATGAAGATAATTAATCAAAAATAGAAAATACATAATTACTAATTATTTTTAGCGAATTATATAAATAAAAATTATGCACAGCATATATAATCTAAGTATTAAGTAAAATGTAAAATAAAGTTATTTAATGTTCAAAATAATAAGAATTTTTATTGAATATTATTTAAATTATTTTAATTTATATATACTTACAATTTTTATTATTTAATTACTTGAAATTATTAAACTTTCGCACAATATTAAAAATTTTAATCGACCGGAATTTAATTTCTGTGTAAATAATAGTCAAGTCGCAATTTACAATTGTAATTTGCGATTCGTTTCTTTATTATTGGCTTCGTTTCGTTTCTATTTTCTATATCAGCTTCAGTTGTCAAATAAATAAATCAAATTCAACTGTCACTCTACTTTCAGCTTATGGCTTATCATATGATTACGATTATTTGATTAAATTTAGTGGTGAATTAAAATTTTTAAAAATATAGAAGAATCATTTTAAAGTTGTTTGATGTTTGAGTTCGATTTGATTGTCATTGTCACACATACATTTTTTTGTAGCAGAGCAACACAGCTGATGTGTGTTGAAACTGCAACTGCAATGCAATATGCAATAATATGATAATATGCAGCAATATTCAGTATGCAGTTTAAGAAGTGCATTTATTTGTTTTGTAAACAAAAAGCGACAGGACGACAGCAACACAACCTCACAACTCACAACATAATACAAAATACAAACATAACCAATCACACACAATCACAAAATAAATAATTACTTGTTTTTATTTGTTCTGTTTATAGTATTTTTTTTTTTTAAGAACAGAAAAAGGCGGCATTTTATTATTTTTAACAAAAATAAAATAATTAAAATGTCTCTTGTAAATTACAGTTCATCGTCATCGTCATCATCATCATCATCAGATTCTTCAAGTTCTAATGATGATGAAAGTCAACAAGATCGCGAAGAATATGAAACTGTACCAATTAAAAAAATTAGAATTGAAAAAAAACATCATTCTAATCTGAGTACAAAAAAATTGTAAATTATTTCATTTATTTTCTTGTTAATGTAGTTTTATTGCAATTTAGAAAAAAAAAAAAAAAAAATTAATGAAGTAAATTATGTTTAATTTTCAGATTACCTTTACCAAATGCAATAAAAAATTTATCTAACCGTTCCATTCATAATAAGCCAATTGATAATCCAAATGAACATGATGGCCGTAAAAGATCATTTGAACATGAACGAGGAAATTGGGCTTCATATGCATATGTAGCAAGTAAGTGAAAATTATTAGATATTACAAAAATTTCAAATATGTACCTATAATTTTTATTTTGAAATGGAAATCTTTAAAATTATATTCTGTAATATTAAATAATTGTTTGAGCTACCCATTATTGTTTAAATGGTACAAATTTTATCTAGTCCATACTCGATAAGTTGTGAAAAAATTATTTCCATGTTCATAAGTACATATCTGCTGGTACACCTATCGTACCCACATACATATTAATATTTTTATTTTATATATAATTTTACAGTTAATACTTATATCATTGAGGATATTCAGGAATCTCTAAAGGATTATTTTAAATCAAATATTGAATTAAAATTTTCAAACGATATTCATATTAGTTTAACAAAAACGATTGTATTGCATTATCATTGGATTGAATCATTCGTAAAAGCTGTACAAAATAAATTGAATCCTATAAATGAGTAATTTTGAATTATTGAAAATTAAAATTTCAATTTTTATTTTTCTGTTAAGGATAATATATTCTAAAATTAATTAATTAATTACTTTTTTTTTTCTTTTGAAAATTTATTACAATCTAGATTTTTAATTGAATTGAAAAATTTAAAAATTTACTGTAACGATGATAAAACAAGAACATTTATTGGATTACAAGTGCTTGATATGTACACAAATAATTTAAAAATTATAATGGAAATTTTTAATGAAATTCTAAATGAATATCGTTTAGAAAAATTTTATGAGGTACGTGAGAAACAATTTTAAAGATATGAAAAATTCACAATACAAAATTTTATCATCCCTTTGTGTAATTTTTTTTTTTTTTTTTTTTGTAATTAATTTTAGGATCCATCCTTTCATGCTAGTATTGTATGGTGTTTAGGTGATCAAAAACAATTATTTGTAAATCATTTAGATTCTATGCAGAAAATAATCGATGATTTTTATTTAAAAAATGTACAAAGTTTTAGAATTAATGTTAGATCGATTTATTGTAAAATTGGTAATAAATTATTCACATTTAAATTGAATAAAAAATAATAATTAATTTTGTATGTACGCAAATCAAATAATAATAAAAATATGTGAAAAATGTATTCATGGACATAGAGAAAAATATGAAATTCATTATACCTACATAAATACTTTAAATGTACTGCCAAAAGGCCCTGGAGGGTCGTGGTGTGGGCAGTAGGAAGGCAGTTTACTGACCTCTCTGCTTAATAAATAATAATAATAATAATAATACTTTAAATCTTATTTAGATTTTTTAATTGATTTCTTTTTATCTGTTGCAGCTGCTTCCTCTTGTTTAGCTTCTAATTCCATTTCCAATGCCTTTTGTCGTCGTCTGCCTAATGGTGTTTTCGACCACCATGATATAAATGTTTCTTCCTCTTCTTTATATACCGGTTCATGAATGCTAAAATGGTTTGAAAAATAATCAAAGAAGTTAATTTTCATATTTTAAAAAGTTAATCATATAAATTACCAAAGAGCATTAATGAATTCGACATGCGTTAATGGTTTCGATTTCAATTGCAACTTCCTTTTGCATGTCATTACATCTCGAATACAAGAAACAATTGAACCAATCGTATAACCATCTGATATTTTTGCCATTATACTGTAATCGAATTGTGTATATCCTCCAGTGTATTGACTGTAAATTTAATTATTATTTGTCAGAAAATGTAAATTTTTAAAATCGAATTATCAAAAAAAAAAAAAAAATGTACTTAATTAATTCCTTCCATGCAAAAGATAATGTACCATAATCTGGTCTTGGTATATAAATGAAACGATTATATGTTTGCTGTAATAATTTTTGATCAGCTTCCCATGGTAAATTCGTTATACCAATTAACATGACACGATCTTCGATTTGTATATTTCGAACGATTTTTGTTAAATCTTTTTTTAAACGTTTCGGATCAGAACGATCTGTTTTTGGTATTTTTTTCATATATGGCCTTTCAGCATCACCCATATAAATAACGGATGGCTGAAGTAAACGTGATACTTTCAATATTAAATGTATTAACATAATTAAACCAGATTTTCCTGGATATTTTCCAGATATATTCATTGGTGTTATATCGAATAATGTTGCACCAACTTCTGTACAAATTGCATATAATAAATTTTTTTTACCAGTACCTTTTGGTCCAGCTATAAGTAATGATCGTATACATGGACAAAAATTTCTTATTGTATCTGATCCCAATGGTAATATACAATATTCAGTTATTAATTGTCGTATATCACCGGGACATGGATCTATACCGGTACGTTCTATATACGCTCTATCACCTAAATATGATTTTAATGAAATTTCTGGATATTTTTTTATTATACCATTTGTAATTAGCTCTTCGAATAGTGATTCTGTTGTACGATCTGGTGTAAGATCTTTTTCTTTTTTCTTTTTACTCTTTTTACCACTTCTTCTAGCTTTTTTACTACTCTTCTTTGCTTTTTTACCTTTACTTTGTCGATCACGATCAAGTGCTAACTGCAATGAAAACGAAATAAATTTTAATTAAAATAATTTCTTGATCTTTGGTAATACACCAATACACCAATACACCAATAATTAATTCTTATCGAAAAACCTGTAACAATTCCAGTTCTTGTCTCATTAAATTATCGACAACATTACGTAATTCCATTTCGACTTCTGAATATTTTTCAGTATAAATCATATCCTCATAATAAGTTTGATGAAAATTTAACGTTTCATCTTTATCCTTCCATGTATCTTTAAATCTAAAAATCAATATATTGTTTTTCAATAAAATATTTCTTCTCAATTTTTTTTTCATATTTTCTTACTCATCAACTGCAGCTTTAATATCTGGCAAAAAGATCGATTGTGTTGGCTTATAGCCATTTTCAAAATTCTCTTCAATATTTAGATCACCACTTCTTGCCGGTGATTTTGATTTATCTTTGGTTTTTCGTGATTCTTTTGATGATCGTGCTGAAGAACGGCTCATTTCACTTTCGGTACCTTTTCAAAATTGAAGAATTTAAAATTACCAACAATCTGAGAATTGTTTGAATTACATATTTTGGAGTGTGTAAACCCAAATAAATTACCTTGTCGACTAAATAAATGTCTTGAACCACCATGTTCTTCAGATGGAAATTCTGGAAATTTTCCAGTTTTATCGTAATAATCTTTATACCATATTCGTATATCATCGGCAATATCTTCCATTATAGTTGATCCTTGTTTATTTTTAATTTCTTCTTTAATATCTTTTAATGCTTTCTCAAAATCTTCTTTGTATTTTTCTTGTATTTCATATCGTCTATTGATATTCTAAAGAAGAAGAAGAAGGAGAAATAACGGTAACAAAACAAAATAGACAAAATCTATGATTCATGCATAGATCTCTTTGAAATTCTTTACCAAATTCATTTTTTCAATTTCTTCAGATTTTTTTGTTTGACCAATCGATTCGGGCGGTATCATACCGATTAATACCATTTCTTCTAATTTTCGACGTCTAGTCTTTCGGCGTGCTGTATGCCCTCTCCATACTTTTTGAATTCTCATTGCAGCCACTAAACCAGATTCTGGTCCTTTTTTTTCACTTTCAGTTTTACCTTTCTCCTTTAGCATACGAATTTCTTTCATAAAATGCGCCCTAAAAAATTGAATACAAACTATAAATTAAATGCCAAACTCTGAATTGTTATCGATTTAACGACCAGAATCATTTAATCATCTTCATCATCATCATTGATTGAAATAAATTTGATACTTACCTTAATCTTCCTTGTCTGGCTCTCTCATGTATTTGTATCAATTTGATTGCATCGATTTCAGTTAATTTTTCATCTTCTCTATCTTCATCTAACCATCCTAATTTTTTATATAAATCATTTATAAATTGTTTTTTTTGTTCAATATCTTTATAATTTTCACGTTTAAAATATTTTGGTATATTAATTTCTATATCATTCGGTGTTAATTTTAATTTATCAATTATACTATCATTATAATTAAATTCCATCATATCAATATTAACAAGATCATGTTTAAATTCAATTATACGCCCTAAACATGCATCTAATAATTTTCGTATTAATAAACGTTTTTGCGGCTGAACAATTTTATCATAGACATCTTCTAATTTATTTGCAATCAAAATATATTTTATGTATAATTCATAAATTTCAGTTTGTAATTGTGTTCTATTAAATTGTGGATCTTGTGCTTGATTTTCATAATCGATTATTGTTAATGTTTCTAAATTTTTCAATGTATCATGCCAGATATTATCATAAAATGCGTTAGACATTATTAAATTTTTTTTTTTTTTATTTGTTTGATCACTTTGTATAAAAACGAAAAAAAAAAAAAAAAAACTTGCGTAAAAACCAACGGAAACACGGAAACTAAAATCATTTGAAATTTAATTTACGAAATTTCATTCTGTTTAATCGATAATGAGAATGGATGATAAAAATATCAGCCCATAATTCATTTCGTTCCTATAGAAATCAAAAAACATACATCAACAAGAGCAAGAGTATGCGACTTCTCTTACTGAGAGAAGAAGGTATCAGACTGTTAAGAATTTGGAAGAAAAAAAAAATATGGAAAGTTATTTTTTTGAAAACATTCAGACTTCAAAGGAAATATTACCATCAAATTTTAGTAATAAATTTTATTACATAAATAATTACAAAAATATTTTTATTTTATTTTCTTTCTTATATTTAAAAATTTTATCCTGTATAATCACTATCACTATCTCTATCGTTATCATCATCGAATCCTCTAAGTTCTTCTTCATTATCGGAATCAATGAATTTTTTCTTTGATTTTTTATTTTCATTTACATTATTATCAACATAATTTTCGTCTTTTTCGTTTTCATTTTCATCCTCTTTCTTAATATTGTCATTAATTGTAGTTTTTTCACCCTGTGATCTATGATGGAATACAAATGAAATGGAATTACTTCCGCCCCATGCCTGTGATAGCACTGTATCTGGTAGACCTTTATTATTGGCGCAATGATACCATTGCGATAAATGTGATGTGCAATCAGTATCTTCAGGTGGCTGTTTCACTTGAATATTGTTAACGCAACGTTTACATTTAAATCTAGAAAAATTTAAAAATGAAAAAAAAAAAACAAAAAATAACTCATTAACGAATTGATTTCTCGGTAATTTTATATTTTTGATTTTTACTTGTCATGTGTATCTGATATTGTTGTATCTTCAAAACGGAATAAATCTTTAAGATCATCTCGACTAAAGTGCTTTTCATCATCATTATTATTATCAACAACAGTATTTGATAGAGATTTTTTATGTGTTTGACGCTGAAATATTTTCTCTTCAATCGAACCAGTCTACAAGACAGTAAGAATAAATTAGCAACAATAAATTTTTAATTTTCCACTTTCAATTTCTTTGATTTTATTTTGAATTATTTTTACCGCTAATAATCTATAAATGTAACAAGTTTTCTTTTGTCCGTCACGCCATACTCTTGCCATTGCTTGATCATCGTTTGCTGGATTCCAATCTGGATCGAACATAAATAAACGATTAGCACCAATCAAATTTAGACCACATCCACCAGCTTTTGAACTCAGCATAAATATAAATTGTTTTGAATCTGGCTTATTAAATTCATCAACAACTTTACTACGTTTTTTTATAGTCATTGTACCGTCCAATCGAACGAATATGTATTTCCTTTGAAAGAATTTTTATAATTTCGAATCGAAAATGAAAAAAAAAAATAATAATAAAAAAACTAACCTTTTTCTACATAATTTTTCAAATAAATCCAAAGTCTGAGTATAATTAGATACTAGAACAACTTTATCGTCGGTATTCGCTTTAATTGCAGCTAACATAAAATCTAATAGCATTATTTTACCACCTAATTCTGGATTTAATTCTCTGCAAAATAAAAAAAAGTTTACAAATCAATATTCAATGAGATTCTAGAACATTTTGTATTCACTGTACTTTGTACTGTAGTTACTGGGTAGTAAATTTTTAGCATTTTCAAAACCATTTTCATTGTTCATTATCTTATCGTAAACTAAATCCGGATGATTACAGAGTTTCTTTAATGCTGTAATGTCTGATAGAGCTGTTAGTGATGGATTTGAATCTGCCTTACCTAAATAAAAGAAATAAATATAAAAATATTGAAAATGAATGAAGATTCTATGTTTAAATTTTCATCATCAAAAATAATAATTTTTCTTAATTCATTTTCATTTACCGGATAATAAATTTTTTTTAACTTTATCAGATTTTATAAAATTCTTATACAAATCTAATTGCCATTTAGACATTTTAACGCATATAACCATTTCAAATTTGACTGGTAAATATTTAGTTAGAATTTGATTTGTTCTACGTATTATGCATTGATTAACGATACCAATTAATTCTTTTGTACGTTCATTTGCCTTTTGTCGTTCAGCTTCCGTTGAATCAGAATTTTGTCCACGTAATATTGGATTCTCATAATGACGACGAAATTCATTTGTTGTACCTAACATATTTGGATTAACAAAATTAATTAAACTATAATATTCGGTTAAATCATTTTGAATTGGTGTTCCTGATAATAATACACGACGTTTTGTTTTTAGACCCATTAATGCTTGATATGTTAGATTATCGTTATTTTTAAGACGATGTCCCTACAAGAAAATTAAAATGATAAATTCATTTAATTAAATTATTAAGAAGCCATTATACATATATTTTATTTAAATTAGATATCAACCTCATCGCATATTACGATACCAATTTCAGATTTATTCAAAATTTCTGAATAAATACGAAATGTTTCGTAGCTAATTATCAAAATTGGTGTACCCATTCGAATACTCATATTACTGATATATTGTTCAAGTCGTCTAATTGTTTCCTCTTTTGAACCATTTTCAATAACGAGACAATTAACTCTACCCAATAACCATTTATCGAATTCTTTTTGCCAATTTTTTACCAATGAACTTGGACATACAATAATTGCTTTACTGATAGTTGGCTTACATTCAGGACCTTGACGTAATAATGTCCATACCAATGTAACACATTGTAAAGTTTTACCTAAACTGAAATTTTCAAAAAAAAAAAAAAAATCACATTAGAAAATACATATGTATTTGTATTTTTGATTTGATTTGGCTGGTGCGAATTGTAAATATTTGCGTTTATTACCCCATTTCATCAGCCATAATGCATCCATTAAATTCACCTTTAACACCAGTCACACAATCGAACATAAATTTAACACCTTCTCTCTGATGTGGTCTCAAAATATTACTGAGTATTGGATCGACCACAATATGCACTAGAATTTTATTTTTATCTAGGGTCAGAATTTCATGTTCACTATAATTTGGTGGTTCGTATAGAACCAATGCATTACAAGCATGTGGATCATGTAATGCACGTCTACTGGTACTACGGCGTACACCTAAACATCTATTACTATTGTAATCTGGCACATAGTCTGGTATTGGTACTTTAAATGGACGTGTTAGAATTTTTGCAATAGCCGCTTCATAATCAGACACCGTTAAACGTGGTGTTGTTATCTGTGTAATGATTCTGTTCTCATCTGTTGTTGATTTTGTTGTGCATTTTCGTTGTCGTTTATTTGTGAATGGAACTTCAAAATCAGTACTACTACCAGATGATCTTTTAATTTGACTTGGAGCAAAACTTCTTCGCTAAAATAATAAAAAAAAAAAAAACAAAATAAATAGAAAAAAAAATGTTTGATTTAAATTGATTTATTGAAATTGTTCAATATTTGATAATTTTACCATTATTAAATGTTACATTTAAATTGATTTTTATATTTTATTCTAACTAATTGAACAAATTAATCAAGAAAAAATGGAAAAAATAATACATATGAAAACGTAAACAAAATGAAATTGAAAATGAAGTAATGCTAGAGACACATACAATTGGTAACCAACTCGCGAGTTGGTTAACTGAGATAACCACTATAAATCGAGTGGTTAGTAGTACATTTACTTGCTAGAGACACATACAATTGGTAACCAACTCGCGAGTTGGTTAACTGAGATAACCACTATAAATCGAGTGGTTAGTAGTACATTTACTTTAGTTAGTAACCACTGAAAATACAGTGGTTAATGCTAGAGACACATACAATTGGTAACCAACTCGCGAGTTGGTTAACTGAGATAACCACTATAAATCGAGTGGTTAGTATAGTAGTACATTTACTTTAGTTAGTAACCACTGAAAATTACAGTGGTTAACGAGTTAACTAACGTCAAACCATCGAACAGTATGGCGAACACGGATCGAACCATCGAACTTCGTGTCAAACATATCATTGTTTATATTGAAATTCTGGTTATTGTATAATATACACAGTTAGTGACTAAATTAAAAGGACACATATAAAAAACATAGCTTTTAGTAACAACATCACTCTTCTTTAAATTATTTGAATTGCATAAAATTAATTTAGTAGAAAGCTAATAATGCGTAAATATTAAAAAAGAACGAAAAAAAAATTAAATTGTATAAATTATATTAAAAATATTTCTTTTATTTTTGTTTTAATATTAATTTTAACAGAATGTCGAGTAGAAAAGAAATTGGTATACAATTGCGTGAATTAGTAGTAAATTATCGGATAAGAGGTGAAAGTTTTCCTTCTATAGCTAAAAAATTTGAAATATCAAAAACTACAGGCTGTTGAAAAAATTTGTGTTACATTATTATACAATAAAATATATTTTTTTTTATTCTTATTTAATATTCTCACTATTTGCTTTTTGCTAAATTAATTTTATTTACATAATTCAAATAATTTTAAAAAAAAGTAATTATGTTAATAAAAACTATGTTTTTTATACGTGTCCTTTTAATTTGATCACTAACTGTACAAATAATACGATTGACAACACATAAACAAAATTTCAACTTCAAATGTCAAAGATAACCAAAGTAAAAAGATAACTAAACTAAAAAGCAGTGTGTCATGCAATTGGTTTCGAATTAGTTACAAACTAAACGGTTTAGTTAACCAATTATATGTGTCTATAGCATAAACCAACCAAACCAAAACCAACAAAAGATTAGTTTGAAAATTCAAATAAGAATTTTGGAATGGGACTGGAATATTAAATGCAAATACAACATCCAATCCAATGTGTGGTGAACTGTGAAAAAAAGGCTGTTAGCCGATAGCAGCGCATCGCTTGTGTGAAAAATAAAAACTTTGTTGGCGGCTTCTTTAATGGCTTCTTCAGTTTGTGCTGTTGACAGTTCTGCAGTTCTTTTGATTCTTTTACGTATAATTTATAATGGTGTGGTGATGTGATTGGTTATGGGAGAATTTTTTTCTAAGAATTTTAATTCTTGTAAAGTGTAGTAAAAGTTTATTATAAATTAAAAATTGTGAAAATCATATTGAATTTATCGAGCAGTAAAAATGGAAAATCTTCAACTTATTTATGCAGTGAAAAAACGTATTCATAATTTAAATCCAAAATTATTTATACTCGGTAATGATCAGGTTCAGAATGCGATTGCTGATGGTAATGGCGGTGAAGATATTCTATACTTGTATTCAAATGATAAAATTCTATCATTTAACTTGAAGACGAATGCTATTGAAGAATTATTCGATATAACGGATGTTGTAAACTGTGAATATCTAACATTGAATAATGAAATTTGTATTGCAACTGAAAATGGTGAAGTGTTAACATTAAATTTGAATACAAAAAAATCAGAAATTCAAACATCATGTGAAGATGGTTTGACAAAAATGCAATGGAGTCCAGATCAAGAAGTTTGCGTATTCGTAACAAAAACGAAAAAAATTGTAGTTATGACATCAACATATGAACCAATTAATGAAACTGATTTAAATGATGTGAATTTTGGTGAAAATGAATTCATAACAGTTGGATGGGGTAAAAAAGAAACACAATTTCATGGTTCCGAAGGTAAAAAAGCAGCCAAAGAAAAAACGCAATTTGTAGAACCAAAAGAAACTGATCAATTAAATGATATGGTAATAAATGTAACATGGAGAGGTGATAGCGAATTATTTGCAGTATCATATTTTGGTATAAATGGTAGAATGTTTAAGGTGTTCAATAAAGAAGGTGTTCTACAATATACATCGGAACGTTTAAATGGTTTGGGTAATTGTATATCATGGAAACCGTCTGGATCATCGATTGCTGTACCACATCAATTACCCAATAAATCAACAATTGGATTATTTGAAAAAAATGGTCTAAGACATCATGAAATTGTTTTACCATTCGATTTTAAAGATGAATCTGTTACAAATTTATTATGGAATGCTGATTCTGATATTCTAGCGATCCAAACTGAATTACAGAACACAAATCGTTTATATTTGTACACGATTTCTAATTATCTTTGGTATTTGAAGCAATTTTTAAAATTCAATTGCAAAATTATGCATTTCACATGGAGTATTGAGATGAACGAAAATAAAACTTTGCATATTCTTTTAGAAGATGGAAATTACTTGATATATAGGTGAGTTAGAAAATTTGAAAATTAATAAAAATCTAAATGTGGTTTTATGTCTGATTGTTATGTTATTTAATTTTGTTGCATACAGATGGTGTTATACAATTTGTTCTTCTGAAGGAAATTCAGAATTCAATCAATCAGTGGTATCTGTAATTTTTGGTAATAAAATTTTATTAACAGATTTTCATAATAATATAATACCACCACCGATGTGTAAGCAAACAATTGAAAATTCATCTAATATTAATTATTGTGGCTTCATAAAACATCCAAAAGATGATAAAAATATAAATCGATTCTTTATATTTGATGGTGATAATCAAATAAAAATTTTCGATATGAAATTTAAAAAAAATTCACAATCCACAAGTGGTAAATATAAGCTGAAATCAATTGAAACTGTATCATGTTTGAAACCTGAAGATGATCAAACATCATCATCATCATCATTGTCATCGATGCCATTAGACATGAATAAATTAATTATGTTAAATGATAATTTAATTTTATTTTATGATAGTTACGATCAAGATAAAAATTCAAATCAAATTGGTTTAATAAAATTCATAGATAATAAAAATTATCGAATTACCGATATTATAAAAATTCCAACAAACGATATTATTGGAAATATAATTAATTTGAATTCAACTGAATTTTTAGTTCAAACAAAAATTGGAGAAATATATTATGGACAAATTAATTATGATAATACAATGTTTGTTGATAAACCAAAATTATTTACAGTTATACCAGAATTTTGTGAATATATAAAATATATTAAATTAAATGATCAATATAAAATTATCGGTTATAAATTAAATAAAAATTTATATTTAAATAATATGATAATTGCATCAGATGTAACATCATTTTTTATAACTGAAAAATATATTGTATTTACACAATTGAATTATATAAAATTTTGGAAAATTACTGATAATCAAATAATGGATGAACAAAAAATTGAACGTGGCGGTAAATTAATAACAATAATATCATCAAATTCATATACAATATTACAAATGCCAAGAGGTAATTTAGAAATATTACAACCAAGAATTTTATTATTAGATAAAATCAGTTATTTATTAAATAATTTACAATATTTTAATGCAGTAGAAATTGCAATTAAAAATCATATTAATTTAAATATTATAATTGATCATGATCCAAAATTATTTTTAGAAAATATTGAAAAATTTTTAATCGATATAAAAAATAAAAATTGGTTAAATATATTTATAAATGATTTAAAAAATGAAGATTTAACAGTAACAACATATACATGTAATTATTCAAATTTAAATAAAAAAGATTTATATCCAGAAAAATATCATGTTAATGATAAAATTTCATATATATGCAAATTGTTATGTAAAAAAATGAAAAAAATGAATACCGAATATTATATGTTGGCTATAATAACATGTTATGTTAAAATGAATGATGTAGAATCAGCATTGAAAATTATATGGAATGAAAGATTACAAGAGCAAAAACATAAAATTTGCATTAAAAAAAAAAATAATAATTATAATAATGATGATGATGATGATGATGAAAATGATAATGATAATGATGATAATGATAAATTTTATAATGAAGATGAAATTCTATTAAGAAGATCTGAAAAAGCAATAAAATATTTAATACGTTTAATTGATATTAATGATTTATATGATATTGCATTGGGTATGTACGATTATAATTTAATATTATTGATTGCAAATAAATCTCAAAAAGATCCAAAAGAATATTTAAAATTTTTAAATTATTTAAAAAGATATGATATAAATTATCGTAAATTTAAAATTGATGAACAATTAAGAAGATATGAACGTGCATTAGAGAATCTGATTAAATCAATTATTAATAATAAAAATTTAATAAAAGATAATGCTATTGAAAATGATGAAAATATAAAACGAAATGAAAAACGTTTTGAAGAATGTTTAGAATTTATTGAAAGACATGAATTATATCAGAAAGCTGTAAATGAATTTGAAAATCATGATGAAATATATTACAAAAGAGTATGCATACTTTATGCAGATTATTTACGTGTTAAAAGTAAACATAAAGATGCGAGTATGATGTATCAGCTGGGTGGTGATTTAGAGCAAGCGATATCAAGTGCTAAACATATACTTGATTGGCAAAGATGTTTAATGTTAACGAAAATGCTAAAAAAATCAAATGATGATAATGATGATGCTGCAGATGAATTACGTAATATTTCGATGTAAGTATACATAGATTTCATTGTATTTGAATTTTCATTTTACATCATTATAATTGTATGTAATTTCATTGAAATCTTCGATTTTAGTTCATTAATTCCAGGTCTTCAAGAACATGGAAAATATGAAGATGCCTTCTATTTATTAAAAACATTTGTCAATGATTTTCCGAAAGCCATACAATGTTTACTCGATGGACAATTGTATGTGAAAGCAATCTTTGAAGCTAAAATTTATAGTCCAGATCTAATTGGTAAGTGTAGTTCATTTTTTATTATTTTTTTTTTTTTGTGTCTTGTTTCTTTTGCATTTAATTTATGATAATAAATTCATTTTTTTTTTTATTCTTTTTGCTTTATTCTTGTATTATCCAAATCACACTTGTATTAGATTTAAAAATTCGTCCACATCTGTTGGATTATTTAAAATTATTACGACATAATATTTCATCAGATCAAAAATTATTTTTGGAATATAAAAATCGTTTGATATATGTACGAGATGAGATGAAGAGACAGAATGAAATGGAACAAAATCAAGAAAATGATGGTTGTATAGATGAATGTGATTTATTGTCGGATACGACTAGTGTTAATTCGGCTAGATCTAGTGAAAGATCAGGGAGAACTATGTAAATATTTTTGTTTTATTACATTGAGAAAAATTATATATACCTACATATTTGCTCTTTTTTTTTGCTTTTTTTTTATTTATTAGGATTTCAATTGGTTTGGGTAAGAATCGTCGAAAATTTGAAAGAAAAATGTTTAGTTTAAAAAAAGGAAATCGATTCGAAGATTTAGCATTAATTAATGCAATGTATGATAATATACAAAAAATAATGAATTTACAAAGGCATATACATGATGTATGTAAATCATTAATTGAACTAAATTTATTGGCAATTGGAAAATGTTTACAAAATGAATATAAAACATTATTGTTAACTATAAAAAATTCATTAGATGAAATCTGGATACAAGAAATGTTAACAACACCCAGTTGTGGTATAGATCAATTAATTGGACAAAATGTTGATTGTATAAATTTACTTAGTGCACAACGATATGCAATGTTACGTGAGTATTTTTAATAATATTTAAATGAATACTTTGGATGGAGTTCATTAATATGTTTCGATACTGTATTGTATTTGTATTGAATACAAAAATGTCACAGCATAACAACAATGTGTTTTTGACAAAGTAAAGAAATTAATGAACTGATCCCCCCTCCATGTACATATCAAAAATTATTTATTTATTTTTCATTATCTTTTAATTGTGTTGTATCATAGCTGCTTTAGATTTAATAATTTCAAGTATGTAATTGCGAGTAGATAAGTTAAACCATCTGCTCACAGCTACTCATGAAAAATTTTTCAAGTAGCTGCCAGTAAATAAATGCGCAAGTAGCTACGAATAATTTTTGTGTCCTAGACACAATTTTGTACTCGCAAGTACTTGGTAGTTAAATCGAATGCAGCCTATTGTGTACGTAAACACATTACGATATTAAAAAGTAGGCAAAGAAAATATTTGCAAACATTTATGTGTGCGCATAAATAACAATATGATTGTATGCGATGCGATGTTTAGATTTTTTTTATTTTTTTTTTTATAAAGTTCTTTTTTTTTGATGTGTACATAAATTGTTGAATATTATTTACGTGTTGAATTAAATGTGTAAATTAATTTTTTTTTTTTGTTTTCAATTTTATTGTAGCACCACAAAAGAAATACAAACCACAGCTAGATTTTATCGATTGGGAATTCAAAATATTGGAATAAAACCAAAAAAAAAGAAAAAAACAAATTTATTTGAATTTGAATAATTATAACGTGCATAAACGGGTACATACACTACATACATACATACATACAACTATCTATAAAAGCATAACAAAAATACATTACATTACATTACATAAATTTGTACATTCATTGTAAACGAATAAAATATGAATTTGTCTTGAAAGAAAAATACAAAAAATACAAAAAAAAGTTAAACAAAAAAAGGAATAATATTTTTATCATTTTACAAAAAAAAAAAAAAAAAAAATAATTATCTTCAATATATACAGAACAGACTGTTAAGGAAAAACAAAAAGAGAAGTTTAAAGGGTAAGTTTTTATTTTCATTTAATTGAATTTGAAGAAAAATTATTGTAAGTATATTATATGCATGCAGTTATAGTTATAGTTAGTGAATTATGTAGATTATAAATTTTATCATTAATTTGAAGAAGAAAAAAACCAAACAACCATGGCTTCCGTTGTCCCGCGATTTAATGATGATTTCTTATAAAACAGCCCAAAATAAACTGAAAAATATAAATACAATTTTTCGATATTTCGCTTCGTTTTCGAGATATTTATGCTTGAATTTTTTACTTCTGCATTTCTTTTTACAAATTCCATATTTTTTTTATATAATGAAAAATACAATTTCTTCAATACTTCAAGCCACGATATCTGGAAAATGAATCGAAAAATTGTATTTATGTTTTTCAGCTTATTTTGAGCTGTTTTATAAGAAATCTTCCTCAAATCGTGAGGACACGAAAACCGTAGCATCCCCCCCATTTTCTGAGTGACTATAATAACTAATAATCACTAAAACAAATATTTTCAAATTCAAATAAACAAAATTGGTATTTTTCTAAAAATAATGATAAAAACTGTAGTGGGTAGAGCAAAAAAAAATAATAATAATAATGAATTTCTTTGATCACTTATCAATTCATCAATAAAATTAAATCCAATTAAATGTTTTATAGAAAAAATTTTGTTTTTTTTTAAATAAATGATGCATATTAGGGGCGTATGAATAGTGTCTGTTTTTCTGGTATAAAAAATAAAAAATACATTTTTTTTTTTTTGTAGCAAATGAAAACAATAAATTTATGCAGATATATATTTGAAAAAAAAAAAAAAATTCCACTATAAAAATCATTACATTTTGATAATTAGATATTATTTATGAATAATTTCGTTTAAATTGTATCCGTATATCCATGTTAATTATAAAGTAGAAAATATGTAAAAAAAAAAAAAAAAAAAAAAAACCAATTTTAATAATTAAAAATCATTAATATTTTTTGCATAACTACATTTATAAATGTACTACTGTACGTATATACATTTCTACTCACAAGTAATTATGTATTGCATTGTAGATTGTTGTTACTAAAACACGAATATTTATAAAAATGATTTTCTTTGATTAGTGAAAGGAAAAACAAAAAATCAAAATATTTATATAAAGGCCTTTTCGTAAATTCAGTTCTAAGTTAGATCTTTTTTGCAGTTCGTTCGAAAAATATTAACTGCAAAAGCAGAGCAGAGCGTTCGATAAGTTTTGCACTGCAATGCAGTGCGTTCGAAAACTATAAAATGCAAAACAGGCCTGAAAGATCTTAACGCAAATAAGTAGCGTGATTTGAAACACTGCATATATGCTACTGACAAGTAGTGTACTGTCGAAGTTATCTACCACTTCATTCTTTACAACAGCTAGAGATTGTACGTACATAAATTTTTTACAAAAATAAAATAAAAAAAAACAATTTTTTAAAATAATAAAAAAATAATTTTGAGATTTCGAACTTCTTGTATTATAATTGTATTAATTGATTTAAAAAGTTTTATTCTTTATAATGTCAGATTCAAGTGAAGATATTGAAAAATTACTTAAGTAAGTATATTAAAATTGAGATTAAAATTCATATTTTCAATAAATAAAATTGTACAATACACACATCGAACACATTATTTTTCAATATTATAATTATTATTGTTGGTTATATCACTTATCATTCAATTTTTCGTTCGAAAATGCAAAATGTCAGAAGTAAAAACTCTTAACCATTGCGTTTACAGCGCTGCTTTATTTCTGCAGACTGCACATTACTGTTCTAGTACTATTTTTAAGATATGAAAGAATACACAGTGCAGCAGCCTGCATTTTCGAAAAAGCCTATAATATATTATATTTATATTTTTTTTCATAAATATATAAATATGTACATACAATATTTTATATAAAAAATTTCAATATTACAAATGAAATTGAAATGGTTCATTTGAATAAAAACATTTTATGTGCAATATGCACATATGGCATGGCATGTATTTTATATAAATATATATTTTTTTTTTCTAATTGAAATTTACTTTTAAAATTAGTAGGTACATATTTCGTTTTTTTTTTTTTTTTTTTGTTTATTATTTTATTGTCTAACCCAATTTTCATTATTGAATCCATTTAGCATGACTACTACTGCATAAAAAGGAAAAGAAACTGCATACCTATATGCATAAACAAATGTGAAACATTAATTTCGCTGTTATTTGAAGAATATAATATTTTTTTTATTCATTTACATACAGACTACTTGCATAGGTGAGGGTGAGTACATATAGTTCATTCTTTTTTCTTCATATTTTCTTTTAATTTTTTTCATATAAAATCATAATTTATAATTGAATTTATATATGAATTTGATTTTTTTATTTCTAATCACAATCTGCATTTATTATTTCATTTTCTATTTCGACATTGCATGTTCAGTTTAAAAATAATAAAAAGTAACATTAACATTATTAAGATAAAGTTTGAAAAAAAATAAATAAATAAAATAAAAATAAAAACATCGATTTTGCCTGTCTTTATTACTTTCCATTCCATAGTCATGTTATACATATAGACTGTATGCATGTATGGAAGGAATATTGGCTATGCATTTTACAATTTCCCAGTTATTTAAAATAAAATTAATAATAATATAATAATTTTAATTATTATTTTAAAAATTTTCCTTACAATTAAATCAAGAAAACATAGGTACATATACATATATGTATATTTTTTTTCGACCAGAACATGTTATTATACAGTCTAATCTCTAAGAGAGAAAAAAAAAAATTAATTAATTTTCATTTCATGTACCTATGATGAAAATAATATGAAATGCTAAACTGTAACATGATTATTATTGTTTATGGGCAAAATAACTTTATTTATCATTTTTATCATTATCCAATTAAAAATGAAGATATAATAATTATTATTTTATTAGAAATAAATTATTAGAGCTGAAATTTATAAAAAAAATAAAAAAATAAAATTAAATGAAATCAATTATGATATTGCATGGGGTCTGTTTCTGTATTGTAAAATTTTATGAATAATTGTGATAAATATGAATGAATATGATGATGATTTCATGTCTGATTTATTGTACATAACATAATTCATATTTATTTATTGTGATTAGAATTTAAAAGCAAAATTGAATTTAATTACTTTTACTTGATTTTTTTTCATTTTTATAATAAATTACATACAACATATTCGTATTTTACTTTCTATTCAAATTTATTTTTTTTTTATATTTTAATATCTCTTTCTCAATAATCTGGTGCAGTTAATTTCAAATGAAAATGATTCGAAAAATCGATTTTCTAGAAATTACTTGAATTATACATTATTGATAAATTTAATTATGTACTTAAAAATTAATGTAATATAATATGGTAATGTTTCAAAAACAATCATAAAATCTTTTTCAACAAATTTTTCGTATTCAAATTTAATTTTTAAATAAAACGTTCATTTAATCGAATACACCACAGAATACATAATTCTGATAATTCTGTCAACATGGTATCACTATTATTTTCCAGTGTAAATGCATTGCATATATAATTAAATTTCCAGTTCCAGCTTAGCAACAAATGTATGAAGCAACAAAACAACACAACACAACAGAAAATTGTTGATCAAAAAATTCGAAACAAAAACAAAGGAAAAAAAACGAGCTGGCCGAATCGAACTGGTCATTTCACTTTTTTCTTGTTTTGTTTGTCTATGTGTTGTTGGATTTTGTATTTTGTCGGTTTGATGATGTTTGGTCTTGGTTGGTGGTAAATGGTAATTGGTAATTAAATTCCGTTTCGTCGATTCCCATTCCAATAAATTATTTTGAATTGAATTAAAATTTTTTGCATTCAATTCAATTTCATTCAGATGAGTTTGAGCATTCGAGTTGGAAACAATAAAATTAATTTAATGAATAACGTTAGTTTCGTGTTATTTAAAAAAAAAAATTCTACATATTATATTTGTCAGAATTCTATTGGTCGTAAGAATAGTTTAGTAAAATAAATTTTTTTTGATGATAGAAAAAAAATATATGATGTAATTTCAAGTGGTTTTTCTTTTGAGGTGTATTTTATTCTAATAATAATAAATTTAAGTGCATTTTCTTTATATATACATATTTAATTTTCAAAATAATTATAATTAAGTGTCCTTGTGCGATTTTTATTTTAAATTTCAAAGAGAAATATATACAGTAGTTTTTTTTTCTCATTTGTAACGAATAAAAATACACATAACATAACATATTGAAAAAAATACATGTAATTTAAAAAAAAAACAACAACAAACAAACAATAGAGAATTTCAACAATCACCTGTTTACATTTGAAAAAGAAAAATATTCCATGTGTATCAATAAATGTGTTGTTTGAAAAGTTGTGTGTAAATTTTGTATACAAAAAAAAAATAAATAAAAAATTAGTATTGAAAAATTATTGTGAATTATAAATTTTTTAAATAGATTTTTTTTGAGCATGTTCATAATTTATTCAAGAAATTCTTTATTATTATTCTGAACGAACGAGAATATAATTATTTACAGATAAAAGGATATCGTTCAACATTAAATCAAAGGTAATAATTAAAATGAATTTAAATTTACATAAAATCAAATGTATATGTAGTATAAACTATGTATATGGTATATCAACATATTATATTTTATGATCAAACATGTAGAAATTTACAATTTAAATTATTATCTATTGTGAATTATTATTCGTTTTTAATTTTATTCTTTTGTGAAATGTCAAAAAACCAACCATGACCAAACCAAATATGAAGCAACAAAAACAAACAACCACTCCACGACTCCACCAGCAACAGCAACAATCAGCAAAGCAATAATAATAATAATATAATAAAAAAAAACAAGTTGTATTGAATGTGTTGATGTTGAATCTTGAATGTTGTTTTGTTGTTGAGTGAAGTAAAGGTATTTTTCTGTTTGTAGATCAAGACCTTACCGTTTACATTTACGTTTACCTGCCTGTCTTTTATTATTTTTATTTTATTTTGGTGCTTACTTAGTGGTAATAATAAATCTATGTAATATGTACATATTTTTTTCATAAATTTTATAATGTTAAATTAAATTGGTTAAATGTTAGCAAAAATTAAGTTTATTTTTCTATTCATATTTGTATGAAATGAAGGAAATCTTAAGTGCTTTTTTCAAAGAAAACTACGTTAAGATTGCGATTGCAGTTTCCATTTTTTCTCAATTTTAATATTTTTATTTATGTATATATGTAACTAGTTAAAATTTACATATTTTAAAGTTTTTATTTTTTTGTGTTTATGACTCAGTATTAAAGTTGTTTTTTTTTTTTTAGTGTTCGTTGAGTAGTGTGTTTAAATTTTTATTTTTGCTTTTAAGGACAAGGTGAAAACATGAGAAAACAAAGGTAATCTTATTTAACAAGACAGTCATATTAAAAACGAAAACAAAATATCTATAGACATCAAATAATTTTATAATATCTAAATGTGGGATGATATTTAAAATTGGTATAGCACACACATAAATATAGGTAACATAACAATATATTTTTTCAAAATTAAATTTTAAGAATTCATAAAAATTTCCAAGAAATATCTACATAGGTATTCAATAATGATCCGTCCTTTTTTTTTATGAATTCAAGAGATGACGTTTTATTAACCAGAACTACCACCAGATAAAATTTCAATTCAATTTTATAAACATTTATAGCTAATAACATGTTATTATATCTACATATTCTACATTAGCATTATTATAGGTATATTATATGTATGTACATATATTCGTAAATATATTTCTAAGAATTATTTTTCGTGTCATGACTAAATAATGCAGATATATAAATTTCGTTTGAAATGATCCCACGAATGCAAAATGTTCTTGTAGCATTTTTATTATTGTTTCTGAAATATGTATACACTTATGATCTTATGAATACGAATTTATGTTATCGTATAGATATACTATAGACTATAGAGTAGACAATACTATTATATGAATGAATAGAAATAATAATTTAATACTGTAATGTATGTATGTACATACATAAATATTCTACATGATTGTGATTGTATATAAATAATACATGATACGTAAGCATTGTAGGTACTTTAACTTTAAGTTGTCTTTGATTAATTTTAATCTTTCATAATTTGAAATTGTTTTTAAAATTTCAAAATACATATACCTAGTATGTTACACGATTTACTACTTACTATCAGTTGAAGTATAGAAATAGAAGTAGAAGAATACTCGTATATTAAACTGTTTATAAAAACAGAGTCACTCTTTTCCTTTTCCTTATCCCTAGTATTATATAGAAGAATAGGGTTAATAGTTAATATAGTGACTTCCTCAATCCTCACGTTTTAAAAATCTTGAAAAAATAAAATGTAAAAAGAAACACACTAGAGAACAGTACAAAAATATACAAAAGAAAATAAAATTGTATACATATCTGTACATATTAATCTGTTTTTAATGCAAATATACGTACATATATGTACTATATAAATAATATGCATGTACATAATGCATTATATCTATATACATAAAAATATTGTAAAATGCATTTAGTTAAATTCATTTTATGTACATTTATATTATCATATATTTTATTATTTATTAGTTAAGTAACTTAACGTTTACAATGAATAGAAAATACAATTTATTCAAGTCTTCTATATTATTTTATATATTTTTATCTGTCTATTTACGTACTATTATATACTTGTACGTACATTTATGTCTACAAAATTTACGTCTATTTACTATGTAAACGCACATAAATAAATATGTAATTGTACATATATAAATATAATCATAACTGAGGTGTAAAAAGATGTGAAAATAAAAATTCCGTTCGTGATGACTCATATATTACACGAGTTACCATCAGTATACTTATGTAGACGTATGTTCATGTAGGTACTATAATATACAATATTTATTATGTATTTTTAAATTTGAGTTTATTTAATTTAGTTTTTCTTATTTTAAATTTTAAAATATGTATCTAAGCAAGTATACCTTACTTTTACATTTATGCACATTTAAATTATGTGTATTAGACTATTATTTACAGTTTACAGATTAGGTATAAAACTTAGAGAGACTCTATTATCTATTATTATCATTTACGGACCGATATTTTTTACATAAATGTAGGTACATGATGCGAGTATAAAATAAACAATTTTTAAGCTTATTCTGCAAAGTAAATACCTTACCTAGGTACTTAACATAAATTTAAACTGGGTAACTGAAATTTTTTTATACATATACACATTATGTAGATATATTTATGCGTGCATGCACGTACAATATATGTACGAGTATGTACATTGATGTACATAAAAAATTATCACATTATTATAGATATTGATATGTATTTTTTTAAATGGTTTCTATCTATAAAAATTAAATGAAGTAAGTAAGTGTTTAGATACTGGCATAACATTTTATGTGAGCTTTTTATAATAATAATTTTGTATTGTTTTGTTATCGTATATTTCAAGGGTACCTATATATTATTTTTTCATTTTAGTATTTCGTTTATAATTTTAATTGTGTAGGTATATTAAAATTAATTGTTTTTTCGTTATGAAAAATTATATGTACAAAATCATTATTAGACATCAAAGAATGTAAAAATTGATAAAAATGTAGGTACTGTGTAATGTATTATGTGTTAGATATCCAAACACTGTATAAATGTAGGTATTTATGAAAAGAAAAAAAAAATTTAAAGCATTTTTTAGTTGTTAAATTAATAATTTGTTCCAGTTATATGTATTTAATGCACATATAATACGAGAGTATCGAGTAGGTACATAAATAAATGAGTTATTTATTACTTTTGTTCAAACAAAAGGTTTTAGGTACTCAGAAATATTTGATATAAAAAAGACTAATAAAATAATATACATATAAATATATATAGTGGTGGAAATATGAATAACCTCATTGTATTTTTGTGAAAATCAATCAAAAAGAAATTTATTTTTAAATTGATTTTCATTCATTTTAATTTAAAATTGAAATTATTACTTTTTATTTTTTTCAATAACATAAAATAGCTTATGTATTACCAAAATAATGCAAAAAAAATGTGTACATACTTTATGTTATGGTAATGGTAAACAACTATAAGTTTAAATTTATATAAAATTTTCAGACTTATCACTCAAATTAAATGAATTCAAAAATTTTACTGCTCATGGAATTTACCATCAGAGTCAGAGTCAAAAAAATTTATCCCAAATCATAGCTGTGCTGTAGTAGGTAGTACCAACGAAGTTACGATACGATACGACTTAAACAAATTTTTGATTCTCTTCTCTCTGATCATACCAGCCCCAGAAGTAGTTTTAAACTGTTATTAATTCACCTTTCCATTCAAACATTTAATATCATCTCACTCAAACTAAGACTAACCAAATTTCAAATCCAAAATTCAACAAACTATGTATATGAAAACTCAATAAAATTGTACTGAATTTGTATGAATCAAATTAAAATCGGCTTCAATTTGCTGAGTTTACGAAAATTCCGTACACTCTTATTTTGAATAAAATCTCTTATAATATAAAATAAACGTAAATACATACTGTATTTTTAGTTAAGTTATTCATACTTCCATCACTATGAACATATTAAATTCATAATGTATATGCGAGTCTACATACGAGCTATAATTCATCTTCTATATGAATATATAATATATAGGTAGGTATAAATAATTTTGTTCTTTTTTATGTTTTGAAGTTCATCATCACATAAAACCATCTCTTAATGATTAAATGAAAAACAAGTAAAAGCAAAACAGTAAAAGTATGGGAATAAAATGAAAGTCACTATTGTTCTCTGCAATTACCACAATTACCATCATCATTATCGTTATATTAGTGATAAGAAAAAAAATTAGGTAAAAAAAAAACATTAAAAAAAAAAACATTAAAAAAAAATATGAAAATACTCAATTCGTGCATTACTTTATATGTAGGTGTACAACATAGTACACAATTTATCATTTTATTTTCATTATTTTATCGTAATTTTAAAGTTTTTTTTTTTTTTTAATCTTATCATAAATTGTTTCGAATACATTATAATGTTTCTTTTATTTTTTTCTTTAGAAGAAAAAAAGAAATGATATAATAACGCTTCAAGGTAATATATGAGATACAATGTACATATACATACGTGTACATTATATGGAATGGTATGTGGAAATAATTTGTGATAGATAAATAAAAAAATATGTATGTACCTATATAGATAATTATAATTAAAGAGATTGAAGATGATCTATAATAAATCTCTTGATATCTTGTAAATATCCCATCACCTCACCTTTATGGTATTTATAAAGAGAAAAATAATAAAATATCAAAATAAAAATGAAAATTAACTTTTTGGTATATGTATCTACTACTACTACTATAACGTACTATTAAATATCAGTAAGCAGAGTGAATTCAAAGATAATAATTTAAATTTTAAATTCGGTATGCAACAACAGAAACAGCGATAATAACAACAAAAAATTAAGAAAATATTTTGAAAAAAAAAAAAAATAAATAAAATACATTATATTTAAAAATGAACTTTTAGACACCCGCAGTTTGATTTGTATCTTTTAATTATGGAATAAATGGAATTTGATGGTTCATAATATTTCACATACATGCATAATGTATACATAGTGTTGTACAAAACTAAAGGGACTATTTGGTATTTAGAGCAAGATAAACATTTGGTATAAGAAGGCAGTTGTTGTTTGTTTGTTTCATTTTAATCTGCAACTGTTTTGCCATCTAAAAATATTGAAATTTAAAATTTTCTTCAGTTTACTGAAGACTATGTTAATTTTTTGTTATTTTTCTACGGCCATACAGTTCTTAAGAGGATTCTTGCCTCTGCGAGGAAAAGCCGCCATACTGTTCTCTACATGTGGATTTCTTTTTCCAGTCGACCCCTTGTAGCTTCTCTAGATCTTTTTTTATCGCATCCCATCGTCTCCTTCTTGGCCGTCTCTTCGGCAGTGCTGTCGTTTTGATTTCTTTAAGAGGAGTAGAATTTTCTGACAAAGGGGAGTATTTTACCACGAAGGGGAGTATAACACCAACACATTAATAAAACTCAAATACAAATTATTAATGCACATATTTCTTTTATTTGCATTTTAAAAAAACATATTTTTTAATATTTATGATATTTGTTGATTAGGTTAGAAGAAGGAACAAATTTAATAGCAGCTGTCTTCGACAAAATCTCTTTAGCTGTCATTATTGCATTTACGGTAGCAGTTTGCAGTGAATTTCGTTTTTTATCTTTAATTAAGTTTAATGAAGAAAAAACTCTTTCAGCAGCGGCGCTACTGTGAGGTAGACTTAACAAAGCTCCAATAAAGTGTTCTAAATTAGGAAACATTTTTTCATTTAATCCATTTTTTAACTGGAATACATGACTCCAAAATTCCTCAAATTCCATATTTTTTAAAGTTTCATTAGATATTTGAATGTGATTTGTCAAATATCTCCATTCTTCATCAAGTTTCTCAATTCTGTCAACTGCCAAATTCGGAAAAGATTCGATTAAAGGAATTAAACTTGCACCATTATTTTTATGATCTATAATTTCAAGGCTTTTCAATACTCTTTCATCAAAGTGAATTCTCCGTCTTATTTCTGTACAAAGGACAATATAATAGCTTCTACAGCTACTCTTAATTTTTTCAATATCGAGCTGAGTCTAAGTGTTTCGTTGTAATGAAGAATTTATGAAAAGTTCAGCTTTTGGACCTATGTACAGTTGTATAGTTTCGATTTAAATTTTGCTATAAAATTTTTGCTAAATTTTGGTAAAGTAAGTTGAGTTGAGAAGTATGAATAAATTTATGTTAACGTGTTAAGTTTGGTTTGTTACATGATTTAATTTCATGGATGCGTCTATTTTGATATTCGTTTTCCTTTTCTATTTACTTTACTATTATTACTTTCTCTCGACTCGACAAAGGAGTATTTATGTCAGGGGAGGAGTGGCGGAGTGACAGACCTTTGAAAGGAGTGAAAAACTCCGATCGGAGTGACTTCGACAGCACTGCTCTTCGGTCTATTTCCTCCAATATTTGCAAAGAGGATGGATTTACATGGGCTGGTATTTATCATTCTTTTAACATGACCTAACCATCGCACTCTTTACAGTCTTCCAATTTTAATGAACGCTACTACATCTAACGTTAATTTCTAATTTTTGTAAATATTATATTTTTATGTTGCGGTTTCCATTGAAAAGAAAAATAGTTTTTGCTACTTAGAAATAAACAAAAATTTTCCAAAAACTAAATATTCGTCTTTAAATTCCGAATGGTTACTATTATTTTGTACAACACTGTAAGTAGGTACCCAAAGTATTATACAATACTATGTAGTATGGTAGTATCAAATCACCTAGTATACAATCATCTATAAAATCGTAATATACTCGTATAAGTGAGTTTTAAATATCACTTTTTTTTTTTTACATAAATTTTGATAAAAAAGCAGATAAATTTAAATGAAAGGCAATTTTAACTTATATGAGTTTTGTTTTTTTTTTTTTTAATTGAAAACGGATGTACATAAACATATACTCGTATGTAATGTAAAAGTAAATTTGATATTACAAAATGCAAATTAATTATTATTTTATTTAAGTTTTTTTTTTTTTTTGCCTTGAAGAAAAAAGAAGTACATATGTATATTACGTATTAGTTGTTCAACAATAGATACATATATCTATCAGAATAGAAGTGTTTCAAATTTCAAAGTAAAAAAAAAAAATTAATTTTTTTATTTTTCATTTTGTAATTTTATCAGTAAATTTTTATCTGTACTGTACACACATGTGTGCTGATTAATGAATTGATCTATGTGCACTCTTCTCATATGATATCTGATTTAAAATGAAAACATGAAAACAACATGTACAACAATTTACTAATACCTAATACTAAAACTCATGTTTATAAAAAAAGTATATGTAATATAAATTTAATTAAAATAAAAGATACTAATCTTCAAATTTAATTTTATAAAGAATTTCCTTAGATTCTAGCTGAATTGGTTTGATACTAACAATAATTGATAGTAAATAAGTTAAAAAAATAAAATAAAATAAATGAACAAAAGTTGATACTCAAGTTAAGGTGTATACACACCATGTATACACACCAGGTGTATACACACTCGTAAACATAAGTACCATCAAAAACGTATACTTACACGTATGTAGATAATTAAATAGACGGATGCTGTATCATAATAGATAATAGTGTTATTGTTAAATGCCATAATAATTATTGGAGGTTACACCACATATTATAGATGATGGTTATGCTGGTCTTGGTATAGAAAAGGTCATTAAAAAGACAGTTTATTGTTGTTATTCATTTTCCTTTTTCTGTTTTGTCTTTAGAAAATATCAAATTTTATTTACATTATACAAAAAAATTTTTTTTTTTTTTAAAAAAAATCTCTTTTGTCTTCTTTTTCTTTTATTTTTATTTTCTTTTTTATGTTATTTGTAAATTAATAAATTTGTTACATAATTTAAAAGTCATCATATAATGCTTAAGTCACACAAACAAGTCACAAGTCACAAGTCCTAATTTATTTTTGGTTTGTTTTTTCCCTTCATCACTGATATTAAATCATTAACAAATTTTTGAATAAATAATTTTGATTGTAATTTTTTGATACTCTTTTTCTTATTATTTATGTAGTTATTTCTTTTTAAATTTTCTTTCATTTCTTCTTTATTTACATATATCATACTTGTGTACTGATATATATAGTACATATACGAAAATACACATCATACACCTCTATAATACAAACTTTTGTAAATGTAAAAAAAAATTAAAAAATCATAAATGAATTTAATAATGCCGATTAAGCAAAAAAAAATAAAAATAAAAAAATAAAATAAAATATAAAATTCATATGTACAAAGGTAATTGTCCGATGCAGAATTTCCGTTTATGAATCATGTATTATACCACATAACACATTATGTATCTATGTACTTACGTATGAGTGTCAGTGTAGCGTATGCAGACGATAAAAGATAGTACACATAAATGTAGTATATGCAGGTATGTAGGTACTTTATTTTATGTTTAATATCACTAGCGTAAATGAAGTGAGAGAATGTACTTATGTACTATGGTACTATTGGTACTCGTACTATGTACTTACTGTGTGTACTGTGTACTATCACACTTATCTACTATTATTTATAAACATATCTGACATTTACCTGTACTGTATAATTATGTATGCACATGCACGTACATATACGTACATATGTAATTAGATTCGATGTGTTGTATATACAGTATATAATATACAATATTATTTTTATAAATGTGCTTGAATATAATGCTTGAAGTTTGAAGGGATTTTAAAACTAAAAAGTTAACAAAAATAAAAATAAAATTTATAGTATATGTAGGATGTAGGTACTATACATATAGTATCTGAGTTAAAAGTCTAGGAGTATAATAAACTATAAATAAGAAGAAAATAATGAATTGAAGAGTGTTAGATGAGATGGTTATTGTATGCGACTATAATAGTGGTTTTAAAGAATAAACTTGCCCATTTTTTTACTTTTATTTTTATTTTTTTTTTTTTCGAAAAAGTACGATTACATTATGTGTACATAATATTTTATGACTTTTAACATAAATGACTCTAAGATGATGATTATAATGATGATGATTTTAATGATGATAGTGCATATACTACACTATGGCAGAGATGATGGTTTTAATGATGAATTCATTTCAAACCAAAAAAAAAAGAAGTAAAAAAAGTAAAAATGTAAAAAAAAAATAAAATTCTTAATAATCCAATATGTACTTTATTTTGTGCACAAAAAAAGCGTATACTTATGTATTTTTTTTTTATGACAGGCCTATGATTTGAAAAAATTCCTTTCTTTAATAGTGCGTTGCATTGCATTGTATTGCATTTACGACTCTAGATGTATGTATGTATAAATACATGACAAAGTATTTTTTTTATTGTTATCATCTACATACGGTATAAAGATTATTGATTACATAGTAATACGTATTCATGTTAAGATATTTTTAGGTTTGGTTTGATTAAAACTTAAAACTCTAATCAAAATCCTTTTCTTTATTAGAGTACAATTATTTTCTAAATTAATAAAAGTATAAAAAGTATGTAGTGTAGGTACTTTGTTGTCTGTATTTATTATTATTATCATACATACATTACACTACTACAACACATAGGTACCATATAGTATCTATCTAAAGGTAAACCTTTTCATTATTAGTTGCATATTTGATTGTGGTTTGATCAAATTATTTTATACTACATAGGTACTACGTTTTTATATTATCCTTCGTTTTTTTTTTTTTTTTTCATTTTATTATGCTTTGAACTTTTATTATTATCGATTGAGATGAAGTTGAAGAGAATTTAATTATGGAAAGAAAAGACCAGCCAACTAATACTTATGACTTTATGAGAGTAAAAATTGAATACGAGTATAATACTTATAATAATAGAAGTATTATAGACGTTACGTTTGCACTGTACATGCTTATCATGTAAATTTATTTTGTCATTTTTCTTGCACTTCATGAGTATAGCTATAGCTGGAATTATCTCTGTACTATGATAGATAAATAGTTTTATATTTTATTTTTATAAATTACATAATGTATTTGGTGGATTTTGTTTTTCTCTTTTCAATTTTATTATGAATTTCATTTAATGAACGTACATATTATGATTATACATGGATACATTATAAAATAATTTTGAAGTCACGATTTTATATGAAATAAGTAGTGTAGCGAATATACGAGTATACATCATCATTCAAACATAATTTTATAGAGATTACTTACATATTTCCATTGCACCATTTGCGGTGTGGTGTGTATATTCATGATAGATAAATTTTAAAGTTTATAAAGATTTCCATTTAATTCCTTTTATTTTTGTGAAATCTTTTCATTTATTTTTATTTTTTTTAAATACATATATGTAGGTACATATTTTAATTTAATTTTTTGTTGTTGGTATATTTGAATTTAAGTAATAATGAAATGGATAATAAGGAAAATAAAATTTCAACATTTAAAACAAGTTATAAAATGTACTTATATGCACATAATATACATAACAATAAGCATACTATAGGTTTGCAATTTAATTTAATTTATTATGTATTTAGATTTGGTTTTAATAATCAATAAGGGGTATTTATAAACTTTTGTATTTCATATTTCTTCGTATTCGTTTATAGTAGTTTTTGTTTATTCAATAATAAACGTTAACACATTTAATTTTTCCATTGCGTATGTGTATGTATATTATTAAGTGCACGCCGATACTCAGTCCATTATGATGGCATCGTCGAATTAACAATTCTCTCAAATACATATATGATCCAGTTTATCTGTTTACCATCAGTAATTAATTATGTAGTTACTGGTGTACATGTACATTGCTGATTGAACTAAGGATCGACTTGGGCGAGAATATTGCACTGACCCCTAACTGAGGTTTGAATTGAACTCGAAACGTCAAGCGTATCAGTCCAATTCAACACCACCCACAACCATCGAGCTATTCATCAAGCCCCAATCTTAGATCTCAATTTCCGAAAACAGTCAAAATTTAATGAATACCCCTATTGCCCTGTATATATAAGAGAAAACCAGAACAAAAGGAAAACCATGAAAACATTTTGAATACATAAAATGATTTATTGAAAATTGAAACAAAGTTACGTTTAATGACGTCTACCTCTCTAGTCTCTACTATAATAGGAGAGTGTATTATATATTTTATATTGAGTATGCATGGTATGGTATGGTATCATGATCAGCGTTGTCGTTTGACAATTTGCAAGAGGAGTACGAAAGGAATTGAAAACGGAGTATTTTGAGAAAAAAAGTAGTATATTTTGAAATTTGTTGAAAAGTGTAACAAACAAAATGAAAGGACAAAATTAAACATACTACCTTTACTTTTTCCATATAAATTCAATTTTATTTTTTTATTTAATTTTATAATTTTAAGAAATTCAACATAAAAAAACAAAAAAAGGCAAAAATTTTCAATTTAATATTTTTTAAAGTATTCATTAATTATTTCTTCAGAAGGTTCCCAATTAAATGCTTGATCAAAGTTCATTAAAATTTCCTTAGCACACATTACTGAATTTATTGTTTCAACCTGGAGTCTATTTCTTGTTTTATTCTTCATTAGATTTACAGTTGAAAATATACGTTCTGCGACTGCACTGCTATGTGGAAGGCACAGTATTGCAGATATAAAATTTACCAATTTTGGGAACATTTTTTCACCCAGTCCATTTTTTAAATTAAAGACAGATGACCAAAATTTTTCTAAATCATTCGTGTCTTTTTCCGATATTGCACATTTTCCTAAGGTTAACAAGTTTTTCCATTCAATGTCCATCTCTTCAATTTCATTATATTCGACAATATGAGGAAAAAGTGCAATCAATGGTGAGATGTTATCACCTAAATTCAGAGGATTTATTAATTGAACTGATATAAGCACTTTGTCCGTAAAGTCAAATCTATTCGTTATTTGTTTACACAATTCTAAATAATAATTCAAGCAGTTTTTCCTAATATCTAATATATCTTCACTTGGCAATTTCGAATTATTTAACAAATTCTCCGCTTTCGTACCCAAAAATATTTCTTCAGGAGGCTTGAAATTATTTGTATTTAAAAATATTATGGTCGGTGCTTCATTTAAGTACTCGTTTTTAATAAAAATTGATATTAAAATTTTGAAATTTGATGCTATTGTTGGAATAAGTAGATGAATTTTTGGTGACTCGGATTGGAATTCCAGGTTCATGTTGGTAACAATCTTTAACACATATGATAAAAAGAGAAAATACACCTTGTTCAAGTACACAAAATACACAAACCAAGTGACAAGTGACGTACAAGTGACGTTTAAATTTAAATTTGAAAAAAGAATAGAAGATAATCAATTGCTGTATAACACTAACCAATAATCAAAACAAAATTAATACTAAACTATAATACTATGTTTATAAGAATCGATAATAATTAATTTAATCAAAAACAATACAAAAATACTAAAACATATAAAAAACAGATGAAAATGAAAAACGGAGTATAATTTTAAAAAACGGAGTTGCGGAGTACTGCAGTCAAAAACGGAGTACAAATACTCCGATCGGAGTCAAACGACACCGCTGATCATGATACAAACACAGCATGTATCATGGTATGGTTTAATACAAATTGATTTAATCGTTTCTCTTTTCATTTATTGCTATGGTACTTTATTTTTTAAATTCAATTTTTAATATCTCACACAAAGTAGTAGTGTAGTATAAATGTCGTACAAAAGTGTAGTAGATACATATATGTATAATAATATACTATATTATATACTCGTATATATTTATGTACATATCTGGGTGTATTAGAAATTTATTACAAACTAAATATAGATTTCTATTCAGCACACATACCGACTTTATAATATATGTACACAATATTTATATAGAAAGGATGGGATGGAGGTTTATTGTTGTTATTTATATTGTATGTACAATTATTACTTGTATCTCGTATGAACATTTGTATATCGAGATACTTTCTCTATATGTCTTTATTTTATTATAATTGTTTTTTATATACATATTTATTTATTTATTTTTTCAAATTTTATATTTTCTTTTACGATTATATACTTTTCTGTGTTTTGTCATTGAAAAAAAAGTATGTAAGCATCTTTTATAAAGGTAGATGGATATATATTTTGTGTTTTTAGTTTTTATATAAAAATAAAAAGATCAAATCAAAGCACACAAAAGAAAATTCATTATGTTAGTTTAGCCGTTTAGAGCTGTAACTCGTATTGTATTGTAAAACGTCATACATATGGATCACTCATATCATTTTACATTTATGAATAATATGATATGTGTATAATACGTGTATAGAAAATAAAAGTGTAGGTAGATAAGATTAATGAATTTTAAAGCTAACAAAAATAAAAATAAAAATCACAATAAAACGAAAAATAAAAATTTAAAATGATTTGTTATAAAAAAAAATACTCGTTATTTCCAATACACGCAAATTACCACATATATCCGGTAGTATATTATAATACCTTTGCTACCGGTGGCTGGCTATTAAAATACTTACGGCACTTAAAGTTTCTCAAATGTTTTTAAATTTTCAACAACAAAAAATTACATATAGGTATATGAGTAAACTGAAATTTTAATTTTTAAAATTTAAGAATTTTGCACAAGATAGGTATAGGTACTTGAGAATAATTTCCTAAGTCATGTCATAAGTCAAACTCAGAACTATGTATCCATAGAAAGGAAAATAAAAAATTTAGTTATTTTAACAATAATTAGGCACATAGGATGAACATCTAAATATCCAAAAGAGATAAATACAAAAAAATATTGAACGAAGGAATAATGTGGATAGAAGCCATGATAGAAGCTAGAAGATAGAAGTAACAGGAGGCAAGAGTCGAGTGCGAGTCATTGAAAAAAATTGAATTGAATAAGAAGAGCCTTGCCAAAAATATTAAATGATTTCAAATAGCCATCGAATACAATATTCACAATGAGCAATAACATTATGTACGATAGGAGGTACTACAGAATTAATGCATGTATACATATGTATAATGTGTACAAAAAATAATAAATAATTTTGTTGAGTAACAAACAAAACAATAGTGATGTTTTGAATAATAGATATGTATGTACATACTTATGTTACGTACATAATATGCACGTTTTAAGTTAAACAAGTTTTTATGAGTAGGTACTGTACTATGGGAGGCACTTTTTATTTTTTATTTATTTTTTTTTTTTTTTGTTATTTTTGTCGTGTTCGTGATTACATATTTCTTAAAAATGGGGACTGAACTGTTTTGAAAGATAGTATATAGGTAATTGTGTGTCAGTTAATATATACATTATATATATATTTTTTTTTTTGGAGTCATATATCCAGCACAAGTCTACTACTACACATTTATATATGCAATTATTTACATTTGTTACGTGTAGGTATAAAAAATGATTTAAACTTGTTGCAAAGTTGATATTTAACAAAAAAAAAACAAAAAATAATCAAAAAATACACATTACACACATACATACTTGTATATGTACCTATCTAACACACATACCTATCTTCAAAAATAAAATGAAAATTTTCAATTAAAATCAAAAATTTATAAATAAACAAGTTTCAGAAAAAAAAAGAGCAAAACGAATACTACTTCATTTTAAAAAAAAAAAAAAAAGTTCTTTTTTATATGGGTCAGAATTAATGCTGATACACATTCTGTATTAAAATATTCGTTAATAAAATTCTCATATTACCTTTCATAAATATTAATTATGTATGGATGTATGTAAAAATATATTATGATGCATAATAATAATAAAATGAAAAGGTGATTACTCACTAATTGCCATTTAAAGTAAACTTTTCTTCAGTTTAGTTTTAGATTCTTTTTTTTTTGGTTTGTTTGTTTTTGTTGTTTTCTTTTTAAGAAAAATATTCTTTTTCTTTTTTTTTTTTTTTAAATTCAAGATGAAAAGACAAAAAATACCGTGATGATTCATTTACATTTTTTTTTCCACTTTTTGTTTTTATAAAAGTGTCATTGTCTTAATAGTTACATACTGTGATATGCTATATTATTTTGTAATGAATCGCTTTTTAAAAAAAATTATTATATTGTCTTAATTAATTTTCATTTTTCCCACAATTTTTTTTTATTGTTCCTTTTAGCAAATTAATATAGCAAAGAGAAAAAAAAAAGATTTTTGTTCAAAACAATTTTCAGCTAATTATCTGATGATAATACATAATTAAAAAATTTGATAAAATTATAAAATTCAAGATGATACAATGTTGATGAATGGATATAAGTATATGATGATTATAATGATGATATATATACAACACTTGATTTTTCATAGAAATTTTGTAATCTTTATAATGTATAAATTGCATTTAAGTAATTTGAATTTATCCGCAATACAAAAAAAATATAAAAACAAAAAAAAAAACGAATTTGTGAAGAAAAATGAAGATGTAGTACATGTACTTTCAGATTTCAGTCAGTCAGTCCAAGTCAGTCAGTAGACAAAATATTATTTAGATTCATTTTTTGAAGTTTGTCATTTCAATTACCTATGCATTTCAGTTTCATTTTCCATAAGTTACAATATATTTACAAATAATAATAATGCTTGTGCCTTGTGTATTAGGTATTAGTTTGTTAACGACAATAATTCACAATATTGTAATTCGTAGTGATAATTTTTTTTAACGAAATCACTTCATTGTTATATAAAAAGTAAAAGTGAATAGATACACATTACAAACATTTGTAGGTACTACGACTTGTACTTATATATAGCTGGTTAGCTTGTTAGCTTGCAGTTAATTTTATTGTTTATTATTGTATTAGTTAATTTTTTCTTTCACTCGTTTTGTAATTTATTTTTAATTTTTTGTTTGTTTGTTTTGTATCTCGTTTTACAAGAAAAACAATCTAAGTACAATAATTTCTTCTCATAATAGGATCATCATCATGTGTACATTCATTTTTTTCAAATTCATTTACGGTACATATGAATCTGAATCGTATGTAAATAATTTGATTAAATGAATCAAATTCATAATAATATATGAACCATAATTCTATTCTTTTCACATTTTCTAACATTTTGTTTATTTTTCATTTTTTTTTACATAATTTTTCTTCTACATAGCATACTAAATCTACATGTACTATATATGTGTATAAGAGTACAAAAAACGATATAATAAAATTTACACACGAAACTAAATAAATAACATTTTAAAGCATCAGTGTGAAGTATTGTAAAGTAGCAAACATTCATGACAAATCGCCTTATAAATACTATTATACTTATATTGTATAGGTCAATGTGTAATCGTAATCGTTCTTATGGGTTTTCCAATAGGTACGAATAGATGTCTAAATTGAAATAAAACAAGTTTTTGTTTAGGGCAGTTGGAAGCAAATTCCGATTTCAGCAAAATCATCTTCACCGAAGAATCCCATTTTTAGATGAACGGGTACGCCAACAAGCAAAATTGACAGATTTGGGATGATGATAACCAATTTATTTTGATTCAAACTGGATGGTACGAATGTAAACGATACGTGGTTCTAACAGTACGACGCTATACATACCACACAGCTGATGCCACAATAGACATTCTGTAAGAACGATTTGAGCGTATGATTATCTCACATAGAAACGGCGTGAACTGACCCCGCTGAGATCCCGTCAAAACTTTTGTGGAGTTTCTTATTCAATTTTAAAATGTAGGCGTCGCTATTGGAAAACCTTTTAAGTACATATTTTGATTTTGCAATGATTTTATGTGGAAAACACATGTTGACAATAATAATATTAATAATAATAATAATGATAATCATATAACAAAAAGAAAATTTAAATATAATCTGTGTAATGACTGAGTGATGATTATTATTATGATGTTTTTGATTATGAGGGTGGTGATGTGGTGGATTGGTCTTGTTGTTATTTTATTTTCTTTTTTTTCGTATGTATCATATACAACACATGTACATTATAATGCTTTTTTTTTGCTGTGTAAATTACATTACATAGGTCAAATATATCCAGTAGAATGAATGTTCTCATATATGTATGTACATTATTATAATCTTAATTTGAATTTAATATAATATGTACTTAGATGCATGTATACTAGATTTCTTGTTTACTTGTCTCATAATCGCAGTTTTTATGATCATTTGTTATTATAATAATCTTAACGATAGTATAATGATACTTAGTTATATAGTATGGACGTACTTTTGTTGATAAATTTTATGACGATTTTCAAATCTTTATTTGTAATATATACTTTTACTGCTACCATTACTAGTAATAATTTTACTTATAGTAAATAATAATAATGAAAGAATTAGAAGAATAAGAAAATGAAAAAAAAAATTTAAAAATAAGTCAAACTTGTACATTATGTAGTAGTACAAGTTATACTATTATATTATGTGTGTGAACACATGTAAAATTTGTTATTATAATATTGAGTGAGTTTCAAAACGCCTCAAAAATGTGTTGTGATATGCAGATATGGCATCAAAACAGTCGTGATGCAAAGTTTTAAAACAGCATTAATGCTTCGCATCGATATTGCAGTTCTATACAACTTTGACGTTTTGAAACGAATTTGTTGCTTTGTTTTGACAACAGGAAAAATGTTTCACCTCCTGCAGTACATAATTTTAAAATTTAATTAATTCATTCTACACTAAATCAAAAAAGGTGAAACAATTTTTTTAATAAAATTAAACAATATCAGAATGGACATATTTTATAGCCATTTTCGAATGAGCAAAAACACCTTCAGTGTAAGTGCTCGTATATAATATAATACTCTCCATTTTTTTTTTGGAATTTTCCATTAATATTAAAACACTACACATTAAAAATTCATTTTTATCATCATAAAAGTATAAAATTTTTGTTTAAAACAGACTGATCTTTGGTCCCACACAACAAAATTCATATAAAACTAAATCATTGAAATGCTACTGAGAAAAAAATCTATTGAAATCTATTTTGCATCATAAAAATTCAGGATGCGTAGATTGCTTGACAGATGCGTATCAGATGCATTCACAATGAGTTTTGAAACTGTAGACATTGTTATCGATTTAAGTGTTATAGTTTTGAAACTGTTGATTATGCATCGAGGCGGTATTTAAATGTTTTGAAACTCACCCATTTTTTATTTCTTTATCATACGAATGTATGTATAAAATTCAATTTCAATTAAATTAAATTTTAAACGTATATTATATATGTACGTATCTATAATATACATATGTACTTACAGTGAATTGAAAGCGAAAATTTCATTTAAAATTTAAAAATAAAATAAATATAATTAAATGTTGACGAATAAGAAATTTAAATAATAAAAAATTTAAATAAATAAATTCAGTGAATAAATACATATTCTGTTAATATTTTTATTTAGTATTTACATTACACATAAATGTATGTTATGTACATCTATCCATTCAATATTTTTATTGTTATTGGTTTATATTAATATAAGAGTACATAAAAAAAAATTTATTCAAATAATTTAATTTAATTCTGTTTTAAAAATGTTGGTTAAGATGAATTTTTTCCTTTTTTCTTTTTCTTTTTTCAATTTAAATCAAAAAAATAATGCACACAATAAGAAAAATATAATTCCATTCCACTTTACATAAATAAAAATGGAGATTGATGGATGATGACGATAGTAAATAAACTTGCATTGTATACTGTATCACACACACACAAATGTACTGTATTTTATGGTGTATTATATGTACATATATATGTATGTATAAATTATTTGCGAAAATTCGTAACAAATTATTTCAAATTATCATTCAACATTATCGAATATACTTACATAGTACGATAAAGAGCTGCTTATATCATAAATTTTCTTTTATTAATTTATTAACAATAAACCAATTTTTCATGTACATACCTACTCTATCTATTATTCTTCACTTGTAGGATATTAAAATTAATTTAAAAAAAAAAAATTTCGTTATGCTCTTGACCGAATTTCACTTAAAAAAAGAAAGAAAAAAATAAATGCATTTTCTTTATGTGTAAACAGCTGTGCAGATACACAGATAGCTAGCTACCAGATTAAGTTTGATTGTATAGAAATAGAAAATTGACTAACGAGATTGATATAAATGTATGAAAATGTATGTATAATGTTATTTTTTAATTTGAATGAAAATTTAAAGATAAATAAAAATTGATTGATAAAATGTAGATGAATTGATAAATATGTATGTAATGTGTGTATGTAGTTGCAAGTAAAGAAGACATACTTAAAAACATAAATGTTTAAAGAGTCAATTTGATACGTAGTATATCATCATCCATCGACCATCGTATAGATTTGTTATAAAATTGCATACGTACACTTTTGTTTGACACATACATATAGTAAATTTTGTCCTAGATTTGAAATGATTTAGAGATGAGATGATGATGTGAGTAATGGTGGTGGTATTATAACACAGAAGATAACTTGTTTCTTATTTTATTATATTTTTTAATTATTTTATCATTTTTACATATGTATTTTTTTTTATAATTTTGGTACCACAATATAGATTTCTGATTTCCTATCAATTTTATTTTTTTTTTCTATATTAATTTCTGTTTCTGTTTCATATTTCTTCAAGTATTTATCTTAGAAAATCAAAGAAAAATATCAAAAAGATATAATAGATGTAATATAAAATTTTATTAGTGTACTAAATATTATATTATATTTTTTATTTTTTTATTTCTAGAAGTTCCTAAAAATTCAAGTAGGTACCTACAATTTTTGCTGATGACACATAAATTAACTCTATAAAATTTGTTAATACCTACAACAGAAAATTAATTGATATTTTTTTGAATATTTTTTTAAAGCTTGTTTAGAGTTGAATTAATCAAAATACAAATAATTTTAATTAATTTAATTAAATTATCATTAATTATAATCGATTACTGATTATTATTATTTTTCTAATAAAAAAATTAAATTAACTAACAATGCTAACAATATAATCGAATTCAATAACAATATATAATTTACCATTCAATATCTAGAAAAAATTGTTCAAGTAGACCTCTACCTTACTAAATATTTTGTAATCAAATACATACATATATACACAATTTTTATATGCTTAAAATAAAATAAATTAAAAGGTTAAATAAATTAATTAAATTTGTTAACGCATTTAAATTCAAATTATATATGGTAGTAAGTATTTATATGATGTGAAATAATTGAAAATTTATTATGAATCAATGTGAAATTTATTTACATATGTACATATATTTAATTTTCATTTACTTATATATTTACATATTTAAATAATTTTTATTACATATGTATAATTTTTTTGTTTTATTTTGAATCTACACGAGTACATACAGTTACTCACATAAATATTCAGAACAACTGGGTAGGTATACCTAGTTTTAATTAATTTTTGTAGTTCAATTACATACAAATTTTATATAATTGTAATACTTTTTTAATGAGGTAAATTATTTAGTGTTTTTTAATGTTCCAATAAATAGTACATATTAATAATAAATTAAAAAAAATACATTACAATTGAATGAAATTTTTATGTGAATACTTAAAGTACAAAAAAAATTATTCAAAATTTTCCAATCGTCCGAATATTTATTAGAGCAACTATTACATATACAGTAATACCATATCCGCATTTGTGTGTTTCATTTTCAATATATGTACATACGACGAGTACAGTACGTCTCTGTTAATGTTTTAATTTATTTAAATAGTACAAATTAAATTACAAATATTTAATTTATTTGAAAAATATTAACTGATATTAACTGACTCTAATTGTAACCTCTATAACCAAACAAAATCATATTGCACTTAATTCTTTTTGAAAGCTAATGAATTATTAAAAAGATTTTAAAATCATAATAAAAAAAAAAAAAGAAATATGTATGATGAAAAATTATTTGTTGTAAGTACATTGTATGATGTACTGTACTGTTGGTACATACTTACATATATTTTGTTTATTATGCTGTTGTGCGTTCTACATACAATTTGATCTAATTTAGTTTAATAAATTAATTTTATTTTTCTATCAATTCAATTGAATTATCTTCTCTTTTTTTTTTTGTTTTTTTAACAATTCACATAATACATATTGTGGATATTCAAATTTTATTTTCAATTTGAACTCAAATACAAACAAATTAATTTACAAATCAATAGTAAATACGAGTTTATAATATATAAACGAGTGCTATAGAAGCGGAGTGTTGAATAAAACAAAATTGTAACACATTATTTATGAAACGAGTATAATACAGTTGAAACCACACCACAACCAACCACAACACAACACAATAATGACCTCATTGCAACAATTCATTAATTATAATACCAAATACTTATATTGTAAATACGAAATAAATACCGAATGCGAATTATATAGGTCATGTCATAATCATAATTAGAAAATTTTCGTCCTTTCCTTTATGAATAAGAGTAGGTATGTACGTATATTCTCTTTGGTGTGAAAGTCAATGTATAAACATAATTTTTTATTGTCTAGATATGTATTTGTAATGAAATTTTCTATTTTCTTTTTTTTTTTTTTTTTTAACAATAATTTATCTATAAAATGAAAATTAATAAACCAATAAGATACATACGAGTATATACTACAAAAAAAATATATAATGTAGTATATAATATTTTTTCAACTTATAATAATTATGTGCACATAAGTGTTGTATGTAGTGTAGTACCATGTAGTAATACATAATGTGTGTATATGAAAAAAATATTTTCTCTTTGTAAATGTGTAAATCATATACATAATGGATATAAAAGATTCAGTTAAATTTAATGATTCATGATTATGATTTTTCATTAATTTATTATCATCATCATACCACAAACATAATTATTATTTTTATACTCACGGTGATATACTATAATATACAACAGTAACAGTACATTTATAATGCATAATGTATGATGTACATATTTAAATGCACTCGTAAATGTATGTATACTTAATGTGTTCGTTATAAGTACATCATATATTTTAAGATAAGTGTTTTTAATTCATATTGATGTCGATCTTATAGTGATAATGATGATTATGTTGAAGTTGATTATAATCTTCACTTCTTAATGTATAATCTTCATATGATAGAATATGTACACATACATATATAGAAGTGTATTGTACAATATGTACATCATATCTACATTTATGTATACCTATTTTATATGCATTAATTCAATTTATCTTTTTCATACAGATTATATATATATATATATGTATATACATTTTTTTTTAAATATTTTAATACGATTTAATACTGTACTCGAATCTCGAACATATCAAGACTAAGACATATTACTTATATTTTACATGTCTACATTATTTTATACCGCATTTTATGATTGGATTTTATATTATTATTTATTTATTTTTTTTAATTTTTTTATTTATATTCAATTTTCATTAGAGAGCAATGTACATAATTTTATTTAAAAATATAAATAATCTTTATAAAGTAACATTCAAATAAAAGTAGATACATTATATGTAATAAAGTTTTTCACTTTTCTACTTCTACTTTATTTTTAGTTAAACCACGTTAAACTGATATTTGATATGTAGTATAAGGTCTACACATAATACGAGCACATAAATGCACACAGATATGAATATAGGATAGGGATATTTTAATGGTAGACTATAATAGTGGTATTATGAATTATTGTAAGTGACGTTACTATTGTTAATCTCTATACGCTTATTAAATTATGTATGTACATTATATGGTATATATGCGTGATATTATTCATTAGTACATATGCAAGTACATATGTATTTCTGATATGTCAATGTAAAACTATATTTATAAAGATTTAAAAAACAAAATACCTAACAAACGATTTTATCGAAAATAGCTAATAACTAGTTTAATGATTACTGATTATATAGTTATGTCACATATACATACATAAATTATTCATCCGTCCGTATACATATGTCCATACGAATATGAGTATTAAATACATATATAAATAAGTAAAGACATTTATACATATACATAAACATAATATCGATACATTTTTATAATTATAAATGTTTTGTATCTTCATACATATGTATGTACATACATAGATCATGAGTTTTATGTAAATATCATATAGATATGATCATGAGTTCGATATACAATTCCGTCATATTTAAATGAAAACCGAATGAATGTGAATTGAGTACATTATAGTATATAAAAGTTTTTATTTCTCAAACCACAATTAGGTTAAAATTAAAAATAAATTGATTTCAAGATTATAACACAAATTAGTACGTATATATCCGATTGAATTTACATATTTACATTTGTTCATGAGTTGAGCGTATCTAGAATCTAGGTTCATTTTTATAAATGATATATTTTTCTCAGTTTATACTATAGACAGCACACTGTACCTCGTTATGAAGATAAAAGATATAGAAATTACTTCATTAGCTGTGTTCAATAGTTGAGGAGTCTACAGTTTATTGGCGATTATAATGTTGACCATAAGGTATGGGTCTTATAAGCACTGTTACTAGGCGCTTTGTTCCTTATTTCTCCCACAATTTACTCATTACATGACTTGTGTCGTCCTCTATTTCTCTTAAGAGACATACTTCCGTCGTTGGTTTGGGTGATCATGTAACAGTCTGTCAATATTTCTCTTAACTCTAGTAAGTACTTCGCAATGAATTTCTGTACCTCAACATGAAGTATAATGTGTCTAACTACAGTATTACATTTCCTTTTTTTCTTATATTCTTATTTTATTTCATTACATCAACTGTTTCTTAGCTTTTAAATTCTTACTTGATTTGTTCTCCTTTCCAGCATATTATATTAAAAATTTTTAATTGATTTTACATATTACGTACGTAAATTTACGTCAGTTTGAGTTTGAATATCATGTCATAAAATTTTATATATATTTCTTTATTTATTTTATTTATTTTTTAACGAAAAACACATAAAATGTCAGTCATACTATAATGAAAAAATTGAAATTCAAAAGTTATTTATGTCACAAATCATTCTAGCGCACTAAAAGTAAATTACGTATATAGTTAATGGATTTAGTTAGAGTTAAATTTTTACATGCACATTCAGCGACGGTTTTAGCCTGTTGGGCGCCCGGTGCACTTCAAAACTTTTCGCCCTCTAGACTGAAATTTTACTATTTTAAACTTTAATTTGATTTTTTTTATTCTAATGGCACTTAATTCCAATTTCTATGTTGTTTTTTTTTTCGAAAAAAAATTAAATCCCTTTTACGTCAAAAGAGGTAAATATATACAAAAGAAAATAAGAAGAGAAACTAATATTCGTGTATCTTTCTACTTCTCTACTTCTTAAATACACAACAGTTAAATGAGCATGTTTGTTTACACATGAAAATAGAAGAAGAGAAGTATAGAAAGATACATGAATAGTATTTTCTCTTCTTAATTTCTTTGTGTATATTATGTACTGCCTACTGTAGTAGGCAAGTACGAAGAAGAAGAATTTCAGATTGAAATTGAAACTAGATTCGTGTAAGCAAGAAAAACAAATGTTGTGACCTATATATTTTAATTTGTAAACAAATATGGTCACTGAACTCTTGAGTATTTTAAGAGAAAATTCCATATTCACCACTTCGAGATTTGACGGCCGGTTTTATTGAACCATTTTAACCTATAAAAGAACCGAGTATGTGCACGTTTGACAAAACACAATTATTACAAAAAACCGGAAAAAATTGAATAACTATTAATTGTTTACGATTTACGTAAATATTACACGAATACGATATGGTAACAAAACAATTTACGAGTAACGATAAAAAAATCATTCAATTTTCATAAATTACAACTGAAACTAATTTTTTTTTCTTCTTCAATTCACTTTGTACATAAGTATGTAAGTACATAAATGCTTATTTTCTCTATTTTCTGTTTATTTTGTTTTAAGCTTATGGTCTGTTTTTATGGTCTTAATTTTTTTTATTTGAATTTGTAATCGATCACCTAAGTATGACCACAAATAGAACAATAGAAAACCAGAAATTAAAAAATAAGTAAAAATAAAAATTTAAAATAAATACGTTTATGTTAATGTTGTGTGGTTGGTTGTATTATTTATTATTAACAAAAATAATACGGTAAAATAATACTCAAAGACATTTGAATATAAGCACAATTATATCATCATATTTTTCATGGAAAAGAAATTTATTTAATCAAATCAATTTTCATGTAACCCATTTATATACTTAAAAAGATTTCTTTTAATTAGATTAAGGTTAAATAAAAATTTATTGAGTCTACATTTAATATTATATATCCTTTTTGTTAATATACCATACCATACCACATATAATCGTTCGTTGTATTACAATATTTAAAAAGTTCAAAACTTTTTAAAGGCTGATGATAACCTCCTCGTAATGATATGAGAACTACATACATTCTATATGACGACATCTACCATAAATGTCATCAAATCATATAACTTCACGATTTTATAAATAAAATACTGTTAGCTGTAGTTATATATAGTTTATAATATTTTTAATATATCTTTGATTTCTACCAAAAATAACCTTCAAACTATCGATTAAATTTTATACACATTCATACGAGTTCATAATTTACATAAACCTTGTACTCGTAAAATTTTTAGTTACCTATCTAAAGTATATATGTAAAATCAAAAAATCTAGTAATATACATAACATAACATACATATATCTGTATATAAATTATGAAAATATGATAAATTATAATTATTATTTGTTTCCAATTTCAGTAAAAAAAATTTACGTAAATATAGGAATACCCAATCCTAATGTTTTTTTAAAGCTAAGTAGCTATATACATAGTACAATAAATTTAGAGTGATGGTGTGGCGTGACGTGTGAGTAAGTTGACATTTTAGCTATTTGATTTAATAAATTAATTGAAAACTTAATAAATTACATATAATTTACAAAAATTGAAATAAGTAGAGAGATTATAAATCGATTTTACTATACGTTTTTATTTTTTGATTTTGTTTTAGAAATTCTATACTCTATACGATTAAATTTTGTTTTTGCGTAGTATTTTTGGTTAGATTCAGTTTACACTTAAAATACTAAGTTTGTTATTTTTTTGTTTCATAGAATGGCTTCTTCATTTTATTTATATAGAAAAAATTTAAGTAACTATAAAGAACAAAAAAAAAAAATGTATTAATAAATCAAAACATAATTTTCCGTTATTTAATAATTCAATTTTCTTTTACATATACATACATATAAATACACGCATATTATATGCATGAAGACTCATGAGTGTACATGATACATGAATGAAAAATACATATAGAATGATGTGATACATATAGAAAGAAGTGGAACGTGATGTGTGTATTTGTTCAATTTTACTATAATAATACTCGTGTTTTCAATAATTCTTTTCTATTTATTACAATTATTTTTATTCTGATTCTTACCACTTTGTTTTTTATTTTCAAAATCATTACGAAAAGAAAATGAATGAAAAGTTTCCAGAAAATAATAATGGAATACAATAAGAATGAATGATTTAAGTACATTACTAAATAGATGGATATAAAGTATTACATATTATGATTATTTTTTATTAATATTATTATTAACTATAATATATTATTATTCTTGTTCATATAAAATAGTACATACTTATAATAGTAATGGAGTAACAGAAGTATAATTTGAATTTTTGTCGTCTCTTAATTTAACGCCGTACCGCTGTACCTTAAAAAAAAAATACAAGAATTTCAATTTAATTCAATTGAAATATATAAAACAAATTTGTCAAATCAGAGAATATGGGTGAGTTCATGTTTGCATTTTTGAATTAGATTTAAAAAGCAGCGTAGCGTGTTCATATTTTATTCTGAGCAACTGCAGTAAGTTCACGTTGTCTGACAGTTCTGTAAAAGTTTAATGGTAGATTTTGCAGTCATAGGCTCTATTTGAAAATATCAAATGATATCGTCAAAAAATTGATTATTGTCAAACTTATTGACTGACTGTCTTTTGACGATCAAGTAGACTCGTAATGCAATAATACTTGTTATCTGCATTACCAAACAAATTGCAAATGCAGTCTGCTTGCAAATGACGTTTCCAAACAGCCATTTTTTTTTTTGCTTTAAAATCAAATTTTAATAAATTTAGAATAGACAAAATATGTTTCTGCTCTATGTTTAAAGCAGAATTGTATGAATTTGATAAAACAACATAAAAATAATTAAAAAAAAAAATTTACAATAAATTTATGCTATAATTAAAAATCTGTGGGTCATGAAATTCTAAGACTACCACCGTATTATCCGGAACTTAATTCAATTGAATTGGTATATGGGTAGTAGAATGATAGATTTATAAGAAAAAATGCAGTTAATACCAGTACATATTGTATACCAGGGATAAAAGAATTAAATTTGTTATTAGTAAGTATGTGGTAGTGTGTGAATGATGCTATAGTTAGGCATTTAATTTTTTTTCTTTTTCTTGATTATGAATTACATTACATACATAATGTAATTAAATTGTAAAGAAAATTTAATTTTCAAATATGCTTTTCTGTTATTTATTTTATTTATTTTTTTTATTCATTTCAGTGAATTCACACATAATACGCATTATACACACATTAATATATTATACACAGCATACACAATACAAATGTTCTAATTTTATTAAACACTGAATGTTGCATAAAACAAATACTATATGAGGCTTCTTAAATTATTAATAGGTAAAGGTATGTACATTTTTAATTTTTTTTTCTATTAACTTATGCACATACATATAGATAATAAAATATATATTTTTCTTCATTATTATTATTATTTATTGTATAATTCTGTATAAATATTCAATTCAATGTGTATTATCTACATTTTTTAATCATTGTTATGCAATATGCTAGTAATTTTTGTTTATTACTTTATCACATTATTTGCAATTTTTGTTTAAATTTGTAATATTTACCTAGTACCTGAGACAGAAATGTGGTATTAGTACCAAGTTCCGAATAGTGTAGAAAATTGATCCTAATATTCTTAAAAATTATTTGGGTATCGAAAAAATGATGGTTAAAGTCACATCACTGATTGTCTTATCGCACAGTTGTACTAAACTAACATTCTCTTTTGACGATTCAATTACGCTAGATGCTACGCCGTAACAAACAATATGACAAGTCTGTCTCAGATGTATGTGATCAATGTTTCTCATCCAAATCAATGATATAATAGATGTAAGTGTAGAACGTGTAAACAAATTGATATGATTGAGTACTTTTATATAATCATAGAGAAAGTAAAATTTGAAATTTCTCAGTTAAATATTCTCATTATGCTCTTTTCTGCAACTATCATAGAGGATATAAAACCATATGGAAAGAGTACTACTAAATCAGTCAGATCAGAAGCCAAAATTACTGTAACAAATATCAAATCGAAACCTACAATTTATATTTTATTTTCCATATGTGTAACTTCTATTTAAAGACTAAAACAAGGCATAATAATTGTATGTACATTACATACACAAAAAATTAATTCCACATTTAAATGATTATTTTGAAACGATGAGAATACAATTTGTCAATAAGATACAAATTCGTACTGCATATGCACATGTGTATAAATGTGTATTTAAATTTTATTGGTACAACTACGTGTTAATTAAATGAAATTTTATTTTATTTGATTTTAAAATACATATATTTTTGTTGTTGTTGTTGTTGTTAATTATCATTTAATCAACAAAATACATACTATAAAAATAAAAATATCATTAATCCACCCCCATTTTCCGTGCGTAATATATCAAAATGTTAGAGAAAAAAATATGTATAATTTAAAAGGAAAAAAAATACGCCCATTGAAATACATATTCTCCAGACCAGATATATTTACTTTATGTACGTAATCAAACATACGCGAGCATATATTTTTAGTATTTTTGAAAAAAAAAAAAACAAACAAAATGTATTTACTTACATGCTCGGTACATATGAATGTGATCTAGATAAGTCTATAGCTAGATAGTAATTTTCATAAATGACATCTAAATTATTATGATTATGATTAATAATAATTGAATTAAAGCAAAGAAATTATTTGTTTTTTTTTTTCTATTTTGAACTCTCCATAAATGTATGTACATGTGTATGTACAATTTTTATTATTCAATTGTTTTTTCTGTTCATATGTCACATGCATACTTACATTATTTGTGTTCTTGTTTCTTCATAATTTAAAGATTTATGAAAATGAAATTTTTAATCTGAAATTCATATCAATGAAATCATTTTCTGATACTGAAAATATGAATTTGCTCTGTGTTTGCGTGAGAATATGTGATGTTTTAATATATTTTTATTTTATCATACACATTTAGATACATTCATATATATACATATTTAATATATACAAATGTACGTACATACATACCTTTTTGAATTTATTTATTTTTGTAGTAATTTGAATTGAAATTACAAACACGGAATTAAATAAAATCGATTAATTACGCTTTATTTTTCATAATTTTTTCCAAGCTTTTTTCTTTTATATTCTATATTATTCTTTTGTTGTGTTTATGATTTTAAAGATCAGCTTATTTATTATACAGTGAACGTAAAAAGTCTTTGTACAACTCCAAAATTTTTGTAAAATTCTCTCTCTTTCTAATAAATTTTTGACAAGAGTAAATAAGTGTTTTACATTAATGTAGTAGTGTAGGAAAGTTGATTATTCTTCAAATAAAATACATTATACTGACGTATCAGTTGTAGAAAAACGTTGATATTAAAAATCGTCTAAAGTACTACATCTAAGATTCATCTTTGAAATGCAGCTATATTTAATTTTTGTGAACAAGGAAAGAGAGTCATAAATTAAATTACATATGAAAAGCGAAAGTGCCTTCCTTAAGTGTGCTAATTATCATCAAAATTGAAAAAATATTTTTAACAAGAAAAATATTTTTGTAACATTATCCAGAAGAACCATATAAAAAATTATATGGGATTGTATACGGGTGTTCGCAAATACTTTTGACTCGTAATTTTCGGACTTGTTTCAATTATTTATCTATAACTTGAAAATAAACAGATGTGAAAACGTAATTCCGGAATAATATTAAAAAATATATCAGGGTTTTATTTGTGCCTAAAGTGGGAAGCTGTGTTCATTTGATTTTGTCTTATGTCGATTCTACATTCAATGCAGTGACTTCAACTTCGACTTTGAGTTAATGGATATGTATTAGAACTTCTGTGCATGCTGTGAAGTTGAAAGTCGAAGTCCAAGTTGAAGTCACTGCATTGAATGTAGAAGAGGCATTACATGTATCCAAAGTTTAAATTTGAAAGTGTACAAAGACTTTTGATGTCCACTGTATACTCGTATACGTACATTATTTGTAAACAAATATTTTGTGTGTTCATACTTAAATATTTAATTTAAATTTATAATTGCGAAAATCTTTTAAATCTTATAAATAAGTGTACAGGTAAAAATTATGTTTAGATACATAATATATAGATACAAGCATATTTTTATCACAAAAAAATTTTTTTTGGTTTCTAATCAAATCTTATTTGAAGTTTATACTCTACAGTCTATATACCTTAAATATTATTACTTGTACATACGTTCATAACAATGTATTATCAAAATTAATTTTAATCATAAGTTTTGCATATTACTCGTACATATACTAAGTATTTATCTCTCCCTGAATAAAAAAACTTAAAAAATTCCCACTAAAATAAATTAAAAATATTTTCATAAATGTATACATTACTATATGTAAATGAATGCATGTACGATATATTGAATTACGCCAGTTTTAAGAACCAGTTATTATTTTTGATTAATTTTTTACGAACGTACACACTCATATTCATACTTCATTATGTACATACATGTAAAATTATTATATATTAAATTAGTTAGGAAGAAAAAAACAATTAAGCTAGAAAAATGTAAAACGAAAGTAATAAATTTAAGTTATTTTTATTGTTGTTGAACATTTTTAATAATAATAGAGGGGGCGGGAATATTGGAATATACAAATCACTTAAAAATTAGATAGAAAATAATAAAAGGTGTTTGTTGATAAGGTGAAATTTCGTAATAAAATGAGCGGATAAATACAAATTAAAATGAAATTAAGCAATTATAAAATAACACCATAACATAACTCAATAAAATGTTATTACAAATATTAAAATTCGAAAATAAAATTTCAGAAATTTTACAAGTATTTTTAATAGATTTGTAATCATCGCACTGTCAGATATCAAAATTTGTACATGTAACTCAATGCAGCGCATGCATAAGGTGTGTACGAAAAAAAATTACATCAATATACAATTCTGTAAAGTTCATGTCGAAAATTGTAAAATTCTCTTGTACATAAAAACAAAAGAAAATATTAAAAAATCTTTAAACATGTACATTTATGAAATCTTAAAAAAATCAGAACATGTTGTACTGTTGTTTACATTTTAAATTTACATTAATTTCATACACACCTTATTTTCAAATAAATTTTACTTGTCATATTCTCGTATAATAGCAGCTAAATAAATGTATACATAAAGTTCATTAGGTATATACTCGTAAATATTATTTAAAAAAAAAACCATCGCGTTCACGTATAAATATGTACAAGATAAAAGTTATTTCAAGGTTAATATGCATCGTATACGTACATCTAAATGGTACAAACTTATAGTACATATCCATATTTATTACATTTACAATAATAAATTATGATATTGAAAATTATTGAGAAAAATACTCAAAAAAGAAAGAAAATTCTATGTGAACAATATGACATTTTTAATGCTAATGTTTTAATGTAACAAAAAATTAAAATTAAAATCAAAATGAATTATTACATTCAATACCAAGCCTAAAAATAACCACAAGATTATTATGGGGTGTAGCTACTAAAGCTGAGTTCATCATCATTATGATCAAATTAATCTAAGTACTCGAATATGCTTTTCTTCTACGTTCATTATGCTCTGATTCCTCAAATCGGAGTTGATAATTTCAATTTACATCGAGTATAATTTATTCGATCTATTTTAATACTGCGATTATGCATAGATTATATCAAATTATATGAATAGTTGATGATCAAACCATGGATCAAACATAAATATAAAAATTTGTTAGGTGTATAATGACAACTTTTTTTTTGTTGTCACAATTGATATTAATTTGAGATATACTTCATATTAGATTGGACTTAAATGGAATACAGAAGAAAAAAAACTTATTTCTTTCAACATTACGCTCTAGATTCCAAATTAAATTCCAAATATTCTGTTCAATCTGATCACTTATTCGATTGCAATGATGAACTCAACCTAAGTGTATGAAGCTATTGCAAATGATGTATAACCTCCTAGATGCATACTTATGTCAATTATATGTTAAGAAATAAAAATCGAAATGAAAATTATGTGAAAACTATACTCCTTATTCCATTTGATATTTTTGTACATAAATTTACAATAAATCAGTCAGAGTTACAAACAATAATATGATACATTGAGTATGTAACTTATATACATATTCGTATTTATTGGTTAATAATTTATTTTCTGCATTCAATTCAGTACTAATAATAATTAATTTTTTATTTTTAGATTTAATATTAAATTATAGGAAAAAGAAAATTATTCGCGTCTATAATGAATGATCGTGTAATACTACCAATACTGCTTACCTTTTCATTTAATTTAAATAAAATGTAAAATACTTATGTCATGATTTATAAAATGTTTATAACACAAATCAACTCAATAAATGTAATTATTTACCTATTAAATATTTATTAGAATTAAAATATGTATATGGTATCTATGATACATGTATGTATGAGTAGTGAATGTGATTATGCACATATTATTTCTACCACAAAAAAAATAAAATATAAAATATAAATTTTAAATAATGTACTTTAATTAAATAAACTTTCAACTGAATAGAGAATAGCAATACATTCTCGTACAGTATGTTATGTACTGCGTATGTTATGAGGTTTATATACAGGGTGTCCCGTTTCGGGTGGTCATCCGGCACACAGTAGATAGGTCTCGCCTAGACAAACAAAAAATCGTTCTAGAGGGGGGGGGGGTAATCTCAACCGTTTAGCCGCTAGAGGGCGATGAAGATTTTTCGCACTCAATCTACGAAACACCCTTTAATAACTACGGTGTACTAGCTAGAAGAATCTAGTCTAGCAAAATCTGAAGGAAACTCCCCCCTCTCTTCAATGATACCTTATATGCTTCTCTACATTCTTTGTTTCAAGAGTTATTGCGCTTCAAAGTCAGAATTTAGTGATTTCTTGCCATTTTTTTCAGAGATAATGCAGGCTGTGGAATTACAGCGCCCTCTATATTAATTTCAAATTACAAAAACAGACAGCCTAAGACACCTGCTTCATTTTTGCCCTGTACAGTAAAGGTCTATCTCTCACAGTTTTTTCCATGTTCTATCTTTTTAGTGCTTAAATTGTGTAAAATCATGTAAAGTCATGTAAAACTCATATCAAAGAACCGTATTTTATTAAAAAATGGCTTTTCAATTATTATTTATTATGCGCTGGTATTGAATTGGTAAGAGATAGATCTTTACTGTACAATACTAAAATGAAGCGGACATTCTGGGCTATCTGCTAATTTAAGTAAAAATTAATATAGAGGGCGCTGTAATTCCACAGCCTGTATTATCTCTGAAAAAAATGGCAAAAAATCACTAAATTCTGACTTTGAAGCACAATAACTCTTGAAACAAAGAACGTAGAGAAACATATAACATATCATTGAAGAGAAGGGGGAGTTTCCTTCAGATTTCTCTTAGACCAGATTCTTCTAGCTAATTCACCGTAGTTATTAAAGGGTGTTTTGTAGATTGAGTGCGAAAAATCTTCATCGCCCTCTAGCGGCTAAACGGTTGAGATTACAACTACCCCCCCCCCCCCCCCCCCTGTAGAACGATTTTTTGTTTGTCTAGGCGAGACCTATCTACTGTGTGCCGGATGACCACCCGAAACGGGACACCCTGTATACATACATATTTATATTTAACGATGTTTTTGTTATTTTGTTTCTGTCACAATATATGTAGATAGTGCTACATATTAAATATGTACATATTTATGAAAACTTTTTTTTAAATCTTATGTCATTATTTTCAATATATCACATCCATTATAATATTATGCTATCTCCATATCAGATCTAATTTTATTTCATATACATAGATAGTGTTCAATTTAAATAAAGGTAAACAATTGCTTTAATTTAATTATACAATTTACCTAAACAAAAAAAAAAGTAATAATGAATAAAGTAATAAATAAAAAAAAAAAAAAAAACTAGACAATAAATTACTATAAAACAGAAAGATATACTTCACATATACATATATTAGTAATCTTATATGTGATAATATCTGTGTGTATGAAAGTATTTTTTAGATTTTCTCAAACTTTACTTTCAATTGAAATTCTTCTTATTTGTTATGCAAATGCAGACTCATACCGATACCATGTAGCATATGCTAGTAACTTTACATTTATATGATGACCATACATACAAGCTTGATTTTTTTTTAAACTTTTATTTTTATTTTTATAATTTTATTATTATGTATTTTATATTTTACATAATACTATACTATGCACGTTATATGTGAATATTTATTCTATTTATAATAATAAAAAATGATTTAGATAGATGGAAAAATATATAGATAGACATTTCAAGATTCACTGTATATTATGTAAACCTACATCTACATACGAGTATGCATCCAAAAGATAATATTAACCTACAAGTACTACATAATATATAATTCAGTTTATAAAAACTCTGTATGTATGTATGTCTCTGATACAACAAAGTAAATTTTTGCATATATTTATTTACTCGGCATACATTATGTGTGTATATGTAAATGTGTGAGTAATGTAAAAAATTAAATTTTTATTTTATATACATACGACGAGTATGTAATGTGTGTACTACATTATACTTTAGTAGAGTTTATTATAACATTATTGTTATTATTTATTTATATTTTTGTTGATTTCATTTTTCACGTGTATGGTATATTTTGCAAAACAAAATCTGAAAAAAATAAATAAATAAAAGAAAGTAGAAAGAAAAATTAAAACAAAAATAGAAAACATACAAAAACGCAAAAGATGTACATAACGTAGATACTTTAAAAAAAAAGATAGAAAAACAACAATAACAACGATAAAAAAAATATAAATGTATAAATCTTTATTGATGGATGAAAATAATGTCATCGTTATAATTCAATTATTAAATTGCTTACTATTTTATGTAAATGTCTGTATGTGCATGTATTATTATTGTATAAAAATATTTTATATCGTAAATACATACGAGTATATTACCTATGTATATCTTATATCTATTCACATATTGTACATACCTATTTTATCTATTTAATATACTTAGTTATATAAATATTTACACCATATATGATAGACTATGATGTACAGTGTAATGCAAAACTATTGTAACCATTCGGTTCGTAATTTTGAGATAGACATTAAATTTGTTTATAAAATTTCGATTTTGTTTAAACAGCAACAAAAATGTTCTCTTTAATTTCTAATCTAATTAATTTGTGGTTAAAAGCATTTAAGCATTATGCACTAAAAACAATCAAAGTAGCTAGCAGCAGGAATTTGCTATACAATGAGCGTATCGTTTAATGTTTTATAAATGAATACTTACTTACACAGTGACGGCAGAAGCATCCAAGCTGAAAATCTGTTTGAACAATGTTCAAATTAGCTGTCGGCTATTGGGAGAAAAAAATGTATCAAAAATTTATTAACAAGAATAAGCACAGAGTAAAGAGAAAAATCTTATCCCCTTACTCTTTGCGAATAAGTATGACAACTGAGAGTATAATCTGCTTTGAATTGAATGCATTTCTAAAATTAGATGAGGCAGATTTTTTGCCTTACACTAGCATATTTCTGCTCCTGCTAAATTTACGTATATTTTTCTGCTTATTCTGGAAACTCTTTTTTTTTATATTTAACCACATTTAACTCTACAAATTTCAAAAAATTGAATGTTTACCTTCAAATTTCAATTGGTTCCAAGTTTTTTGGACAACACTGTATGTGTTGGTATAGACATAAGATATACACACATGTATATTGTCGTATCATATTAAATTAATTTACATTTGATTTGATATGCGTTTATTGTTATTTTTATTATACATGTACGATTTTGTACGTACATACATGAACGTAAACAAATATTTTGAAAAAAAAAGAAAAAAAAATTGTAGTTAATAATATTAATAAGTTGTTTATATTACATACTTGTACATCATTGTATATAGATATGCATTTACAGGCACGTATGAATAGAAAAAATTAACGATTAATATTACATATATTATGTATTTTCATATATTTTCACAACCAAACAAAAATTAAAATTTTACGCAATATTTTTGTCGGTCTTCATTTACATCATTTTGCATCAGAGACACAACAAAAAATAATTAGTACGTACAAGAACAAATATGTATAAGCAGTATAGTGATAGTCTATACCACCTGCAATTACATTTAATACAAAAAACGCGTGAGAAAAAATATATAATAACATGTAACTATATTTACACACCTTATAAGTTATAATCAAAATTTAAAGATATAACTATGAACAATTTATTTGTTCGGTTTTACATTTCCTTTCTTCAAACATTTTATTAAATTTATTTTTATTCATTTTTAATTTTATACTTATTTTAATTTTTAATGAAGATAAACTGAAAAATTAGTCTATTATATAATCAGCTTATGTATGTATAGTGATTCAATAATGAGAATAAAAATGAAATATTTATAAATCTCTTTAAAAATGAATAAATTCAATTTACGTGTACTATACCATACTATACTACGTTCGTATTGAATTCATGAGATGATGTTTAAATTTAATTGGAAGTTAGGATAGAAGATATGATGCATGCAGTATGTATGCATGCAGATGCACTGAAATGAAACGGGAATGGGAAATAATGATGTCTTGTTGGCTTGGTGTAGATAAAATGTCTTCTAGAAATTTTATAGATAAAATTTGAATGATTCGATTTTGAAATTTTGTATGATCTGCTCTAAATGACTGTGAACTGTGTATGCCGTGCCGTGTATGCAATTATGTTGTGTTGTGATGAATCGAAATATGTACTCTCTTCTGGCTTCAAGTTTAAATCGAACATTTAAATTTTTTGAAAATATTTCTCTTATAAGTCAGTTCTATTCTATCTTCTATTTTCTATACAACTTTGATTACTTATGCCCAACTTATGCCTATGTGTCGTACTGTACTACGGTTTACATTCAACCTTGCTATTTGCATATTTATTTACGTATCTATCAGTTATTTATTTATTTATTTTTATATCAAAATTATATTTTATAAAATTAGTTCCGTAATCTGCATATCTGTATATCTGCATATTTCGTGTAAAATATTTTGATCAGATAAATATTTAACAATAATAATATAAACATATTTTTATTTAATTTTTATTTTTGTGTCTGAGATAAAATAATTTAACATTTAATATATTTTACAACAGTCTCATTTTATTTTGAATTTTTTGTTTTCAGTACAATCAAAGGTTTAAAAACATTTCAAAACAAATTTCTTGTAATTTCTCCATTAAATTTTAAAACATAAATTTTTTCAAATTTCGAATTTATGATTAGGTAATATAAACTCTCAGCCAAGATAAGAAAACATTTAAAATATGCCTGATGAATTTCTTTTTTCGAATAAAATTTTGAATTAAATTTTTTATTTTAATTACAAACTTTTAAAATAATTTTTGATTTCTTTTTCTTTTTTTTTTTTTTTTTGACTTTATCTTTGATTATTTTTGTCGTTTCTTTTTTTTTCTGTTCATTTTCTTTAATTTGGATTTGATTTTTCAATGACTTTTCAAAATCAAAGAATTTATATTGTCTAGGTAAAAACTGAAATGGAAATTATTTATATACTTATTCGAAAATTTGAAATCATGGGGCTACATATGTATTTAATTACTAGACTTTCGAAAAAAAAAAAATAAAATAAAATACAGAATGAAAAAATATAATTTCAAGGCTAATTGCATTTTTAAATTTATTGTGTTGTGTATAATAGTTTATGCGTTGTAATATGTGTTTTGATGGTATTGGTATTATGCTATTGGCTGTATCATTTAATATAGATAGAGATTGTAAAAAATTGTTTACAGGAATTTATATACATATATGTATGTAAATGTATGTACTGTACTCGTATTTAATCTATTGTACATACATTGTATTGAAATTGTAAATTGTTATGAATACATTTTGTATTGTTGTTGTTGTTGTTCTTCTGTTGTATTTTGTTGAACTTTAATTTTTGATAGTCATAGCACATATAACATTCAATAAAAGTAATGCATTCATGTACACACGTACATCGTCTACACTTACAATGGGAATCATTTTGATGTTGAACAAAAAATAAAATTTAATTTTGTGAATAAAAAATAAATAAAAAAAAAAAAAACAAGAATTAGATTCGATCTTTCATACAAATGTTTTGTGATTAGAATTTTAATTATGTGTACACCACTTACACTGAACAGAAATCAATGAAACCACACGAAATTAACAAAAAATGAATCATAAACTTTAATGCAATCCATACACAGTCAGGTCTCAGATTAATCTAAAAGAGTTGAAATCTGAACTAACTTTAAGACATATCTGCAGTATCTGCACTCTGCAGATGCATTTGACAGTGCAACATAGAGAGAGTCTGATTTTAGAAATTACTTCGGTGTGAAAACCCTGGCTTACCTAGAGCTGTAGTGCTATTGAAGAAAAAGGTGAACGTGTAAAGTCTGATGTCTGAAGAGCGTAACACACTCTGTCAGACTAGTCGAACCAGGGCCCTATTGCACCAACCACTTATCACTTATTACTTATCAACTTATCAAAAATAATGCAACACAAACTTATAGAATTTTTTGATAAGTTGATAAGTAATAAGTGATAAGTGGTTGGTGCAATAGGGCCCAGGTATGGGATTATTTATCAGACTACAGAGTACAGTCATGAAGTTTTATTTGATTTTTAACTGTCTGACATACAATCAGAATCTGATTGTGTATGGGCCGGGCCGCATTAAGTTTTTGTATAGAATTCGATATGATATATGGATATGATGGTATCGGTATGGTATTGGTAATTGGATTAAAAATTGTGAATTGTGATTTTATGATATTGTGAACGACAAGTAAGTATTATATTCAAGATTCAATGTTGAATGTTACATATTTTTTTTTTTTTTGATTTTAAATTTTTCTTCCAAATATAATTTCATAGCAGTATCATAGGTATAACCAGTCACAGTGATATTAATTTCCAGATAAAGTTTTTTTATTTTTTCATAGTTACATTATAATGTTTGCTATAATAACAAAAAGGTTTTTTTTTGCCTTTTTCTGTACTGTTTTTGATTAATGTCTACATCAAAAGTAATAAATTAGATTGATCGTCAAATGTTACAAATATTTTAACCTCTTACTACATCAATATTTGTTTTTATTTTAACATGTTTTTTTTTTGATTTTATGTTTGTATAAAAATATTTTTTAAAAATATGAGGCACTTATGGTTATACGTGCATGATTTTAAAAAAAAAAAAAACAAACAAACAAAGTAATTGTGATGTGATTACGTAATGAATTAGAAAACCATAAAATTTAAACATTTTAACATTTTCATTTCTACATTCTACTAAACAAAAAAATTTAATTCAAATCAAATAATCGTGATATAAGTATGTATTTAAATTTTTACATGCATGTAGATACCTAAATATGTTAAAATGTAATTTACAAACAAAGGATACATTTTATACTGCACATAAAATATCTATAAATCTTCGAATTTTGGAAAAACAAAATATAAACATTAAAAATGTAGAAAAAAAATTCAATTCAATATTTAAATTGGTGGTGGTAATTACTTAGTACTTAAATTTATTTAATAATACTAATACACCACATTTATTTATAACGACCGACATATTAGAAAGCATAGAGTATAAAAAAAAACTTAACTTTTTTTTAAAAAAAATTTTTAATTGCGACATTATATGTACATATGTATATGTATCTACATTACACTCGTACATAAAATTACCATTCATACTCGTATATTTTTAGTTGTTTTTTTTATTTAAATTTTTTTTCTTGGTAATATTGTAGATTTTTAACTTTCTTAGATTTATTTTATTTGTTTTCAATATTTACTACAACAACAAATTAAAAGTTCATTGACTTGTTGAACGTAATAACAGTTTTATTTATTTTATTTAGCTATTTTTAAATTATTTTTATTATGCATTAGATTTAAGAGATTTAAGATTTCATAATGTAGGTATGCACTCTATTTATACTAGTATACATATACAATATCTATAAGATATGTGTATATGTGGGCGAAAAGTATGTGTGTAACATACTTAGCACTGTCTATGTAACGTATCATGCATCATGTATAGAAGACTTAAGAAATATTGAAAGTTTTTGAACATTATAATAGATGTACAAAACAAAACAAATGCAGTAAATAAAATATAAATGATATCAGAATAATTTTTGTACAGCTAAAGAGTATATCTGCCTATACGTGCAGTAAATTACATAAAAATACAAAATACAGTATACGATTACATACATTCTTATTTACATTTGTACATATGTATATTATATAATGGCATGAATATTCTAATCTGATAATATATAGTGTATGTATAATAATGCAAAAAATATGTACAAACATACACTAATTACTGTATAAATAATATGCATTACGTATTTTAACAACATAAACATGCATATTCTCGTATCGTACGTACATGCAATACCTATCTATTTATGTATACTACATTTATATATTTTTGTTACAGTCCACTGGATAAATAGATAAAAATCAGTACGCGTTAAATTCAAATAAAAACTTTGAAAGGAAATTAAAAGAAATATCTAGCATATTACCTATACTGCTGTAAATAGAAAAAGTTTTTTTTTTCTTTTTTCATGAAGTTAACGAACGAAAAGAAAAGAAGAAAAAAAAATCCTTTAATTAATTTTATTAATCTTTTAAGACCTGCCTATATAAGGACAATGTAATTAAGAGTTTGCATTCTAGAACATATTCGTACATTACGTATACCTACTTATTTATGTGTAATATGACATGCATATATGTATGTGTACATATGTGTTGAATACGAATAGTACATGAATACAATCTGATTGAAATTATGAAATCTATGCACATATACATACAATGATTTATTATCATCAATTAATTATTATCATCAGTATCATATTACTGTCTCGATACGCCCTCTATTTCCCAATAAATGCCAAATTTTCCTGACAATTTTTTGAAAATACATATTTGATTTTACACCAGGCATTCATAATCTTTAGGAATATGTAGTAGGAAATTTTTTTTTCGAATTTTTTTCGACTTAAAATTTGTGTACATAGTATCTCGGGAACTAGGCAAACTGAGGAAGCTAAGCTGAGACTGGAAGTGTTTGAAAGGAAAATCAACAAAAATTGCAAAATCAATTCATAAAATTGTCAAAATCTAAATCTAAAAATTTTAGGAAATTTAGTATAAATTCATTCATTGAATATTGACCAAATACAGGGCAAGATTATTCTTGGATTTTTTGCATTTTTTTTAGAGATTTTGTTTTAAACTCGAAACTCGGAAGAACTCGAACTACCTTTGACATTTATGAAAATTGAAGAAAAAGTTTTTTTTTATTCTGTAAATCTCATGTACTTCTTAATTAAACAAAGAACATAACCATTTTTAAAACTTAACTATATACAGTAATATTTTCATAATGAATTCATGTACATATGTATCTGCTCAACGCACATTACCATATTAAAGGTACCCGTCCACGATGCAATTTTTCTTGCATGCAAGACGATTTTGACACATAAAATTGCACGAAATATTTATTTCGAAGTGTACGCTGCCTAGAAAGATGAAATATTGCACAGAAATACGTATTTCATGCAATATTTCTTATTGCAAGCAATTTTTTTTATTGCATAGTGTACGCAGAAAGATATGCAATATTTCGCGCAAGAAAAATTTATTCAACTCATTCAATAAATATTTCTCTTGCATATGCAATAAATTTAGCTGACTAAAATGTAATGGGTTGCTGTGTTATCTATCATTCGTTGGTTGATGTTGTGTTGTGCTGTGACTTCTTGTGAATTTGGTATGTATTTTCTATTATTATTATTATTATTATTAGCAAGTTAGGCCTTTCAACTCTTAAAATATTGAAAAAAAAATATTGAAAAAAAAATATGAAATATTTGAAATATAATGTATATGCAAGAAAATAAGAATTTCGTGTAAGTGCTCGTGCAATAAAAATTTCTTTCAAAGATTTCTTTCGAAGTACTGCAAGTTTTCTTGCACGCAAGACAAATTTCGCGCAAGAAAAATTGCATCGTGGACAAGTACCTTAACATGCAAAATATTAATATTTATTTTATTTATTATTACGGTAATATTGCATTTAAACAAAAATAAAAATAAAAAAAAATATGTACATATGTACATGCTTGTATCTACACATACAATACGTGTATGTATTCGAGTACCTATAATGTTAGTTTTTTATCATATGTACATATGTATAAATTCATTTATTTTATAATATGTGTATTTAAATAATTTTTTGCTATCATTCGATTATTATTAGTTCCGCATCAAACGTGATACGTTTAATGTTTTTATTGTTTTTCTTTTTTTTTTTTAATACTTTTTATTTTTTGTGTTTTGTTTAATACAATATCTATACATGAATTTTTATTTTTATTTTTATCATTACACATAACTATTTTTTAAAATTTTTCTATAAATACTTACTTTTCTATTACTTATCAAAAGAGAAAGAGAGAGAGAGAGAGTGTGTGTCTGTTTATGGCATATACACTCATAGCATAGCAAAAATATTTTATTTACACATATTAAATTATTATAAAATTTGAAAAATTGTTTACAAAATCAAAATAATGTTGCATACCTTCACATACTGTACGCCCATAATATGCGACGAATAAATTACATATGCGTATGTACTACATACATATGTACATATGTTCATTCATGTAATATACAATTTACGAATTAGTTTGATTCGTTAGTATACGTATACTTACAGATACAGAAATTTGAACAATATTTTCTTCATTAAATGTAAATGAAAATGAGTAATTTTGTTTAAAAAAAAAATAGAAAAAAAATCATACATTTATGTACGTACAACATTCATGTACTTTTCTATGTAATTATACATGTTTTGTGTACAGTATGCCATATTCATATTAGTATAGATTGCAACTTTTTTAAAACACACAAGAAAAAACATCATCGCAACACCGAGTATCTGTCTTTAAAAACGCATTACAACTTTTATATTAAAAGGAAAAGCTAACTTCATCAAATATTTAAATTTACCAAACTGCTCGCGCAGACTATGAGTGCGTTCAGTTCATTGCAGCGATGCAAGTCAGCGATGAAAATGCAGCGATGTTTAGATAATCGCTATATACAATTTACTGAACAGTGAACTGTGTACATCGTAATCCGCTGTGAACAGTTGATAGTATAAGCAAGCATGTAAGTAAGTTGATATTAATGCAATGAAATTTTTTTTTTTTTGTTTTTTGCTGCCTAAATTCCTGAGAAACTTGGAATTATCAACATTTTAAAACCATCAAAATGTAAAGTAATTTCATCACTCTCATAATAAAAAATTATACACCTTACTAATAAATATGTAGTATTAATTTTTCAACCATTAAATTCATCTTTCAAACATGTCAAAATTTGTTTACGATGAATTTTAAAGCGAACTTTTTTTCCGCTGCAAAATATTTTCATCGCTGCAAAGTAGCGACTATGCAGAGAAGTCGTTCAGTAAGAGAAATTATTGCAGAGATGGAAAATTTTATATAGCTGCGTGGAACTGAACGCTCCCAATGTATTGGAATCTTTCGCAATTTTCTTTAAATTCTGATCATACAATACAATGTGCAAAAGGTCTCCATTCGTATTTTATTTAGCATTTACGAGTACGTATAGGGTGGTATAGGAATACGAATACAGCACACTGTATAATAATAAAATTTCCATAAATTTTGTTATGTGAATATGCTCTTCTTTGGTATATGAATATTCAAAGATAAAATAATTTATATAACTTCAAATATTTCAAATATTATGCGTACACTATACGTCTATACACATACATAATTTACAAGCATGTATAAGTGTACATAAATATTCATAGTATATAGATACTATATTTTATTTTGTACTGTTAATTTATTTGCGTGTATAGGGATATCGTAATTTATTATTACTACGTTACTACTTATTGTTTTTGTTTTTATTTTTATTAATAATTATTACTATTTAACATTTTTTTTTTTCATTTGTTTTTCGGTAGAAATGTTTGTACGTATAGATGTGGTATAGATAAGTGTTTACATATACGCTATACACTAATGTAGTAATTTTCATAATCATAAATTGGTTAGATTGGTAATGTAACTGAAAAATGAAATTACTATCTGTACAAATGCACATAATACTATTATTATGCGAGTATGTGTATGTATACTGTATAGTAGGTGTGCTGTACTGTATGTGTAGTTATAGAAATATGTAATCGAATCGTGCAGTCGACTAGAATATAAGTATAACTGGTAACCTATAAATAATTATTTTTCTTCAGTTGTTGCTTTTATATTTTCATCTTTTTTTTTTTCATATTAAAATTTTCAATTAAAATTTCAATAGAGTGAAGAAATTATGTCAGTTAGGTAAAAAAAAATTTTTATATCTGTGCCTGTGCTGCTATAAAGCTATGCTATCTCTATCTCTATTTATACTACTACAAATTGTTACTATACGACAGTGAATAAATTTGTAAACTTCATAAATCATTTTTATGTATGCGCATTCACTCTAATATCAGGCAGGAGGGCCTCTATATGTAATCTCTTGTAATAATTTTGTTTATAAAATTGACTTTTTGTACTACTTGGATGATGTGCAATTAATTTGAACAAAAAAAAAAAAAAAAAAAATGAATAGAAAAGGGCACACAAAAAAAATATTTTCTCTCATTTTTATCTTAAGTTTTGGTGTTTTTTTTTATTGGTTTCTATTATATAGTTGAAAAAAAAAATTTTTTTTTTCTTTTTGTTAACAACTTAACCTAGATCCCTAGATACAGATCAAAATTAAGTCATATAAAATAAACAAATCATAATTGTAAATGAAGTGAAACACGAAAAATGAAAACGCATCTAAAACAAAAAAAGGAAAAAGAAAAACATTTATAAATTCAAAATTAACATTTAAGTTAAGAGTATAAAAAACATTTTTGATTTTGTTTTTATGTTTCTAAAACTGTTTGCAATTAAAAGAAAATATGTACATATATGTAGGTATTTTATATAATGGTGCACAGAGCTACAGAGCATCACTCACATACAGTAAATCTATTTATACTCGTACTGTGTACTATATGGTTTATTATTACTGTTGAAAAAGGTGTGAGTATAGCACTACATTTATGTGAAAAAGATCGTTCTATTTTCTTTTGTGTGTTTTTTTTTTCAATTAATTTTTTATAATTGGAAATAAAAGAAAACATACATATATTTTAATTTAAAAATGAATGCAAAATTTAACATTCATACAATCAAAGTTTCGTTATGCAAAATACGAAAAATAAGTAAAAAAAAATTTCTTTTTCAAGTTATTTATATGGATGCTTTTTAAATACTTTTTTGATGTGAAAGACGCCTTTTTTCATTTCAATAAAAACCTTTTTGATTTCAAAATAAACCAATTTCATTTCAATAAAAACCTTTTTCATTTCAAAATAATACGGTGGACATCACGCAAAATTTATATTATGTATACCTATCTGTTTTTTTTAGCGTTGATAAGTTAAACTTTGCTCTAAATTTATTTGTTTTTTGTATTTTGAAAGATAAATTTTTATAATAAAAAAGTGTTTTCTCTGTAACTGTAAAATATTTTTTAATGCTATATATACAGGATCCAAATTGATTTTAAAGGTATAACTTGGTCTAGTTGGATGAAGATTGTATTGTGTTTTCTCTCGTTGATGAAAACAATTCTAGTCAGCATTTTTTAAACATTTTTAATTACAAATCATTTCAAGTGAACTATTGGAATCTTAGCACCTTCGAACCATACTGAAACAAACTACTAAATATTTTTCAGATTTCGCATCGAAGGATTGATATTCTAATGGTACCGGAATAATAAATGAAGTAGACATTGTTATAGCGATAATATGTACTAACAATATTATGATGTTGCAATGTTTGCTTTTTTCTCCTTTTTTTAAACTTTTTAAATAAAACGATTTTATTTGCATATCCTACATAATTTTTATTTATTTATTTATTTTTTTTCAATACAGAAAAGTAGTTAGGTAATATACAGTGTCGGACAAAACTATAGCAACTTTTTTTCAAATTTCAATTTTTTGTGTTTGGATGGCAATATGTAACAGAAAATTGAAATAACTTCAAAAAAATTTATATACCCAAGTAGATTAACATGATTTTTATTAAATCACAAAATTTTACAGTTGTGTAATGGCTGTACAAATTTCTATAACAATTCAATTGAAGTTAGTGTTTTACAACCTAATGACAAAACTATAGCAACTTTTAAAAAATTTCTATTTCCTATCTTATAATTTAATTTTCACATATAAAGGTGATCCAAAGCTTAATATTTTGTTGGATATCCTTTATTTTTGATGACTTCATAGCATCTACGTGGCATGGATTTAATTAAGTTCTTGAGTATACCAGGCGATATTCTATTCCATTCGCGTTCTATTGCAGTGAAAAGTGCATCTTTTGTGTAGTTTTCTGTTCTTATTTGTCGATCTACGAGTTCCCATAAATTTTCTATGGGATTTAGATCTGGTGATTGGGCGGGCCACTCTAAAACACGAACTCCATTGGTTTGTAACCAATCAGCTACAAGCCTGGACTTGTGTTTGGGATCATTGTCTTGCTGAAATTGCCATAATAATGGCATGTTTTCCTCAGCGTATGGATGCATTTTATTTTCAAGAATATTTTTATATAAAACTGCCGTCATTGTGTCCGTTATGCGATGTATTGGACCCATTTCATAACCCGAAAAACAGCCCCACACCATAACATTGCCTCCGCCGTGCTTGATTATTTTTTTAGTGTATTTTGGATGAAATCTTTTTTCCTTTGGTCTGCAAACATGGCTCATTCCACCCGATCCTTTTAAATTAAATTTAGACTCGTCAGAGAATAAAATCGTTTTCCATTTCTGCACAGTCCAATTAATATGGCTTCGTGCAAATGTTAACCGAACACGTAATGTGTTTACGGTACCTCTTTCTCTATATCGTAATAAATGTGTTTAATTAATGTGTTTACGGTACCTCTTTCTCTATATCTTTCTCTATAAAAGAATAGACGTGTTCGGTTAGCATTTGCACGAAGCCATATTAATTGGACTATATTATTATGACTATCATAACGGACACAATGACGGCAGTTTCATATAAAAATATTCTTGAAAATAAAATGCATCCATACGCTGAGGAAAACATGCCATTATTATGGCAATTTCAGCAAGACAATGATCCCAAACACAAGTCCAGGCTTGTAGCTGATTGGTTACAAACCAATGGAGTTCGTGTTTTAGAGTGGCCCGCCCAATCACCAGATCTAAATCCCATAGAAAATTTATGGGAACTCGTAGATCGACAAATAAGAACAGAAAACTACACAAAAGATGCACTTTTCACTGCAATAGAACGCGAATGGAATAGAATATCGCCTGGTATACTCAAGAACTTAATTAAATCCATGCCACGTAGATGCTATGAAGTCATCAAAAATAAAGGATATCCAACAAAATATTAAGCTTTGGATCACCTTTATATGTGAAAATTAAATTATAAGATAGGAAATAGAAATTTTTTAAAAGTTGCTATAGTTTTGTCATTAGGTTGTAAAACACTAACTTCAATTGAATTGTTATAGAAATTTGTACAGCCATTACACAACTGTAAAATTTTGTGATTTAATAAAAATCATGTTAATCTACTTGGGTATATAAATTTTTTTGAAGTTATTTCAATTTTCTGTTACATATTGCCATCCAAACACAAAAAATTGAAATTTGAAAAAAAGTTGCTATAGTTTTGTCCGACACTGTATGTTATACATAGACGCTTAATCTAAAAAAAATAGGACACCCACTTTTATTTCTATAATTCAAAATTTTAATGAAAATTAGATATCACTTTTCAAATGAGTAATCAAAAAGGTATTTTCAAGTACAAAAAATTACATTTTTTTTATTTTTCTTTTTTTCTTTTTTTTTTTTTTTTTTGAAATTAGAATTTTTTTGAAATTCCTTTTGAATAGTATTATGACTGAGTTTGAAAAATGAATGATAGAAGAAAAAAATAAATAAATAAATAAAAATGTTTATGAACTACTTTTGAAACTACTTGAAGTTTTGAAAACATTTTCTCATCAAAAGAAATTATAAATATATAAAAAGGAAATTAAACACCTTTCCTTTGTAAAACAAATTGTAAAGTAAAGTAACCTATACATATATTAATATTATACTACATATTCAAATGAGTCAAAAACATGTCAACATTTTTTTTTGAAACATGTAAGTAATTTCCTATTTTTTGGATGGTAAAATGTTCTAGAAAAGTTAATTTTCATTTTTTTTTTTTTTTCTTAAAAACACGAATACTACGAAACGTATTTAGGTACTACTGTACTACTTAGTACTTTGTATAGTAAATATTAGAAATTATAACTGTCGTAATTATAAGCGCCTATCAATAGAATTATAGATATACTATTAGTTTTAAATGTATTGCACCTAAATAGCCTTAAATTACTGTAATTACGTACTACTACCAGATCAGTCTATACCAATACCATATTCCCATCAATAAATAAAATTCTTTGATGCCACATTTCACTTTCACATTATTATAAATCCATTCACATATCCTGCGGATAAAGAATGACGTATTATTGGTTGGTATGTCGTGATTTTCTTTCATTTCGTTTTTACATATTTATTTATTTTTTTATTTTTTTCTTTTGGAACATTTTAACAAAATTAATTTGAAATACAACATCATTTTCAAAATAATTTTCTTACACGTTTTTCCAATTATGTATACGCATTCATACTGTACGTACTATGTGTCATTGATATGTTTGGTATTTATATATACGCATTATGTATTTATAATCGCAACTTTTTGTGCTTTTTGTTTTTGTATAAATGAAACCCAAAAAGATAAATGAAAATCGGAAATGATATAACATAAATTTTGTGATGTCCAACATTCATACAAACCGTTTATATTCGTATTATATACGAATTATTAGCACAACTTTCATTATTTAATTACATTTATCACATATGTACATATGAGGATGTACGACGTACATATGTATGTATATATATACGACGACCTTGTGTATGTGATGTCATTTAGGAAAATTGAAATTATTAATTTCCTAAAATGTCTAAAATGTATACAAAATATGGATACAAGGTATTCATTCGTTTATAATATAAATATTTTTTAATTTCATTTTATTTATTTATTTGAAACCTTTTATTGGAATTAAAAATTTATTTAATGGATGTTATATAAAATTTTTTTTTTTTTTTTTTTTAAACAAAAAAAGAATAAAGAAATAAAAAATGAAAAATTTGAAAGGCAATATGTGGAGGAATTCCAATACATTTTATTCTCTGTTACTCACTCACTATAGACACTGTGTAGTAGTATTTTTCGATAAAACAACTGAACTAAATTCAATTTTGATTATATACATATGTATGTGTATTCTCATTGCGGGTATTATGCACAATATCACCGGATGTAAAATGAATTCTAATTCCAGATCAAAAATTTATTTATATGATGATCGTTAACAAAATATACAATGATCTTATATGTATTAAAAAAAAAAAATTAAATATCGCTTCTTCTTCTTCTTCTTCTTCTTCTTCATCATCTTGTTCTTTTTCAGTTAAATATAACTGTCAATTATTTAACTGAATTTCACCTTTAAAAAGATTATAAAACTGTAATAAATATATACATACTAGTATGTGTATTAAAATGTACATGAATACCTTTAAGTTATGGCTTTTTCAAGATTGACAAATCAAAAGAATTTATGTAACTATAAATCTAGTTCAAATTTATTATAGAGAAGAGAATGCATTTTTTTTTTTTGCAGGCACTTTTAAATAAAACTTTTTATTCAAAAATTATACACACTTGTCTTCTTGTTAGTATAGAAATAATTTCATTTAAGAAATGCTCGAATTTACATAAAAATATATCCCAAATTCCAATTCTCAATCGTTCCATTTGAATTCACTTAATTGATGTTTTTGTAAATTTTTTTTTAACGAAATAAAGAAAAGTAAAGCAAAACTATAATAAAAAGGAAAATGAATATATGCATGTATGTATATGTATCTTATGTCAACAATGGATAGGAAGGTTAACCATAACACTGTCATCGTATTATGTATGTACTATATTGATCTATTGCTCTATTACTTAATAACTTAATTTCTCAACAATAATTTCACATTTGTAAAGGTATTCAAAAAGAAAATTTTTTTTTCAAATTTTTCTTAATAATGTTATTGTTATTTTGCCATTCACAATTCACAATATTGTAGTGTTAGTGAACAACGACTAAACAACATAAATTATGGGTATGTGTATTGAATGAAAATATGTAAATTGAGCAAAAGATAAATAATACAAACATACCTGACTCTTTTATATAGATCGAAATGGTTCACTAAAACTAGACACTAAATCTCGAGGGACCGAATAAAGACAAAATGAAAGTCACAAATTAGTTTTCAAAAATCTAGTTTCGATCCAAAAATTCCTCTCCGTACACCCGTAATATATTATACCAAGAAGTCTCTAATTTACACAAGAAAATGAGAAGAGAAACTGAAGAGTCTGAAGAGAAAATGAAGAAAAAAGAATAGTATATCTTTCTACTTTTATTTCTACTCCTCCTTCTACATCTTGGATACTCAAGAAGTGATCATGTTTGTTTACATATGAAAGTATAAGTCAATAAGCAATAGGTTTTTCTTGCTTACTTACACCCTTACACGGATCTTGTTTAAGTAAATTTGAAATTCTTCTTCGAACACGCCTACTACAGCGTAGTATCAAATATACGCAAGAAAATTTTATATGTGAACAAACGTTGTCATTTAATTCTTGACTATGTATCTGATATGTAGGTAGAGAAGTAGATATAAAAGTAGAAAGATGCGCGAATAGACTCTTCTTTGTGTATATTAGGGACTGCACCTGCACTGTAGGTAGTAGTAGAGAGTACGAAGAAGAATTTCAAATTGGACCTTGATCCGTGCAAATAAGAAAAACTGATTGATGTTTTGACTGACCTACATTTTCATTCGTAAACAAATCAAATTAAAGTTTCAAATAGTAAAGTTTCAATCTAGAGGGCGAACATTTCATAAGTGAACCAGGCGCTCAAGAGACTAGAAGTGGCGATGAATACAAGCAAAGCCAAGCCAGAAGCCATTCTGATTTTAGTTAGGTACTTATAATGTAGTCTACGAATAGTGTTTTGAATCTTACAATACAACATACATGAAATACTAAAATATAGTGCAATTTATTTGTTTGTTTGTTTTATTTTTTTTTCTATTTGATTTTATTTTATTATTAATTTAAATTAAAAAAAAAAAAGTACTAATATATAATTATGATGGCTTGGCTTTTACGTTTCTAAAAATATCACGCAATAATTTAAACAAAGAAAAAAACCCAAAAAATAATCCAAAATTAATGGGTAATGCGGTGTATGGTAATAATGGGCGTATATTTGTAACGAATTTGGTTCAAGATGAAGAAACATTTATATTCAATTGTGTAGCTAATTCAAGAACTGAAAAACAAAAATAAAAATTAAATGAAAATATGATAAAAAAATGAAACTTTTTTAAATTATGTAAAAATTTATTTTGAACAAAAACATCAATAGACTACTTATATACAATGCGGTTGTCGATTGGTCAGTGGTCAGTGTTGAGTAATTTCAATGTTTCTTAGAGGAGAAAATCAAAATTTTTCATGTAATCAATTTTGTAGTTTTCGCTTAACACTAACGAATATAAATTTAAAAAAAAAAAAAAATACAATCGATTTACGTGAAACAATTTTTTTATGTGCGTTCCTTGGATAATCACCACCACAAACCATAATCATACTTTGAAAAATACATAACATACATAGTCAATAAATTATAGTACGTATATGTATACTTTACTTGTGATGTGATCGTAAAAATTCAATTATCGTCATCCAATCATCTTTTTTTCTCTTCTCTTAGAACTTATATATAGTTTTAATTCCGATCGAAATGCGATCAAGTAAGACATTATTGTTACAAAGATTCTGTTGTTAGGTTAGACAGATTTACAATTTTTAGTGTAGCAGTCACTATTTCACTTGAATCTTTATAGTGGTTTTATGTATAGCTATGCTTATAATGATCTTTGATCATTTTAACCACAAGATAGTCAATTTCCATTATAGGTATGTAGTGTAGTCAAAAGAATGAAATTCAATCATCTCACTTTCAAAATAAATAAAAAAAAAAACAGCTCGCCGCAGCTCAATCCAAATTCAAAAAAGGAAAAAAATCTAGAATCTTAATTTAAAAAAATTATGTACAGAAAATAGAGCTGGATTAGCCACACTTTAAGAAAGCTCCCAAGCTCGATGCGCGTCAAGCCTTAAAATGAAATCCTCAAGGTATTAGATCTAGAGGAATGCCATGTAACACGTGGAGACGTACGGTAATGCTGCAGGAGGCATCGGAAATGGATAAGACATGGAAGGATGTGGAAGTGTTTGCGAAGAATCAGGTGCGACGAAAAAGCATTTTGTCTGTCCTTGGAGGAGTGAGAGGACAATATGTCCTTGTTAAAAAAAATTGTATATTGGCTTCATTTCTTTTTCTCATTTCCAACAAAGCAAATGCATCGAATGCAATCCAATATTATTTAAGCCTAAATTTAATTCACTTATGGAACATGAAAGAATAATGCCGAATTTTTCGGAGAATAATCAAATCAGTTTTAGAAATTAAAAATCCTCCATCCTCCAATTGCTTATGCATCTAATATATACTCGTATATACATAAACATTTGTACATACGAATTACTTGCATTTACAAACTCGTAATGTTCGGTGAATAATTTTCATTCGTGTAATCGTGTTTTCAAATTTTATTTTAAATTAAATTTATTTTAAAAAATTTAGAATTTCAAAAAAAAGCAAAAAAAAAATCTCACGTTCTTGAAATACAAGAATCTTGAATTAATTAAAATGATACGCATAAATTAAGTTTACAAAAAAAAAAAAAAAAAAAAAAAAAAAATAGAAACAAACGAACACAATAACAAATCTTTTGTCCATGTATTGTAATATATACTCCAATGATGTACACAACGTATGTACATACATACATAAGTATGTGCGAGTTTGTGTAAGTAATTCAATTACCTTCTGATTCTATCTAGTATGTTTTAGTATCTAGTATTCATAAGTATTATGCAGTAACCACTACTAACATAATAGAGTGTTCTAACATAAAAATTCAATAGTTTTTTAATTAAATTTTAAAATAAGTATTTGCACACATATACTAGTACACACATTTTACATACATTTAATATTTCCTTCATTTGTTAATTATTTTTTTTTTAATATTTTCTGTAACCTCTTGAATTTTTTTTTTTATAAAATGTTTTTTCTATTTTCTTAATTTAATTTCCAGTTTTTATTTAATTATTCATGTTCACGTATTTATATTTAGTATATTTTCTGCTGCTGTCGTTTAAATATACATAATTAAAATTGTCGTTAATATATTCAATATATTGATGATGCTATTAATTTGCTGTTTTTGTTGTCGTTTTGTATGCTGGCTGGCATGGCATGCATACCTTGCTATCTACACAATATGTATATCTGCCTATAATGGCCTATAGAATATCTATCACGATCGGTTTTTTTTTTGTTTTTCTTAAAAAAGAATAATTTTAATTTTAAATTTTTCAAGTTAAACGATCAATACTGTCTTTTTCTCTTTAAGTATATTTTATATCAAATGATTTTCTATGATATCTATATTTTTCTTAAATTTTTAATTACAAAGTGTATAGATCGTTTTTTGTTTTTATGTTAGATTTTGATCAATTAAAAGCACAAAAGCACAATGAAAAAAAAAGAAAAAAAATTACGACAGATCGATATTTTATATGCCTAAGGGCGCATTTACATTGTCTTTTCTTGCTTTCTTATCTTGTTTCAGGACTGAACGATAGCATTTACATTATATCCATTCTTGCTTTCTTGTTCATGTTTCATGTCGTATATTTTTATATGCGATGCCTATTGGTAGTATTGCCATATATTTTTTTTATGATTTTCATTCTTGCTTTCATGTTTGACATTTTTCATTAAAATTAAGTTACAAATTCGATTGTGATAAAAAAAAAAAAAAAATAACTAAAAAAATATGTACACATATAAATTTTTATTTTAATTTTCTATTATTGAGTATTATTAATAACCTATAGCAGTATTGCATTTTTGTTGATGGTGAAACATTCTACTAATTTTGAATATTAACATACTGGCAACACTAAATTCATGAAAGCAAGAAAGTGAACCACCTTTGAGTTGGTTTGCTATCTTGTTTCCTCTTATCTCGCTCTTCTATACCTCTCTTCTAAGTTAATGACGTCACGTTCTTGACTTTCAAGATAATGTAAATGGGGGCTAAGATATCAATTAAATTGTATAATCATCACATGTGATATTGATATATGTACTTGCCAGTACAGGTACTGTGGTGATAAATTATTCAATATCCAAATGTGACATACGAGAAAAATTTATGTTTGTTAAGAGTATATGACATTCGATTCGAGTATACATATACATAAGTACATATCTCATATAATACAATTGCTATCAAAATATAGATATAGATATAGATATAGATGGATAAGTAAAAGATTTATAGTAGAATATCCGCTTAAATTGAATAATAAATGAATCTTTATTTAAATTCTTTGTACCTGTACGGTACATACATACACAAATACTTGTACATACTTGTAAAACACATATAAATGTACGTTAAAAGATGGTAATCTAGATAATTATATGTAAAATTTAGAATTATTATTTTTCTTATCATCAGCAGTGCTAATGATAATGCGGATAAATCTGGTTATTATTTATTATTATTATTATTATTAAGCAAAAACAAAACAAAATAAGTAAAAAATAAGCAAAAAAAAAATACAAATTTGAATGAAGATAACTTTTCTTTTATTCATGAGCTTGTTCAATAATAATAATTTTGAATAAATTTATATTTCTATAAATAAAAATGTAACTGAAGATCACATAAAGGTTAAAAATACATACTCATATAAGCACTATACTGCGCATATGATATGAAAATTAAAAAAAAATATTCATAATGTTTTTTTCTTTTAATTTGAAAATATTTTTTAAATAATAAATGTGGTAGGTATATACTATATGATGACAGAATAGCGATATTATGGCGTTAACTTTAGCCTCTTTTAATCTTTCTTAAATTTTCATTTAATTAATGCATACACTACTCGTACAGTCGTACATATGTACACGCTAAATACAGAATCATATTTGCATTTTATACTATGTAAATTTTAAATTTTTTTATGCTCATTGAAGCACGTGTGTTATATAATTTACAAAAATATACTACAGATACATACAGACATACGAGTGTATACATTACGTACGTGCAATAATATGCATACATATTATTGCAAAAATCTTATTGAATCGATAAAATGTATAACGTATATCTAGTACCCTAGTACGTACATAGGTGCACAACACGAATTAATACGAGTACGAGTACCTCATTATGTCACGTATCTAATGATATCTATTGCTGTAATCATAATGCTTTTTTTTTTGTTTAATTTCTAAAAATATTTCTTGAACAATTGCATCTTTTACTTACATCTGAGACAGACTTGTGCATATATGCGATATTGGTACTGTTGGGTAGTATAGAAAGTTGATCGTGATGATCGTGATGATGATCGTATTCCATCCAGGAACGGAACATAGGTTTTTTACAAATTTCCTTCATTTTCATTTCCAATACTTTTTCTTGTTCTTTTTCTTCTTCTTCTTTTGGCTTTATACAACCCACCCGAGATGGGTTATGGCCTCCTTCACAATGACACTCCAACGGTTTCGGTCTTGAGCCTGCTGCTTCCAATTTCCTATATTTTATATCCAATGCAAAAATATCAAAAATATCCAACGTAGATAAATTTTTTGGTATAAAAAATCGCATTTTATTCATTCTGAATATCTGAATTATTGAGATAAATAGTATGTATAGCTAGAAATTGTCTCCGAAAAAAAAAAATTCGAACCACAAATGAATGATGTACCTAATTTAAAATAGCTACAAATTTAATCACGTGCATACATGTAGATACAAACACACGTGCATACAAAGGTAATAAAATATGCTTTATATAGAAACACAAAAACCTCTGACGACGAATTTTGGCGTAACTAACCATGCAACACTGTCAAGTAAATTACTCGAATACAAGAGGTGATGTAGACGATCACGACTACAAGTACTTGGGTGTACTTTACTTGGTCAAAAGGAACGCAGCTATTATGCATCCATACAATACACGTTAATTGAACAAAAAATTTGAAAAAAGAAAAAAAAATTAAAATAAAATCATTTCACATGAGTATGCTCTATACTACGAATACTATATACATAATCATATTCGTGTATATGATAAAATTGTATATTAGGTAAACGTGTCATTAAACTTTTTCAATTTCACTTTTAAATTGAAATTGTATTAACGTGAAAGACGATTACGATGATGACGATTTAAACAACAACAAAAAATCTGGATTAATTTATACCTTCCTTACCTTTGATAGCAGCTATAAAAAGCTATGCTGTATAATAAATGTATAGTGACTAGTGACTAGTGACTGTATGTAGCTATATATAGTCTAGCCTAGCTCTAGTACATACATTTGTTTGCATATGTATTGTATCCAACTTACCTATACTATACGATAGCTGTTTGACTGCAAGTTATTTAATTTAAAATTTTTTTTTTAATTTTTTATTTTTATTTATATTTTTTTTTTTTTTCGGAGAGAGATAAGAAAAGTTTATATTTTTTGACGAAGTTCTTTCTTTGTTTATTTTTCGTAGCACACATGTATGTACATACGTGTATACAAGCTAAAGTTACGTAATATTTTTACGTCAATCACACTCATATAGAATCAGGGTTAAATCTATAAAATACCAACGCAACACAAACACAACCATCACAACTATCAACAACTACCACCAATTAGCGCGACGACGACAGTTCATTGAATTGAAAATGAAATTCATTTAGAGTTTTTTAAAGGTAATTATTGTAGTTCAAAGCATGTTCAAAGTTATTCAATCTTACATAGTGTTTTAGCTTTAATAATAATATCGAAGGGTCTGCCCAGGCAACCCAGGTCTACGTATCATCAGTATGGCAATATCACAAACAATCAACATGTTTGTTGATTGTTTGTGGCAGTATAAATACTGTATACATACTCATGCTCGCGTATATACGTTGAACATTTTTCAAAAAATCAAGGTCTATGTCAACTGACTTTCATTTCAAATTCAAATAAACCGATAATCTACATTAATTTCAGTTGAATGACATCTCAATAATGGATAATGGTATCTATATTGTTTTTGAATTGAAAATTTGCCTTCATACATAATATGCGAGATACGAGCGTTATATGTGCATTTGTGTACATATTTTCAGTGTTGTGTATAGGGGTTAGGTGCTATACGATATAGAGTACAATCGTTTATTGTTCAGATAATTAAAATCGCGGATTATGATTAGTTTGACTGATTGATTTTATTCCGACTATACGTCAAGGTAAATCCTAGATTTAAATTTTTTGAATTTATATTTATGCTATACGTGCAATGTTTGAGTAGACAATGCCAAGAAACCCTGTAGGTACGTATCTGCATCGTGGCTTTGTGTACTTCTTTGGTACTATCTTTGATGGTAAGACTTTTAAAAAGAGTTTAACTTGAAATTGTTTACTCAATTGTGTCAAATATCAATAATTTATAAAAATCTACAAAATTTTTCAAATTTTAAAACGATTTTTCATAAACTAGAAAAATATAAATGATGATCTAAAAATAATCAAGATTAATTCTTCATTCAACATTCATTCACTTCAAGATTCAAGTTCATTAGAAGACTCTATAAATGTACATATATATAGGACTTGGGATTCTACGTAGTTTAACTGATTTCTCTTCCACGAGACAATAAATCGATCTAAGAAATAAACTATGCATGCGATCATAGAGAAAGAAAATTTCTATTTAAAAAATTTGATCATACCTTTCCGTAAAATCTCTGTTCAATTCAGAAAATTCTTTATTTTTAAATTAAAATTCTTGGTGAATTTGAAGATTTTTAATTTTTAATTTTAATTTTTTTGCTATTTTTACAGATTGAATTATTGTAACGATCACAATCTACATCACAACTAGCTTTACAATTATACGTAAAATGAGATTTAATCATGTAGTAGTACAAAAACATAAACATTTTACACGATCATCAAATATTTAAATTAAAATAAGAATAAACAAAACAAATAACAAGAATTAAAAAGGCAAAACTACAACAAGATACCATTTTTGGAGCAAATAAAAAGAATTCAAACAATGCGACCAAATTGCAAATCGATTTGGAAATCAAGAAATACTAAAAGACATTGGATTCTGTTACTGTTTAAAGCATTAATTGTATTCAATTCGATCGGAATCATATATGGTGGAGTAGTTAGAAGAGAAATCGTTAACAAATTGAACAGTGATAACAGTGACAGTGGTAGTGATGTTAGTAGTAGCAGTATAAGCAGTAATAGTAGTAGTAGTAGTAGTGTAGGTCATAACGATGATATCGTCATCGATTCAGATTCAAACGCAATCGTGACGAAAAATGTTACACATCCACATCAGTCATCATTACGTTCGAATGTCAGTGTTACCACAGTTAATTACGAACGTTCATCATTATCGTCATCGAATTTGGTGGGAACAGCAACAGAAGGCACAACATCAGCAACAGCAACATCGACAACTCAATCGCCGGCTGTTGTTGATGCTGCTACTGCCACTGCTACTGCTGCTATTATAACAGATGCGCCATCATTATCGTTGGCTAGAATTACAGAAAATGATATCAAGAAACCACAAGCCACATTGGCACAAAATGACAGTAAAAGTATTGCTGATATTGATGGGATGAGAATAGAAAGCACAACACCAGCAACATCAGCAACAACAACAATAACAGGGACATCAACGACAATACCAAATCCAACTGAAAGTCAACAGCAGCTACGAATCACGACTGTACGTGACAGCAGTATAACTGAGCATTTACAACGTAGAAAAGGCAAAACAATTATACACCCGCTAAATTCATCAATTCCAGTCGAAAGTACATCTACATCTACAATTGCTTCGCTGAATGGAAATGAAAATGAAAATTTAATAACGACGACAACAACAGCAACAATAAAACCAGCAGAATTTGATTACAGCACTAGCATTAGTGTTAGTACTAGTACTAGTACCAGCAATTCAAATTATGATGTAAATGCAAAGACTGCTGGAGAAAGTTATCTTGGCGGATATATCGTTTCGAATAATACGAATAATGGTGGCAATTACAGTACTAGAACTAGTCGTAGTGATAGCAATATTAGTAGCAAAATCCTGATTCAAAATCAGAAAATAGAAACAACTGCATCACCATTATCAGGAGGAGCAGAAGTAGGCTCATCAAATTCAGGCAAAATTGAAAATCTTCAGAGCAATAAGAGCAGCAGCAACGAAGTGAACGATATCCATCGAAATCAGGAAACGAAACCAACAGTGGGAGTACAAATATCGAATCAGGAACAACAGGATAAGGATACAAAAATATCAACGAAATTATCAAATTCAAATCATAGTCGGTAAGTACATAGCTTAGAAAATTTGTAGAAAACTAGAAAATTTTGTAGAAAAATTACTGAAAATCGAATATACTATAGTACTCGTTGTAACTAGAGAAAATCGTTTCGTAAGACATTTTTCTTCTGTGTGTAGTGTAGTCGCACAGTTGTGCTTTATGCAATATCAGCTGCTTTTTTCGTGCACCGATTAGATATAATATTCATATTCCCACTATAAACGAACGAGTATTATACGTAATGCTAGCTAATGATGATTAATTAGTTGTTTTGCCTTGAAGCGTCGGATTCACGTAACACGTACATACCTACTCTATACCTATACCTACTCGTGTTATTGTTTTCTTAATTTAATATTTTTCAGCCATTAAATTTTCGTTTACACACGTAATATTTAATACGTTAAAGGCCTTCCTCTGTGTAAAAGCAAATTTTAATTCGTTTTTTTCCTTTTACGTAGACTTACATTACATATGTATATATACAATTTCAACTCATTTATTTTTATCGATTCAAAACAAAAACATTCAATTAGTTTTTTTTTTTTTTTTTTCAACTAAAGATACAGCTGAGCTATTTGATAGTAAAGCAAAGCTTTTATGTATTTTTTCTATAGTTTCATTTCCACCATTACTGACATTTTAAGTTTCATTTCGGTCGGTTTTTTTTTTCATCTTTCTTATTTTTCTCAATGAAATTTTTATTTAATTTTCACTTACAGTTTTAACGAAGAACAACAATCAGTAAATACAAATCTTTCAGATACTATCGTTAATATGAAAAATTTTGATTTAAAAGCGACAATTATTGATAATTTACAAAAAGATTCTGAAGATTCGTTATTATTGCAACAAACCACCTTACCAACATATGATTTGTCCTTTTCAAAACACCATCATGATCATTCTGAAGATGTGACAGACGACAATAATAACGAGAACAGCAATAATGAGGAAATTAAAACATTATCAGATCAGATTTATGATCTTGGCACTGGTGAAATTTTAAAATTTGAACAACAAAAACAGCTGAATAATAATCGGACAGACACTGAAAATAAAACATTATCATCGAATCTAGTAGCAATAACGGAAACAGTAGGATCAGATAATATTAGGCCAGAAGCAATAGTAAGTGCATCAGTTGCAGGTCAACAACAACAACAACAGCAGCAGCAGCAGCAGCAACTAGATAAAAATCAATCAAAACAAATCATAAATTCGGATCGCATCATTGAAGTAGCAACAACGATTAATTACGATATTTCGGTGAATGAAATTAAAAATTTTTCAAAAGATAGTGGATTTGTTGGTAATTTTTCCAATAGTAGTAGTAGTAGTAGTAGTAGTAGTAGTAGGATTAGTAATGATAATTTAAATAAAATCGGAGTGAAACGTGATAGTAAATTTATAAAAGGTGAAGCGAATAATATGACGATACCAGATGTTGCTGAAGCATGGGCATTAGCCAGCATGAAAAATGTAAAAAAAGACATTATAAAAAATGGTAATTTAGTAAATAATAATGTTGCTAGATTCAATGCATCCAATAATACGATAAATCTAAACGTAAAAAATTTAACGTCTGAAAAAATGAAATTGGACCGTAACGATACAGCAGCAAAATTAGTGGTAGATTGGTCTCATATAATGAAAGAGGAAGAAGATGAAGAACAACAACAACAAGAAGAAGAAATGGAAAATACTGGCGGTAGCAATAATAATAATTTAACGAACTCAGCAAATTCTATAGAAAATGCTCTAGAAAGTGGCGGAATAAAAAATAATAATAATTTAGAAAATAAAGGGAAATTAATTGAGCAGCAACAACAAAATGAACGAGAAAAAAAAACTAAACAAACGTCTATTATTACTGATATGAAGAAAAATAATAGTGCGTCATCGTCAACAATTGCAACAGCAGCAGCAGCAGCAGCAGAAGCAGTAGAAGCAGAAGAAGCAGAAGAAGCAGTGTCAGTAACACCTTTCACACCCACAACGAAGTTCAATGTAAAAATTGAAAAAGAAAATAATAATGAAACGCTTCAGCAGATAAATATCGTTCCGCCACCATATTCTATAATTGGACAAGATGATAATGATGAAGAGAAACAAAAACAAAAACAAAAAGAAAAAGAAAAACATAAATCAGATATTATAGCAGCAGTACCAGAAATACATAAGAATCAAGTTGAAGATCTGGAACAGCAGAAATTTAATTCCAATAAAGAAAATTCAAAAAATCTAAACGAAAAGGAACAACAAAAAAATATTGTAATTGATCCTATCGCTCACACTACCACTACAAATACTCATCGTATATCACAATTAAATTCGAATAGATCGATATCAGCAGACGACACTGATACTGCTACCATTACAACTACAACTACTACCAAAACAGCAACTGGAAATTACTTAGTGACAACAGGAGGAGAAGAAGAAGAAGAAGAACAACAACAACAAGAAGAAAATATTCAACAGGTCACAAAAACAGTAACAGAAGAAGAAATATCATCGTTATCGTCTGCTGGAGACCATCTGTCGTCAACAACTTCTAGTGATTCATCATCGAAAAAGGTTAACAACATCAAGACAAATGTTACACGAAAAGGAACTTCAACCTATAAAGAAATTCTGACAACAGTAAGCAGTATATTGTCAACAACAGAAGCAATCAGATCACAACAAACAGAGCAAAATTATCCGACTGGAACATATTCGACATACGAGGAGGATACAACGGTACACAATAATTTAGAGCCTACAGAATACGAGCCATCATTGTTCAGTTCTTTACCATCAACGGATACAAATGTAGTATCAGCTGCCACCACAATTAGATCATCCAGAAATTCATTGACTACGCCAACACGAAGTAGAAAATATCCAACGACAATCGTTCCCACCTTACCAATAAAATCTGTAACCAAAGAAAATCCAAATCATCCAGCATTTTCCAAGCCAGAAACAGATTCAGAGCCAGAAGGAGGCGATAATACATTTGCTACTGGTCCCGAAAACTCGATTGAATCGAACACAATCGATCGTGTTCCATCTCGTACAACACCATCATCATCATCATCATCAGATCAGAATTCACAGGACGGCAAAGTGGCGTCAGCAATCGATACCACGACAACAACAACAATTAAAATCAATGTATTTCCTGTCGATACGAATTCCGTAGAGCATAATTTAATGCATAATTCGACAACAACACATAAAACAGTTCCAACCAAAGCCGAACAAGAATATTCTGTCTATAATGTGCCGAAATTCATAGATTCAATAACTGATTATCCATCGCCAACATTACAGCATCCAACAACACATGTTCCACCACATTTAGGTGGACCATCAATGCATGATGATTCGAATATGCCAGAGGAAACTGATTACAATGTGATTATAGCGATATCGGTCAGTGTTGTGGGAATAATCGCATTAATTCTGCTCGTCGGTTTCCTGTATGTGATGAGAAAAAGACAAAAGCAATTAACATATGGTCAGCGATGTCGTCCAGTCAGTTTAGATGCGTACAGTTTGGATAATGTTTCTGTGTACAACAGTGTAAGGCGTAAAGGAGCGTTAAGAGCATCGAAACGATCATACGGAAATGTCGCCTTCGATGATCCGTCTCTAAAACATAATGTACTCAATGTACAGGAATTAGCGAAATACATCGAGAAAAAATCCATCATATACGAAGAATTCAAAGATGTTCCTCAGATAATCGCCAGACCAGATGAAGTTCCAGCAGGCTGTGAAGATAAGAATAGGTAAATATTGATCAGATAAAGATTTGTTATTTTAATCGAAATGTCGAATCATTATTGATATCGTTTTTGAATATTTCAGATACGCAAATGTTGTACCATTACCTGAAACACGAGTAATATTACAACGTCAAAATGATGATGACAAAACGGAGTACATAAATGCAAATTATGTCAGAGTAAGTAACAATGATGAAGAGATGATGATAGTGGGTGGTGGTGGTGGTGATATTGTAGAGATATGTAGAGAATTGTAAAATGAAAAATTTTTTAATATCATTTTTATTGTATTTTTAGGGTCCAAAAGATCAACCAAATTACTATATTGCATGTCAGGCACCATTAGAAAGTACTGTATCAGATTTTTGGCGTATGATATGGGAACAAAATTCACGTGTCATCATAATGGCAACTGATCTTGTAGAGAATGGTATAGAAAAATGCGCTGAATATTTACCGACATCTATTGCATTAGATAATCATGTAACATTCGGTGATTATCAGATAACATTAAAAAGTCGTGAAGTTAAAGAGAAATATGCAGTATCTATATTACATTTAAAGAATACCGTTACAAATGTATGGCGTGAAATAACACATTTTTGGTATAAATGGCCAGAAACTGGTGTACCAACAGATGAAGCTGGTATTATTGCAATGCTATTAGAAGCAAGAAGTTCATTAAAAGCATCACAAATTGATCAGACTGATAATAATAATGATAATAGTAATGATAATATTAATAATGATATAAAAAATAATCGAGATAATGGTGAAACGATAAATGATGATAATTGTGAAGATGATGTATCATCAAAAAAAATGAATGGTATTGGTAATCTAAAAAATAGCAATGAAACAATAGCAACAAATGGTGGAAGTGTAGAAAAATTAACGAAAACATCAACACAAAAAACTCAAGGGTATGTAATTTATAAAATAAAAAATAATTTATTTATAATTTAATTTAATTTAATTTAATTTTTTTTTTTTTTCACTTTTCTTTTTTTTTTGTAATAAATTATAGATCCCTTACTGTACATTGTTCACCGGGTACTGGACGAACTGGAACAATAATTTCTTGTGACATAGTTTTAAGAAGTTTAGAAACACCGAAACGTTCTGTCGATATACCACAAATTGTATATTATGTACGTCGTGGACGTGCTAGTTCTGTTCAAACAAAAGAACAATACGAATTTATATATAGGGTAGCTAATATGTATGCAAGTAAAATATCAGGACCAATTAATGACAATTAGAATTTGATAATTTTTTTTTATTATTATTTTTTATTTTTTTCACTTTTTCTACTACTACTATATCACATACAATATTTATGATATTAGAATATATACTGTTAATTAATTAATTATGAATATGATATATATAATCGTAGATACATACATATATCGATCGATTTGTAATAAGTAATACAATGTAAAAAAAAAAATATCAAAATATTTACTTTTTGTTATTTTTTTCTTCTTTTTTATTGTAAGCAACATTTTATAAAGATTTATATATGTAAATTTATTATTATTATTGTTGTTATTATTATTACTATAATCAATCAATGCGCACGTAAACATTCCAATTATTATTATTATTATTATTATTAAATAATAGATTTTACTAGTAAAAATTTTTACTGTGAAAACGAGATAGAGGAGATGCAACAACAAATTCAGTGATCTATACAATTATTATTATTATTATTATTATTATTATTATTATTATATTATATTCCGTAGTGTATATATATTCATTTACATTTACATTTATATTCAAATTTGTGTATTATTATTGCTTTATTTTCTTTTCATTATTGTTATATTATTATTATTATAAAATTATTATAGTTGCAATTTTTCTTATTATTCTTCTTCTTTGAATTTAAAGAAAAATGATAAAAATTATTCAAAATATATATGTATTCTTTTTCTTTTTTCTTTATTTTTTGTATTCAATTTACTCTGTTAATTAGTTAATTGCTATGTATATTATTTTTTTTTTTTTTGGTTTTATTTTCTATATTATTTCAAATTTAATTTCATTTTTTATTTGTTGTTTTTTCTTTTTAATTTTTCTATTATAATTTTTGAATTCATTATTGTGATATTTATTGTGTATTATAAACGAAAAGAGAAGAAATGAAAATTAAAAAAAAAAAAAAACAAAATGTACCTTAGGTAATAGAAAAAAACAAACATAATAAAAATAAAAATAAAATAAAAACAAATATTCTTGTATTATATTGCAAACTACATTATTTACTTATGTAGATGAAAAACAAAATGTAATACATATGTATAAAATTAATTAAAAAAAAAAACAAAAACATAACGAAGATGTTGAGAAATTATATGTAGATAAAATTGTGTTTATATAATAACACATTTTATAAACAATTATTATTTAAAAAATTAAAATAAATAAATTCATAATAAAAATGATTTTCTATAAATTTTTTCAATGTTTTTTTTTTTGTAATAGAATTCTGCCATTTTTTAAATTTTTTAGACAAAAATTTGCTTATTGGAAAATTATGAGCCCCTAGTACTTTTCTAAAATTTGGATCTTGCATCCAATTTCAAAAATATTTATTTGAAATTTTTGAAATAAAGATCTAGTTTTTCAAATATGAGCTTCATGGTATGATCACCAGATACCACTAATAGTGGTAAGGAAAAAAGTGTTCTGTACAGAATATTTTTACATTTAAAAAATAGATGGCGTTAGAGAAATTATAAAAAAAGGTACAATTTTCTCAACGGAAACGGAAAACGGTAAATTGGAATAAAATACAAATTTTTTTTTAAACTTTTAATTTATACATATATTTTTGTTTTTCATAATAATAATCTAATATAAATTTTACATTTCTAATAACATTCATTTTAAAAACTGTTAGTGTTTTTTTCTTTTGTTAATTTTCCAGAAAAAAATTTTAATCAAATTTTCTAGACATTTTTTCTGCTTTATATTCTTTTGATTATGTATAAATCAATATAATATGTAATTTGTATATAATTTATGTATGTTACATAATTCTTATTTATTAGTAATACAGATAATTTAATCAGTTTTTTTTATTATTGCTTTATAGTTCTCAAGACTTTTTTTTTTCTGTTAGAAGAAAAATATATTTCTTTTTAAATATTTTAAAGAAAAGTACTCTTTTACACTACATATATGTAGATTCAGTAGTTAAGATAGTTTCTCCTTTTTTTTTTCTTTTTTCAACACTTTTTAAAATAATAGAAATTAAAAAATTTTATTTAAACGAAACTGTATAAATATTTTACGTTACTCGAAACTTTTTCATTATTCGATGTTTTGCTATGAAATCCATTCATCACATATTTTCTGATACGTTCAGTCATTCACCAAAAATCATTACACAAAAAATCAATAATTAAATTTTCATAAAATTTTTTAATTGACTGGGATTCTAATCAAATTTTTTATTACAACTAATAAACTTGCCAAAGTAAATTTTTTATTTTTATGATGTAATATGTATTTAAATGCATAACACATCTGTATTTCTTTGGCTCGGTAATGGCAGCTTTTATTTGATTTCAGATTTATTTTGAATTTTTGTGTTTGTATTTTATATTTTTATTTCAACTTTTTATAAGAAAAAAAACAAAAAAAAATAATATTTGAAATGTTTTTCATTCAAAATTATACATTTTATGCTCATTATATAGAAAATTTCCAGTCTTTTTAAAATACGAATTCATACAAACACGAAACAATTTTCATGTGAAATAAATACATAAATACCTACTACAAAAATTTTTTTTAAAAACTTATAATATTTTTGTTATTATTTGTTTGTTTGTTTTTTTAAATTAAAATCAAACATTTTCGATTTGATGTGATTTTTGATTAGTAGTAGATTAAATTTTATAATTTTTGTTAAATGAAATAAACGAAACTAAAATTAGAATTAAAATTTAAAATTAAATATGTACTTTGTTAAAAACAAAAAAACCAAAACAAAACATTTCAAAATTATTTGCACACTTCAATTCCTTTAGGACAAAAAAACAAACAAACATTCAAAAACGAATCAAATTTTCAATCACAGTTAAGACTAATTTTATAGAATTTATAAGAATTTTGGTAAGTAAAGTAGTAGATTCAGTCAACTCCACAACAGCAATTAATGATGAATCTAATGCGTTAATTAATTTTTTTTTTCTTTTTAAATCAAAGCAGCACTTTAAAAATTAGTCTATGTAATCATTGTCATTTACATACAAAAAAAAAAAAAAAACATTTTTTTTCTCTAATTATTACAACCGTTAAATATGTTTATCAACCAATTATGAATTATTTTTTTTTTTGTATTTTCTTGATAAAATTTAAAACTTTTATCTTTCTAATTCCAATTGTTCCAATTAATTAATTAATTAATTAATTAATAATTTTAAATAAAATACATAAATGTGGTTATCATTATTAAATTAAATTCTAAATTAATTTTATCATTCCGAAATATTTTTTTCTTATTTCTCTTATACTATTGACAGACACACTGCAGAGATAAACCACGGTTATCTCAAAAATGGTTTACCGATAATCTGGTATGGGTGACACATTTAAATTGAGGTGAACTAGTTTAAGTATTCATACGACATCTGTCGAGATAAATTCAAACACTAAATTCTTTTTCATCTAGTCAGCATGTTAGTTGAAATTTGGTTTGACAGTTGGTTTAATTATTAAAAAAAAAAAAAAATAACACAAACGTCAAAGATAACTGAGTTCGAACTTGGTTAACAAGATAACTGAGTTCTAGAAATTTGGTTAACTTAATCGAGTTCTGAAAGTCGGTTATCGTAAAGATAAACCAGAAAACTGAAATAACCATGGTTTATCTCTGCAGTGTGTCAATAGTATTACTCTCTTTCTAGTTATGTATCTACATGTGTAGTACGTACAGTATTTAATAATTTAGAAATTTTCTCATGAAAAATTACTAAAATCTGTTTTTAATTTAATGGTAGGTTTCTGTAATACAGATCGAAAACTATTGTCAGATGTTGATTTAACTGAATCTGTTTCTGTTGTTGAATTTCCATCATTATTATTGTTATTATTGTTGTTGTTATTGTTGTTATTATTAATTGATGATCCACCAGTTGTCATTGCAGATGATTGATGTTGATGATTATTACGTATTGCAGTTTCTAATTTTTGACGTAGCTCAGATGATTGGCTCATTAAAGTTTTAAATTCTTTTGGATATTTTGGACCGATTTTCATTAATCTTTGTATGGATTGATCGTGTAATTGACGTACATATTTTGCTGATGAACGTAATTTTGATGGTTCAATTAAGAAATTAATTAATACCGGAACTAATAATGTTAGCATTTGAATACCTGTTTGGATGAATGGAGAATAGAAATTTTATTAAAATTAAAATTTTATTTAATAGAAAAATTATTAAAATACACTACTACTAGATAAATATGAGTATTATAATGATTGTATCATGATTTATGAAAAAAATTAAAAAAAAAATAAATAAATAAATAAAGTTAAGAGTTTTGGTATGAAAATGAAGAATTTGTTTTACTTTGTTTATGAATATTTTGTGTGTATTTTTCAATGTGAATTATTGTTTTTAATTTAATTTTCAAATAATTTTTTTGTTTTCGTTACCTTGCATTAAATTTCCTGTAGGAAACGTGTTCAAATTAAATTTAAGAAGAAAAAATTCATATAAATCAATTCAATTTTAAATTAAATTCATGTGAAATTTTTACAAATTTTAGCCAATAATTCTTATTTTGATTAGTTGGAAAAAAAAAATAAAATTTTCTTTCTTTTTTTTGACTTCATTATCGTTTCATTAAAAATATAAAAAAAAAAAAGCGAAAAGTATAAAATGAAAAAAAATTTTGTTCACTTACGATTTTGTGGTTCAGCCAATTCAATCAAAGTTTCCACGGTATTGATACCCTCCAACACTAATGACAATTCAATTTCATTTTTCGGTGATTTTGCATTCTCAACGTACAATCCTTCAATGATTCGTGGCGCTAAAGCATGTATATACGGTGCTGAAACTTTTAAATCAGCATTTGCAAATATCGAACGAATCGTTTGAATCGATTTCAATTTCACTATCAAATTATCACTCTGTAAGTACTGCCTGTACAAATTTATGCATGGATATTGAAGTGATGGTGCTGATACAACACTGTGGCCAGCATGTAAAATGAATACGGCTATTGCCAGCATCATTGTGACTTCATCGACTTTCGTTTCATCACAACCAGTCTTCGTTAAATCGATTATGCTTGCCAGTGCACTTTGAAGGAATTTTCTCCATTCAGTAAATGAACGTTCATCGTTTGCATACCGATCGATACAAACTGCTTTTAGACAATGCAAAGCTGACTGAATTGGACCAGAATTTGCGATGACCGTCTGATCATGAATAGATTTTGTGGCCACTTCTTTAATGATGCCAGTCGTTAAATACAAGATCGTTGGAATAATGGATGTGGCACCTATGCAAAAGAAAATACAATGATCAACATCAAATTAAAATTGAATGAAAATTTACCTTTAGGAGAGCATAATTTTGGCAATGCTTCTGCACATTGTAGCCCACTAGATACCAATAATCCACTATCTTCACCTAACATAACTGTACCGGGAGTATTTTTCTTTGCCATCTCCTTTCTCAGCTGATCTGTTGTCAACTTGGAACTACTGCTTGGATTCATTGTGGGTATTTGTCGTACAAATATGCACAAGCAAACTTCAAGAACTGCATAAACATGAGATTTACCAGGAACTATTTCGCCATTTTCACCACCTTCACCCAAATTGTCCAGTTCTTTTGATAAATCTGTTTTCCCTTCGTTATCATTCAATTCTTCTAGGCGTTTTGATTTTTCATCTTCTAGGCTTTCTCTAGCTGCAGTTATCGTCTGTTTTAAAATTTCTGTGCACAGCAGCTGAACTAAGAGACTGTCTCGAGTCAATATTTGTCTATGCAGCACATTGCATAATTCAATCGTTAGTGATTTATCTTTGACCAGCATTTTTCTGGCCCATTCAGAATCGAAAATTGTGTACAAAGCCTGTAAACAGCTAATTACTGATTTTGGCTTTTCGCTTGTTCTAGTGCTGCAAAGAGCCTCCATACAAATTCCAAAAATCATGTGAAATCGGTCGGCACTCAAACTTCCGTGTGTAATCGTGTTGTTATTGTCATAATTGGATCTGTTTGTTGAGTCATTGTCATTTGGTAATTTGTCTGGATCAATACTAGTATCGAACCCACCGTCATTTAGCCACAGTGCTGCTGCATACAAAATTGGGGGCCATGAAGCCAAATAATGTGGCTTCGATGAATGTATTGTGTCAGTTGTATAAAATGCGCCACCGTCATGTGGTAGTTGACTTTGAAATTCTGGCGGTAATAGTAGTAACGCGTGATCTTTTAAGGCAGCCAACCAATGAGTCGACAAATTGTCTAATTCAGGTTTTACTAGGGACAAAAGACTCTCTCCACGACTTTCAAAGTCACCGAAATCTCCGTCATCATCTCCGTTTCCATTGTTGTTTGTCGACATTCCACCAATGCTGTTCATGTTGCTCGACAGTTTCTTTTGGATCATACTTGCTGGCGCCGAACCATTACCAATCATTGCTACTATATAAACCTCTGCCCAAGCCTTCAAAATACTCAATTTCTCCAAAGTCGCCATACTCTCGTTGTACAGTTGAGTACTGTTCGTTTTTGTATGCAACTTTGAAAGACTCGACACTAAAAGTTGATGGACGCGTCGTAAATCGTTCAAATCTCTAGCTACTCCAGATCCAATCCAAGCTGAACATACTTCGCAAGCTGCAGCTGTCACATGTGACGGAGTTTCTGGTGAAAATGCAGGTCTTAATGCTGCGCCAACTTGAGCCTGAAACTGTTCAAGCAATAAGTGACCAGGAAATTCTGGCTCTGGAACTCCAGCGAATTTGTCAATGATTTCTTGAAGAGTTCTTAGACCTTCTAATCGCAATTGATCTGAATCACTTGTAGCTGCCATGAATGACATTCTTATCAAGTCCGAAAGATGTAAAATCAAATAGTCACCCCTTGACTTTGTCATTTGAGCTTCCTTCGCTTGTAAAAGATCGAAATGAATAGGATTCGCTGCTTCACAGGTCGCGATAATTTTTCTGACGCACTCGGCAGCAAAAACTCTTGTAGGCCAACGCGGTTGTACTGCTGGATGTGTGGAGGTATTTTCTTCTGCATGATATTCTGTCACGTCATCGTCATTTTCATTTTCATCATTTTCAAGCGAGTCATTCTTTTGAGTGTCATCGTTTGAGTTATCAATTGCAACTGTGAGCACATTTTTGCAAAGATTCAACCACTGAGTCAAATTATCAGAGGCTAACATTTGAAGCATCGAAGTGAGTGTGTCATGGATATTTTTTATCATTTCTGGATCAGTTTCAGTATCGAGCATACCAAAAAGAATTCCTGGAAGACCTGAGTCAGTTATAGTTAGGCCTGGGCAGTCGTCAGCCGTCAAAGATAGTGCATGTTCACAAACTTCTTTGGCTTCCCGTTGAGCTAACTGTCGTAAGCATGATACCGCTGCTTTTCGTAACATCAAATAGTTGCTCGAGAGCGTTTTTACTAGTGTAGGAACAAGCGACGATAAATTAACGTGGCGTGGAGCGAACAGATGTAATTGCTGTAAACATCCAGTTGCTTCAGCCTGAACTAGTGGATCAGAATGTGATTGCATTACAGCTGAAGCACACATGAACGAAGATCTCATTGTACAAACGGATGAAATGTTGCCTTGCAATTCGGGACCCATGGTGGTTATGAGGGCATTCAATACTCGTCCAATGCACTGATGAACATCAACATGCGACTGCGGTACAGACAACAAAAGCTTCAAGCATAGTGATAAAGTAGGTTCGACGTAGCTACGGAACATTGGACCTCCAGAATCAGCAATTAATGAAAGCGCATACAGTGACCAAACTTGAACAACGGGCGAACTTGTGTCCTGGGCTAGTGCCAAAAGAATTGATACACTTGTGTTCAAATGCTGGGAAGATCCCATACCACCAACATAACGATGTAAACATCCCAAAGCTAATGAATGACCGGTTCTTGTTACCACATCTCTTGCAGATTTCAACTTATCGAAACTATTCTGTGCCAGTTCAGCTGTGAATCTCGAATCGCCGACCACTTGTGCAATTCTCCCTAACGCTTCTCCCGCAGCACATCTTAAAGTTGAATTGGCACTCACCAATGCGCCAATTATAAGATTTGTTGCACTTTTCTTCACTTCTTCTTGCCCAATTCCACTCTTCGATTCCGTTAGACCTTTTAGTCCGCTCAAAAGTGCTGTAAAAATGTTCATTTGCACTGCTTCTTGACGAGAACTTTTCGCCTGTCTTATACATTCTGCAAAATGTTCGAGCATTTGCAATCTGTGTTTGTTAGCAACTCTCGGAAATATTAATCCGAACAGAGTTACTGACATATCGATGACGGCAACTCCGAGAGGTAATGGGCCTGGACATTGTTCATTTTTAGGCACTGGTCGATACAGACAACAAAGATCATGCTCTAATGCCCCAGATCCTGCAGCACTGTTCGGTTGAAGCTAAAAGTATTTTTAAATCACAGATTACTTACTTTTCTTTTCTTTGTAAATGTACAAGAAAATAAAAGGAAAGACAAAAATTGGCAAGCGAAAAGAAAAACACTACTTGCCAAAAACAAAATCAAAAAATAATTTGAAAAAAAAATTTAGTATTAATTTTTTAAAAAGCCAAATGAAAAATCAGCAAAATGACTCACAAAAACTACGTTAAAAAATCTGAAAATTTTTGAAAAGCAAAATTTATAAATTGGCTAGAGCTAGAGGCGAAATCATTAAAAAGAATTTTCCTTTTGTGGTGTGATGGGTAAATTTCTTCTACAAGAAATTAGCGAATATTCACTTCACTTCAAAGAAACGTTAATTTTTGAATAAGAAAATGATCAACGAATAAACGAAAAAAAAGGAAAACTAAAAAACAAAAACTGAAAAACTAAATGCTGGTGCTCTTCACTACTCAAACTTACATGTTCCCCATCGAATTTTCGATTAGGTTCCATCTGTTGCACGAGTAAAAGAAATCACATAAATGCATAAGGAACAACGTACAGGAAAGACATTAAATAGTTCAGTTGTCTTTTTTTTCTTTTTTTTTTTTTTTCAATATTTAAATAACGAATATTTTCTTACCTGATCTTCAATCGTTTTATGATCGGTTTCCTGTAACCATGTTCCAAGAATAATCGAATCGTCGGCATGACAGAGAGCTCGAAGTAATGAATTTGTCGTATTTGCAGGATTTTCTGATAGCGTGAACTCAGACACTAGCATCCGTAACAGATGAGTGTATGACGATTCCAATGAATTGGGAGGTAGCAATGACAATGTCTCATACAAACGAAGACGAACCATAGCTGCAGGTGCTTTCAAATGTTGACCATAATTTCTTAGGACCGAAGAAATGCTGGAAATTCAATTCAATTTTAATTTCTTTAAAAATTTTATCAAAATTCTGATTACAACTCACTTAACGAGCATTGCTAATGCACTTTCGATCGGAATCAAAAGTCTTCTATTAATATCATCCGTAACCAAATCAGGGCAATACAACAAGAAACTGTGCATAACCGATAGAGCTCCTGCTCTACCTTCTAATGTTACTTGCCACGTAAATGAATCACCTCTGGCCTTTTCTGATTCCAGTTCTTTTGCAGATCGAGGAAATGAATTACGCCACAGCAACAGCATTCTCGGAAGCAAACCTTTTACAACAGGTGATCCGAGAGTCATTATTGCGCCGATTAATAGCCATCCTGCTTGAGTTCGATTCAAAGATAAACGGCTGTTTTGACTGGCAGATCGTAAAAGTTCTTCGGCTGTATTGAAGACTACTTTGCCTCTAGTGTGTGGAATTCCCAGCGGAGAGAACCGTACACTACCTAGAACAGCCGCCAAAGCACTGCTATATCCAGCTATTGCTTCTGGAGACGATCTCATCTGTTCGATTGCATCAACAAAACGATCAACCAATGGAGTTATTTGACTCGGAATAGCGACACATATGCATCTACATGTTAAAAAAAAAAAACACAAATTTAGACAGTTTAAATGTTAGCTCTATCAAATTAGAAATTTCTCACCTTAAACACCATGCTGCTGCTAATCTGGCAGCTGCAGATGGATGAATTAAAACTGCACATATCGCATCAATAAAGTTCAGCGATTGATCATTCAACAGAATCTGTGCAGTCGTTCCAAGGCTCAACACTAAACTGCCCAACTCTTGTAATGCACAAACCAGCAAATGTTGACTGAATAATGTCTCTTGATTGGAATCCTTCGCATTTTCCGGATTAAAGTCAATTGAATTCATTTGCTTAGCGATTATATGAATCAGTTCTTTGCATGCAGATGATTGTGCTTTTTCGCCAAGCATTTTTCCAATTATCGATCGTAATATAAAATTTATACATTTTCTGGAGTAAACAGCATCGACATGAGAAGAAGCTGCTTTCGGATTTGCGACCAAATCAAGAACATGAATTAGGAACGTTTGAAGATTTCTTTCAAGCCAAACACTTCCCATATACTGAACGAAAATCACGTATGCATGTGTTACACCGACCCGTACTTCGCGATTAACACCGGAACTACCTTTGATTATTTCTCCCGTACCTTTCAGAAACGACACACCGCCACGTAAAAATCCAGACATTAAAATCCCAAAAGCTTCGTCCAGAGATGTGACTTTTTGTTGCTGATTTTTCATTTGTTGTGATGTTGGAGATTTCTTATTGTCGGTATTATGCTGAGTGAAGGCTAAATAGAATTAATTTAAATTCAAATTTTAAATTTTAGTTTGCATGTTAATTTGTTTGGTAATACTCATAATTAGGTACCTAAAAGAGTTCCCAATAATTTCGCAACAGCACATCGAACTTCATAGTTACTTCCGTCGAATGCTCTAAAGCATAAAGTTGCCAAACTTTCTAGTTCTGTTGTATACAAGAATGGAGCATGATTTATCATTTCCAGAAGACATCGAGCGGCTGCTACACGAACTGCCATTACACGATCAGTCAAACAATGTCTGGTCGCCTTATAAATATCTTTGTGAACATTTGATATTGCTGTACCCATACCAGCACAAACCTATGGTTTCGAAATCGAAAATAAATTTGAAAGGATTTTTAGATAAATGTAAAATCAAATTAATTTGGTAAAACAATCAAAAAATCTAATATGAACCTTTTCTAATGTAATCATAATTTCGATCCTTGTCTGTGACTCAGCACTTCGCAATGATCTTAATAGAATTTGAACAGTCTCTTCGTATGATCTACCCATCATACGTCCCAATTTTTCATACATACATCCAACGATACAAATTGCAGCTCTACAATTCCAATTCATTGAAAATATAATGATCGATTATTATCGGTATCTTTTTCGATAGAAATAATTTCACTTTTATTTTTACTTTAGTATAGAAATATAAACTTACAATTTTGTTGGTAGAAAACTTGGTGAATCATCTTTATTCTTTAATATATCATTACATGTATTTACCGTATCGAATAATAGGAATGTATCACCGACCGAAAATAATGTCGCTAAACAATTTGCAATTAATTTTCTAGTTGGTGGTCCTGGTGCACCTTGTATATGTGATGTTAATTGCTGTACCAATTTTTTTTGACATTCTTTTATATCAGATTTTTGTGCAGCTACCAAAATTTTATCTAAGAAACGTAACCATTCGAATACGAATACCGGACGTTTCTGTTCTGGTATCTGTTTCAGTGCGTCTTCATTTAATGTCAGACTATGTGATAGTTCCATTTCAGCTGTTGTTGGTGTTGTTGTAGGCGTTGTAGCCGTTGTTATTTTTGTAAAATTTGAATTTGAATTTATATTTGTAGTATTTGTATTATGACGATGTAAAGTTCTGTAAATTGAAATGTAAAATCATTTTTTTTGTTTTTTTGTTTTGTTTAAACTTAATTTTAACGAAATCGAAGAGAAAACATTTGGATATGAGTATAGAATAAAAAATTTATTTCAATTCATATTCGAAAAATTATAATCCTGAATTTGAATCAATGAATGTCTTCAAAAGATTTTTACATGAGCCAGAGCCAGAGCCATTAATTAAATTAATTTCACGTAGTCTATTTCTCTTTCTCAACAAAATATTATTGAGAATTGGAACAAATGACAGTTATTTTTTCTTCAATATATACATTTCGTATTGTTATAAGATTTTGTACATATTTCTTGAATTTATTTGTCACTTTTTTAATTGAAATTTTATCCCAATACTTTTTTGAGAGTGTTCACTCAGTTGATATATGTATGCATATTTAAAATTTTGGGGTATATGTATTTTAAACTAATTTATTGTGACTAAGTACACGGCGTAAACATACATACGTATACAATTTAAAATTAAAAAAGATTTGTTTTTGAATTCAAAAATAAAGTCAAGAATAAAAAAAAATTTCATAAATTCTAAATAAAAACTGAAACAACAAAAAGAATGCTCGTTCTTGACCCCAATATCTCTTCATATCTACATTATACGCTATGCGTGTATGCTCCTAAATATACTATACTTCTATGGTCCTATATTTATTAAAATAAAAATATAAGAATAATTTTTTTTTTGTTCTTTAATTATGAAACTATCTAAAATTAAGTCAAAAGTGAAAATAACAAAGTACAAAAAAAAAAAAAGGCCATTACTTTTTCTTCTCATTTTCTCACATCATACACGTGTACATACGTGCTTGATTCATTAAGTAACCACCACCACATGTTTCTAGGCACATATCTATGACTGACTATAATAGGTGATGGTCATAGTGCACATATACCCAGAGAAGCAATTTTTAACAAACTCGTCGTATACGTATGTAAGGTATGAAATTTGTACCTAACTACGTTGATGTTCATACTTCATATTCATACATAGTATGCACTTAGATGATAATTAAATGAATAAAACTACATACGTACTTTAAGAACAAAAAAGCGAAAAACAAAAAGTAAATAAACAAAACAGTGTCACATTCTAATCTCATGCCTATGCCTCTATAGAGATGTACGTACATACGTATGATGATGATTAATGAGTGTGTACTGTGTAGCTAGTTGAACATCAGAGAATAGATACAGAATACAAATAAATAACACGAGAATAGTCAAATATTAGTATGTATCTACAATATGTGTACTACACATATGTGACTTATCATTCTATACAGTTACCTGTGCAATCAAAATGTAGGTACCTACATAATATTGTACATAATTATGTATATGGGAATGTACTATCTACATACTCAGTACATATGGATATGCAGATGATGATTTTTTGATTTCTAACATCTAACATGTGAAATGTGAAATTTACTTTTTTATTTTTATTTTAATAAAAATAAAATAAAATTTCTCGTTTTTCATTCATTCATTCATTCATTATGAGACTATGGGATTGGGAAGAAAAAAATAATTCAAATCTCTCATGTACAAAAAACAAAAATGTAACACGAGAATACGGTGTATTTTTAAATGATCATGGGAGTACACTTTTTGACACATGAATTTTAGCAGTCTTAAATTTTCAGGTATTGTAAGTGGTGGTGGGTTCATAAAGTTAACACTGCATTAGCACTAAAGTAACATGTCCAAACAAAGCGTTCAAAAAGTAATTATGACTAAAACCATCTGGTTAATTTTTTCAACACATCAGTAACACTAACACTAACACAATAATTGCAACATAAAATTCGATGTTGCGCTTGCGATGACTACTTAGACTAAAATTTTTTATGTTTCTATATTCAGTTTTAAAGTAAAGTAACACAACACAAATGTGAAAACCTCATAAAATTCATCAGTTGCGTAAAAGCATCGTAACACAAAAATTTTAATATACATACATATTACAGTAACATTGAAACAACATTTCTGCAACACTGCAACGTCATGATTACTAAATGAACCCATCCCATATTTTGACTACAAATGAAGAATTATGTCTAGGAAAGTGAATTGTGATTATCATGTAAGATCCTTGAATTTGCAATTAAAAAAAAGGCAACAACTGAAATCATCAAATTTGTCGAAATAACAGAAAATATGTAGGTATAATGGTTTACAAAATAATCGCACAATTCATCATCAGTAGTCAACAAAATACATAAAAATTAAATACTGCCCATATTCATGTGTCGAAGAGTGAATATGCAAGGAATAAAAGATTTGTTTTTATTTTTTTTTTGTCGTTGTTGCTGTTATCTTGTCTTATATTTTAATTGAAAAGTATCACAAGAAAATTATTCATTTTTTACAAATAGATACAAATGAATATGAATGTGAATATGAAAGTGTAGGTACCTATACGTACTTATATGAAAATTATCCTTTATAAAGGAAATTAAAAAAAAATAAATTTTTTTTTGTGTTTCATGTTTTTGCTATAAATATAAATAATTGTATTCATACATATAAAATCTAGCATATATGTATGTACATACATGCGTGCAAAACATTAAAACATGACTATGCTATATTATGATGTTATGCTATTGCTCTATGTATAAGTACGCTACTATTTAATTTCTATCTTATTTTTGTATATGCGAGTATACTGATAATTTTCTTTTGCTTTCTTTTAAATTGTACAAAGATTGCATTGTAATTTCTGCTGTTTAATGATAATAATAATTAAAAATCTAAAAGTATAGACATTGTGTATGTAGAATGAATAGATAGAGAAATCTTTAAGTGGTACATTAAATACATTTTCATGTGCGTGTATAGTGTAGATTATGTAGATTTTTCAAGGTGAAAAAATTCATATTTTTATTTTTTATTTTCAAATTCTTTTCGTTCCTTCGAAGAGCTCTAAGGTCTAAAATCTAAGCAAGGAGAATATTCTTTATGCATAGGTTATTCAAATTTCACACGAAAACACTACATGATTTATAATCGTTATTATCGAGAATGAAATTAACGTTTCTAAAGGCCGTTGTAAAGCCAAAATATGTAATAGTCGTAAAACGTATACTTTTAATTTTAAATAAATCAACGCACTGAATAAAGTCAACAGTTATACGGCTTGGAAGCCAGCATATTGATGTCAGCTAAACTCAATGCTCGAAAAATTTCTTTCATCTAAATTTAATTACAATAGTAATTAATAGATATTTAACAGGAGCTTAAAGGCCTAAATATGGTTCACCATCACCGTCAAAATGAACACAAAATCGACTTGAGCACAAGAAATTAACTTTTTTTCAAAAAATATTTTTAAATTTTATAATTTTCTTATTTTTTCGTCATAATCAAACAACACTGTAGAATAAATTAAAAATAATAAACACCTAAATATACTAGAATTTGGGTTATGTACTCAGTGACGGTGATGGTCAAAAGTAGAAAGTTGATCAACTCTCATCGTCACCGCGTATATTTGAGAAATGATGGTGACGGTGAACCATATTCAGGCCTTAACTTTATTCTGTTCATAAAATCTAAAAAGCCAGCTTCAAAGCCAGAAAAACCAGTTCAGTAGTATTTCTAAATGAATTAATACTTGAAAACTTGTATTAACTACAAGTAAAATTTTTGACAAAGTAATCAATTTCTGGAAATACATATATGTATCTATAAATATTATTTTTAAGAAAAATCAAATTCATCACTGATAAAATTTACGATAAAAAAAATGATTTATAAGAAGCGTAAACATCCGATAAATCATCCAACTCAACTATGTACATATCTATCTCGAGTATATCTTCTACATAAAATATACATAAGTGTATATTAAACTTTTGGTAAATTACGATTACATATTACAATTTTTCATATAAATATACAGAACCGTGCAAAACCCGCATGTTGTATGGTATTATGGTATAATGTAATGTCTGTGTAAATTTCATAAACTTTATATAAGCTCGCGCTAAATCCACTAACCAATATTCTTGTTGACTTTGAATATTATTATTTTTATCCAAAACTAAATCACACTACCACTGTATGATGGAATAATTTAAAGGATTTTCTAGTTTTTTTTTTTTTTTATATATTAACTGTTCTGTAATTTACGTTTTTATTTTTATTTTCATTTATTTTTTCTTTGGTGTATTCGTTTTTATTTATTTCTAGATAAATAGAAAATAAAATGAAACTGAAAAAAAATTCTATAAAAAACACAAAAGAATATACTAATACAAAATATGTATATAGTATTCTTTATATGCTACATGTATGTAAGTGATGAATGGATAAACGATGTACTATTATTATTGCCTTTTTTTTACTTTATTGTATGTTATAATAAGGATTTGATTCTTTGTGTCTGTTCTTCTGTTCATTCTTATATTATTGTTTTGCCAAAAGATACCAGATACCAATATACCATACCATACTAGATACCAGCGATATTATGAAAAAGCCTTACACAATGTACAGTTTAATGGTCAAATGAAATAATATTTTCATTTCAAATATTAAATGTTGTAAGATTTTTTTTTATTATGATTCCCGCTGCTGATAAATTGTAATTATATACGTCCATAGTATGTATTGTATTATACCATGCCATTTATAAAAATAGAATAAACGAATTGACAAATTACATGAAATCATGATATTTTAAGAAATTGAATGATATTACACCACATACAAAGGCACATATCTGTAATGTAATGTATATCCAGGAAATATTTATATATATCTACAATAAACCAAACAGAAATACATATAAATAATCTAAAAAATAAAAAGAAAAAAAAAATAAATTCGATATCTTAATTGCCAGTGTTTCGGTTTTTATCTTTTCTTTTTCTCTTCTTTTATTGAGTAAACTTTTCAATTATTTTTTAAATTTTCCTAAACCAAGAAAAAAAATATTATACATATGTATATGCAAAAAAAATGCACAATTCCTTTTTCTTTTATTATTATTTTATTCTTGTTAAAAAATTAAGAACAAAAGCCAATATGTACATATAAAAGTAGATTAATGCAACTAGGACTATATATTAAGTTTGTTCGGAAGTGGTACATTACATGCAGTTATAGACTATTAAAAAACAAAAATATATTATATAGAACATTAGATAGATGATAATAGAAGAAAAAATGAAGAATATTGTGACTATAAAGCAACGACAATAACAACTATGGTACTATGGACTATGGTACTACTCATCACGTACTTCTTATAAACGAAAATAGAATTTCAAGAGTACCTACTTCAGTACAGTATCCTTTTTGAAAGCTTTCAATTTTCAAATACATAATGCATTTTTTTTTTTTAATAAAAAAGGAAAAAAAAAACATTAAAATAAATTACGAATATTAGAATGGTAGATGAATAATAATTTTTATTTTTGAAGAGAATAAAAAGGAATAAAGATTTATTTATTCGTCAATATGTTGGTTCAGATTTAGTTTCAAAATTTCAATCATTATTATTTAGTATGTATGTCTTCAAAGTTGCAAGCTTTACTTCGTTAACTTGAGATCAAGTCTAATGGCTTGTCACAGAATCAGAATGAGAAAGACGATCATGAATTTTGCAAATCTTGACCAAAATTGACAATAAGCTTGAATAAATTGAACATTTTACACGTTTACAAGCGATTTAAATGAAAGCTTGCTGCAAGCTTGAAAATAGCCTGCGTAGAAATATTAAATATTTACATTCACATGTTTTTATTAAGTGACAATTCGGAAAACCAATCCGTAGAATTTCTTGATTGCCAAAATCTTCTTCAACATTTATAATCAAAGATATTTTTGAATGAAATGAATCGACAAAATTCGGGCTTTGGATTTCTTTCAATCTTTTGTATATCATTGTGTAACAAAATGTCAAAAGATGAGAAATTCATAATAGTTGAATTAGAACGATTTCATAAATTCAAGTATCCTTGCTAAAATTTAAGGTGTATGTAGTTAAAAATATTTACTGAACTTACGTAAAATTTTCTGACAAAATTCATTTATTTGAACTTCTCTATATTGATAAGCAAGCTTAAATTTATGAAATCTGTGCCATAACAATATTACGGAACCTTAAATTTATAAAAGCACCTCCCGGAATATGAACTGATCATATGACAGGTACTATAAGCTCCGAAGTTCAACGTGTGGTGAATATAAATAGTTACTGAGACTGAACTGTAGTCGAATAATCAGAACTTAGACATGGTTTGAATTTGAACTCCGAAGAGTGTGAATGGGACCTTAACATTCGTATATATAACAATTAACGATGATAAAACATTATTATCAAAAAGTGTATAAACTTCCAGCCATATACAATTTAAAGATAGACTGTGTCGAACTTTAATAATTCAATTTTTATTTACATACATGTACGGGTATGTATAGCGTATGAGATGAATAATAAATATGTTTTTTTTTTTTTAAGAAACTGTACCTGTACGTGTATGTACACTCATATAAATCTTATTTATTTATAAAATTCTCAAAGATAACCCATAATAGATAAGATAAAAAACGAATAATTTTTCGTTAATAAACAAAATTTTAAAATATTGTACAATGCAGTGTTACATATAATAAATTTTGATACTGATACATACATAATTATAAATGCTTGTAATGTCCATAAATAATGTATATGTGTATGTTTCAAATTTAATCGTATTCTACATCGTAATTATGATCGAAAAGAAGTTCTTTTAATCACAGTATTAAACTAGATCAAATAGATTATGCCTGATTGGATTTACAGATTACAATCATGAACTCAAATTTGGGTAATCAGAGCATTCAGAATGGCATTAGAGTAGTGCTTAGATTGATTAATCCGATCGTAATCACGAACTCAGCTTGTGTATAATGTATAATAAATAATATGTAAGTTTCACTTAAAATATACAAAAAATTTATGCAAAAATTCATATGAAAAAAAAAAATAAATGAATATGTATTTAAATTGAAAGTGAATAATATATGTAAATGTAACTCGTACGTTTAGTAGATTCATCTGTATTTGTATCTGAATCTATATGTATGTACATTTTAATATTCGATTTTATTACATATTTTTTTTTTTTTTTTTTTTTTTTGTAATTACATTTATTTTTTATCTCGGCTAAGTTATATTGTACCTGTAAAATGGCACAACATAGCACATAGCACTATTGTAAATAGAAACAGAATTGATGGTCACATTTTATAATTATGTATTGTGGTCACGTTTAATTCCAATTCATATGCATACATTTACGTTTGCAACATATTCATACATATACAATATATATGTAGGTGCGTTTCGTATCTACATTATACCATTATACATATTTCAAAAGTAATCAAATGAAAACTAAAAATATAATCGAAACAATTTAGATATCGCGTAATTATTGTAATTCATTTCATTTTCTGTTTTTTAATTTCCATTCAGTTTTTTTTTAGTTTTGGTTAACTTTATTTTGTTTCATTTTATTTTTTTTTTTTTTTTTCATTTTTGTGTTTTACGTTTCTATTTATTTTTTTTATTTTTTGTTTATTTTTACCTTCTTGCTTCATCCAGCATTTTTCTTATAACGGTGGGAGTTCTGACAAAGTTATCCATTTTTTTTTCTTTAATTAATTTTTCATGTAGTACCTACTACTACCTAATTCCTTATTTTTATTTTATTATTTTTTCAAAAATTAATTAAGAATTCTTATTGTTTCGTTTTGCAATTGTTAAGTATCTATTTTTTTTTCGTATTTCTGTTATTTTTAATTGTACATTGTTACTGATATAATGTACATACATAAACATATTCCTTTGTATACATGTGTATTGTTCGCAATTTCTTTTTTTTTTCAAATCTACATTTTTATTCCCTTTCTATTTGTTTTTTTTTTTTTATTTGAATTTTTGTTTTATTTTTATTTCATTTTATTTATTTATTTTTTCAACAATCACAGTATACCTACATTATAAACGTCTGATCAAAACAAACAAAAAAAAACCACACAGCAATTAATTAGCAATTTTATATTTTACATAAATACACACACAACTGAGTTAGATAATAGAGCAAGCAAATATACTACCTATATAAGAATAAAGCGATCAACTAAACTAACTAACAATTTACCGCATATTCTAATAATTATTCTAATACAATATTAAATTAAAATTAATTTTTATACTATTATTTTTATACATTACTCGTATTTTGATTTTCATTTTCATTTTTTTTTTCTAAATTTTATTTAAATAAATTTTAAATATCCGATATAAATGCATCTATACTTTATTTATGCATATTATGAATGTACAAATGCCACAAAGTCTCGCCGATAACTACTCTGGTCTGGAACTGGAACTGGTTGGTTACTGCAATTCTATGTTTTGTTATGAACTGAACATATGTACTAGCACTAGTATTCACAAATCACAACACTATACTATACTATACTACAGCTATAACAGCTCGCAGTCTCGGAATATCATCTCTACGCTTCACGTATGAATATGAATATGTATATAATTCTAAAAAATAATAACAAAATAGTAAAGCAAAACGAAAATTACAAACATATACGTACATTACGTACTGCTGATACAGATACATGTATGTAGAATGTACAAAAGCTTTTATTGTGCATTGCAATATGACTGAGGTTTGGCGCTGGAGCTAGTGGAACTGGAGCTGGGGGATGAATATGATGATATGATATGGATGGGTGGTAAAAAAATACTCAAAAAAATTGTTTTCCTTTCATTTTTTTTTTTTTTAGTTTTTCTAGTTATGATTCGCATCGTAGCTGTCATATGTCGGTATTTCTTTTATTCAATATTTTCCACCCTATATACGTTATAAAAAACAATAACAATAACACAAGCGTTAAATCAGTGTGAATAGTAGTTCACTTGATATATATTTTTTTTGCTACTTTCTTTCGCATATTCGATTTATTATTCAATTTGGCTTTAGAAGAAATAGATACATTTGCGAGTAAACTTATGTTACTAGCCAGCAGCAGTCAACACTACACATATGTAAATGTAAATAGGAGCTATTCATATGTATGTAAATATATGCATATTATAAGCATGCACATTGTTGTATTGTTCATGTTTTTTTTTTCTTATATTATAAAAATTCAATTGCATTACATGTTACAGATATTTTTACAAACATGATATCAGTTACGATATGATTCTGTTTCTTTTGTTTATTCATTTACACACATGGACATATGTAAATGTAACGTTTATGTATACTTTCACGTATTATATAGTTATCATTTAACGACAAGGCAATTTTTTTTTTATCTTAAGAAAACTAAATATAAACTATACCTACAAACTAATGCAATAATAATGATAATGATGATGACGATCGTATTTTTTAAAATTTATTTATTTTTAACCGTATAAACTACTTACTAAATACATATTTTAAATGTCGCATAGATTAACGTTTTTATGTGACATTTTTTGTGTTCTAAACTCTAAAGTAGCTTTCATATTATATTACATAAAGTGTTTTGTACTCACTCAGTAGTCATAATTACATACATATACATTACATATTGTCAATATTGTTTATACGAAATAGAAAAAAAAATAAATAAATAAAAAGTGCTATTATTTGTAGAAAAAATAAAAACGAACAAAAAGTAACTATACTATAAATAAGCTATTCTCTTCTCTTATGCAGTGAAGTGAGTGAATTACCTGCCTGATAAAGGTGATATTGATGTTAGGCTTACAATAAAAAAAAAATGAATCTAAAAATCAACTGTATTTTGTATTGTGTATAAAAAATAAAAATCTGTTTTTGGTCTTTTCTCAACGATACTAACTAACTAATAACAAATGGAGTAAATAAAAAAAAAAAAAAAAACATAAAAAAGAGAACAACAAAGTGAAAAAAAAAATGTACAAAAAATTAAATAAATATTATAATACAGTACACGTAATACCTTCATATAATCATATATAATGTTTTTGTATTTACGGATTATATTACAAAATAGTTAGCTATAACCTGCTACTCTGCTAGTGCTTTGAACTTTCTTATATTATATAGAATTATGTAAGATATAAGTCGTATTAAAATGATTTTCAAATAAAATTCTTATTATTCTTATGACGATAATACATAATGTGCGAAATAACTGAAAATCCAATCAAGAGAATAACAAATTGAATTCAATAAAATGTTCTGGGGAAAAAAAAAGTCAAATTTGGAAAATAAAATTTATGTACATTTTTCATTTGTTTTTTTTTTTTTTTTTTTTTTTTCCAAATACAAATGTATGATCTCTTATGTTTTAATCCTAAAATAAAATAATGGAAAATCTAAATCGAAACTAAATCTTCTCCATCACAACAATTTATTTATCGGATTTTTTTTTGAGACAAAAACATTTTAAATTTTAAATAATTAATATACCTAGAAAAATAAAAACAAAAACCAAAACAATGAAATAACCATCAAAAGTTGTTGATTTGAAATTGAAACTCTTTTTTTTTAGTTCAAGTAAAATTTCATCCAAAAAATATTGAATTTCATATTCATTTGGCATTCAATGTTTACAAAAAGAAAATTGATTTTAAGAAAATTAAGATAATATTACATTTTTTTTTTTTTTTTTTTGAAGAAGAAAATAAATTGATATCATTTTTATAAAATATTTGAAGAAATTTTTTCATAGATATATTTACGTGAATGTATCAACATACATATTTGTATATAGTACCTACGTTATGGACATAGGTATTCTGTTATTTTCATCTGTAAATAATAACAGTAATTGTCTAGAAAATTTTTCATTTTTTAATCGTTTGTTTTGTTTGTGTTTTTAAAGAAATTCTTCTAATAGTTATTATACAGTAGTCGATAAGACTCCAATCAAATCTGCAATGCCAAAAAAATATTTTGTTATTTATTTTCTTTAAAATTTTTATATAAATTGTAATCATTTATTGATTTCTGAATAATGTATATAATATATAATGTAGATAATACATTCAATATATACACACATACACTATATGTACATATGTATGTACCTATAAAATAAGTTCATGTAAAATGTATGTTCATATGTAAATAACGAACAATACCAAAAATTTGTTATGAGACTGAATAGTGAATATTTATATTATAGGCTCTATATGAGTGTACATAATTTATTTTTATGTTATTGCTGTCTTGATGATTCAACTCAATAATTGTTATGACTAATTCCCAATTGGGAAAATATTGGGCAGTTTATACAAAATTTAATAAAATTTATACATATATGTATAGATATATATATATATATACCTATATATATAAATAAAAATAATAAAACGAGAAAGAAAATCAAAAGTAAATAAAGTCTAGAAGATAAAAATGTATGCAATATTATATTCAAGTTTATCTCTTGTTTTTGTTTTTATAATTTTTACTCTCTTATTTTTGCATCCAAATTTTACTTTTTTTTTTCATAAGTTTTTGTTTTAGTTTTGACTTTTCACTCTTCAATTACCTTTTAAGTGAAAATTTTAAAGGTTAATTATTAAACTTAATTTTAATATTGATTTTTAAACAGAAAATCTTAATAATTATTAAAGCAAACAACATTGTTACGTACGTACATATATAATTTTATTATCGATGTTTCAATATAAAATATTTACATACCTATATCGTATAAATTGTTATTAAATATTTTTATATTTTGAATATTTACAATCAATTTGTAAATTTTAAAAATTATTATAAAAAATATTTAGCAAAAATCACTTCAGTGATTAAGTCCATCCCAGACCAGATCAGACAATTTTCAATACTAACTAAAATTAACAGATTTATGATTATTTACCAACAGTATCAAATCTTCAATCTTCATTGATATGATTATATGAATTTACATAAATATTCTTCGCGAATCTCTTCAGCGTCTACATTAGGTAAATGTAAGATAAATAGAATATTCATATGAATATTCTATTTATCTTGAGGTAAATGTAAGTGGTTAAAATAAATTTTGTAATCTACTATCCGAGAACATTTCCCTATATGTATTTACTTATTTCTTTATTTATTTTATGATTCTGTATTGCTAAGTTAATAAATTTATTTCGCAAAATTTTTCGATATTGAATAGGCAGGGCACGAAGAAAAGTGTATAATTTTTTTTTTCATGAGCAATAATATCATGTATCTTATTCCTCCTAATCATAAATCTTGAAAATATAAATAATGTTTTTGCTTATTATTGCCTGCTTTTTTGCTATTTTACCATTCTACTATACATACATAATAACATATATAATGGACATACATAACATACATACTGTATAAGAAGCGCAAATGTATAGTTTCAATGGTTTCAAGCATTTCAACCTCCATCCACCCACATTAATAATTTATGTAAATGTGCACATATCAGGGAGTAGTATTACAAAATTTTTATTTTATTACATATTTTCAAATTTAAAATAAGAAAATTTTCCTTTAATTCATTTTTTTTTCTTCAGTATTTTGCTTATCGAATTTTTCATAATTCTAAAAATTCGAAAATTTTATCAAATCAATAACATACCATTTTCATTTACATATTTTCAATATTACAGAAATAAAAATAAAGAATATGAAAAGTGTTAAAAATTCATGTTTTTGTATGTAAACTCACCATGTAAATTATGTAAATGTAAATGTATGTAAATTTAATTAAATTAAAATATAAATTTCACATTTTACACGTTAATTAATTAATTTTCTTACATTTATGTATATTTTTGTATATTTTTAAAACACTTTAAATATAACTAGGAATACTAAATAACTTCAAAACATCATTATTTTTAACTTTTTCTGTTCTGTATTTTTGATTTATAGTTAAGATAGCTTGTACAGACAGCTGGCCATTTTATGTGGAACTTTATATTTTATAACTTTTTTTTATACATTACATTTTTTTGGAATAAAATTGTATTTGGAATTGGAAACGTTCTAATTTTTTTGACGTTCGTATGCGAAAAATTCGTCGTTCGTTGAGAAAAATTCGTCGAATTGTGCTTGAGGTATAAAATTTATATTGATTTATTGACATTTTAATATAAATACAAATGCACTTGAGTTTGAGTTAGTGAACGTGATTGTGATTGTGAAGTGAATGCATATTTTAATTAAAAAACATTTTAGAGGGGCCCTTAAATAATTTTACTGATAATATTACCTAATTTAATTCATAATAATTAAATTTTTATTTTAGAATTTACTAAATAAATAATTTTTTATTAATTTATTCAATCTATTTACTTGCATATATCGAACTTTAAGGTTATATAATCGCATTTTGTTTATCAGCTAATACAATACGAATATAATGTCACGTAAAGAAGCCCTTTCGCAATTCATCAATCAAATTCATGGAAGACCAGTAGTGGTTAAATTGAATAGTGGAACTGATTATAGGGGTATTGAATTTCAAATCTTAAAGAAAAATATATTTCATTATATTGTATCAATTTTTTGTTTTCCTTAGGTGTTTTAGCCTGTTTAGATGGTTACATGAATATTGCATTGGATCAAACTGAAGAATACGTTAATGGACAATTAAAGAATAAATATGGAGATGCTTTCATTAGAGGCAATAATGTTTTGTATATATCAACGCAAAAAAGGCGATTGTAAAATTAAATTTAGAACTACTCGAAACAAATGTTTTTTTTTGTACTATGTAATGAATTAATTTCCTTTTATATAATTATGTTATAATTATACATAGCTACTCATATCTATAAAATTCATGTTTTTTGTCTTTATTTATAAATATATAAATATTTGTCAATATGTATGTACTTTTATCTAAAAATTGTTTTTAAATATTCTTCATATTTTCAATCCCTTATTAATTTATATATATTTTATTAAACATGAATTTCTGCAGTTTTTACATTATAATTATTACATAATCGTCGGTTAAGTAGTGAAACCTCGTAAGTACAATTTGTCGAAAAACAATTTTTTGTATTTCCTTAACTTTTAAACAGATTTTAAATTTTTTGGAAAGGTCATTAAAATTGTACATAAAATTCAGTTTTTTTCTTCTCCTGAAAAAAAATTTTTTTTTGTTAGTTACGAGGTTTCACTACTTAACCAACGATATAGTAACACAGCTTTATAATTATTCTGTGTTTCAAGCATTTACTTAATGCGCTTGATATTTTTGTTTCTCAAACTATGCTGTATATTGTGTCATGATGTTAATTTATACTTTTTTTTTTCTTAATACAAATTTATAAATTATTCTAATATATTTTTCTATCTTTTTCACGTCTCCTTTCTCGATCGTGTCGTTCATCATATGCATAACGCTCACGGTCACGGTGTCTTTCCCTGCGCTCACGTTCTTTTTCTCGTTCACGCTCACGTTCTTTTCTTTGTCTATCGTATTCCCTCTCATCGCGCAGATAATTACGTTCGTTACGTTCTCTTTCGTAATCTCTTTCGAAACGTTTTCTATCTAAATGTTTATCACGATCTTTTAATCTAGAATTTGATAGTGATATTGATTTTTCACGTTTTTTACGTTTTTTTAAATCTTCATTTCTATCAACTTCATCATCAGTTGGTATATCTTCATCTAAATCTTCGTCTAATGCCGATAATTTTGGTTCTAAATCATTATTCTCTTCCAACACAGATCGTTTTTGTATTCTTGGTAATATTATATCGCATACACGATCATTTCTTAATAATTCATCAATAAATTCATCCATGTACACAATTTCGAAATGTCCCATACGATTTTGTCGCCTTAGTTTTCTATTATCATTATATAAAGGCTCCAAATATTTATAACAATCTAAAGATGATCCTGTTAATCTTAAATAAAATGCTCCTAATGCACGTACATATTTGAATTCTTCATTTTTTATAAATTCAACAACAATATCTTTTTCCGGTTGTATTTGTAGCATTTTCAATGTTAAACATAAGAATTGTGTTGGTTTTATATTACCACCATAAACTCCACCAACATAACGTAATTCCATTGCTTTATCAACCAATAATTCTGCTGTTAATGCAAAACATTGTTCTTTCCAATATTTCGAATCATATATTCTCGATCTTATAATTTTTTCAATTAGATATTGTGGATTTGTCCCATGTACATTCCTAGCTTCCTTAACCGTTCTGTTTGCCATTTTTACTTTTTATTGTATAAAATCAGAAATGTGGCACTAAAAATAATTAGGTTTGAACATTATTTAGAATTAAAATAAATTTGTAAATTTAAATATAAAATATAAATTTAAAAAAGAAATAAATTTCTTACGTTTACAGTTTACTTAGATTTAGCTATAATATAAAATATAATCTAAATCATCTAAATCTAAATAAATAGAAATAGACGTGACGTGACGCGACGAAACGAAACGATACCACACGATAGTACTGTAGTATGTACATTGTAGAACTATCCTAAATTGGAATGTGTCAGTGCGTCAGTGTTGGTGGTGTTGGTCAGTGTCAGAAATTATAATCTACAATTACCAACATATGACAGTTCTGAACTACTTTATCTACTCTTTCAATTACAGAATTTTATTTACGTTTTTTTGTGATTTTGTTTTTATAAAACATACATATAAACATCATATGACATTTTACATTTTTATTTAACTATTGTACGATTCCATTATTATACAATTATACCATTATACCTAACCTTCAAAAAGTTTGAATATTTTAAAGTGAACATCATATTTAGATTTACATATTACATATTTTTTAGTTTGTAATAAAATAAAATATTTTAAAAAATCATACAATCATAAAAACAATATATAAACAAATAATGTCCGAAAATAGTTTAATTAATAATCATAATGATAATAAAATAGAAAATCATAAATCAAAATCATTAGAAAATTTCATAGAACAAATTCGAATTATATCATCACAAAAGTCATCACAGCGACAGCAACAACAAAAAAATCAAACATCAGCTAATAATGATGAAATAATAGAAAATTTAGTTAGTAATATTTATGAAGAATATTTTAGTGATATATTTGAACATGCTATCAAAACTGAATCAGATATACAAATTGATTTAAATAAATATGAATATAATACAGCATTACAAACACCATCAAAAACTAAAGCAACCAACAAGGATATATGGATATTTGGTTATGGTTCATTGATATGGAAAGCTGATTTTCCATTTGTTACAAAACAACCAGGATATATAAAAGGTTTTCATAGACGTTTCTATCAAAATAGTTTAGATCATCGTGGTACACCAGAGAAGCCAGGACGTGTTGTTACATTAATACCATCAACGAATACTGAATCAAAAGTATGGGGTGTGGCATATCGTATATCCAACAATGTTAAAAATGATGTATTAAAACATTTAGATTATAGAGAAAAAAATGGTTATGAAAGATTTACAGTTAAATTTTATCCATATAATTTAAATAAAAAAAATAATTTTAGTTTTAATACAACAAAAACAACAAAAAATGATGCTAATGATATAAATATTGAAAAAAATGAAAATAAAAATGCAATCGATATTATTGTATATGTAGCGACAAAAGATAATGATTCATATGTTGGTCATATAGATAATTTAGATAAAATTGCTGAACAAATTTATACATCTAAAGGTCCAAGTGGTACAAATCGTGAATATGTTTACAAATTAGCAAATTCAATAAGATCATTATTTCCAAATCAAACTGATGATCATCTATTTACATTAGAATCGAAATTACGACAAAAAGAAGAATGGGATTTAGATATGTCGAAAAATATTCGTTATGAAATTCATAAAAAAATTCATGAAATTATCGATAATAATCTATTAATGAATACTCATCATTTTGAAATATTTATAAATGATTTAAAAATGATGATAGAAGATAAATCTAAAATGAATTCTAGCACTTCATTAAATGGAATTGATTTAATTGAAAAAATATAAATTAAAATCAAAGTAAAGTTAGATAAAAAAAAATGAAAAATGCATAATATATGTAGTTATATAATCAGAAAATAAAAAGTGATATAAATTTAATTTGATTATTCTAAAATAATGATTAAATTAATTTAGCAGCGAAATATAATTTTGATTGCACAAAGCATGAGTCTTGAGTCTAAATTTATGATGATCTATGAATCATTATCTGAGAAAAATAAAAATTATATATTTATACTGTTTTTGATTTATTTATATTAGTCAAATTTAAATAATTTTTTTTTCTTATTTTTAGTTTAATTTTAAGAATCTATCTAGTATTGATTGAAAAAAGGCTTGTTTTCTCTCTAAATTTTTAAAATAACGTACCTAGATAATATATAAATAATTGATGATCTTGATATGATAATTAATGTATTTAATAACTATTTACACTTACATTCCAAAATTTTCAATTAGATTTTATTAAAAGTTTGACTTTGTAAAATAGAATTAATGAATAAATTTACTAGTTTCAATTAAATTTATTTCTTTTATTTATTTTTGAATTTAACAGCAGCTTTCCTTTGATGTAAAATAGTCTTTTCAATTCCTAGCATTAATTCATCTTAGGTTGCTTTTAATATACTGTACTAATTTTAGTCCTGAAAAGGATTGGAAGAAAAAAGGAATTAATTTCATCGTACCATAATGAAATGTACAGCAGCACACGCAGTATTCACGCTTGTTTACTTAAAATAACTTTCTTTAGACCATTTTTATTATCGTCTTAAATACTACTTTTGTCCTTGATAATACCACAATACAGACCTTTTTAGGACTACCAAAAATATTCACAAAGAATAAATTATGTATTCCATTCTGTTGTATTATGAACAAAAAATATAATTTAAAATGGAAATCCTATCATAATGTTAACATTAAATCTATACATAATGTTAACATTATTATTATTTACATAATATGTAAATATTTAAAGATATTTATTATTCAAATTTTTGTGAAATCTATTTTTATGACAATTTCTGATCGATTATCATAAAATGTATTACGTGATTTTATTTTTTACTAAATTTAAAAATACTTTATTAATAATAGAAATAGGAAATATAGATTTTTATTCCGTTATGATATCTTAAGATATTTTATTATATTTGTATATTACATTTGTAACATGTACATACATTGTAACGTAGAGAAAATTTATATTTTTTCTATAATTGTACATACAGAAATGTATACATATCTGTACATGAAGGCTTCCATACACATTCATATATGAATAGACGATAAACGTGTGTAACGATGTGTATAATGTTTGAGTAGATATAACGTAAAATTTAAAAGAAAGAGGAAAAAAAAATATGTAGGTTATAGGTAATTCAGATGAGTGAATGAATTTAAATTTTAAGCTCACACATTACATACATAATCTCAACATAATCTATTCTATCTATGTATATGTAAATGGTTATCGATACTATCTGTTACACAGTCACACTCATTATTGTAGCAGACAGAGAATCAATCAACTGACTGATAAACATTCTATTTTGCTTCAGAAAAAAAAAAAAACGTTATATGTTATGAATTTTGATAATTTCATGTAATTTTATTTAATTTTCGTTTTTTAATTAATTCTTAAAACAATATGTCTCTATAATAATCATTTATGCAATAATCTAATATCTAACACCCATTCTACAGTCTACACCCTCTATTCTATTTACCTTAAATTTCTCATTTTCATTTTATGCATTTCCATGTCACGTTGCATCATAATTCCATTCAACAATCTTAATGATATCAATGTATATGCACTACATATGTATACCTACACTCTACACATACGAATTTGTACATCTACGTGTATTGTAATTGCAAACTATAAATGCATATATTAATATGTAGATAAATTTATACAACATACATACAAGTACGTGCATGTGCATCATCATATTACGTAGATATTGCAACCTGTGCAATTTATTATCAAAACAAAACAAAAAAAATTCATGTGTAATGTAATAGTATTCTCGTTTCTATATTTTTGTTTGTTTTTTTTTTTTTTTTCAAATGCAATTTATATGTTCATATGTACGTAATGTATGTATTTGAATAATACACGTTTTCAAATTCAAGTTCACCATTCACGTTTAATACAATAATATATCATTATAATAAAAGTTCCTGCATACACATATACATACAGTATGTGTAGGTAGGTATATATGGTGTGTTCTCGATTGGTTGCAATGCAACTTTCAAATTTCTGAAACATCTCAATTTTGGAAACAATCACCTCATTTTGCAATTATTGTCACACTACTTTAAATATTGCAACTTTTCTTCTTCTTCTTCTTCATTAGATCAACAGCCCGTGGTGGGCGAAGGCTTGCTGTAAGATTCGCTTTCATTCCTCTCTACATTTCGCACTACTCCTCTAGTTCATCATTTCGATCTTTTTTAAGTTATTTTCTAAATCATCCATCAAGCGCAACTTTGGTCTTTCTCTTTTTCGGGTTCCGTCAGAGATACACGTTAATACTCGTTTTATCACACCGCTATCTGGTCTTCTTATAATGTGATCGAGTCATCTAAGTTTACTAATTTTGATTTTGTGGACCACATCAACATTTCCCTACAGTTCATATAGTTCGTTGTTGTAGTTTCTTCTCCAACCATTTTGCTCATGGACTGCTCCATAATATTCTTCGGAGCAGCTTTCTCTCAAATACTCTAAATAATTCTTCGTCCTTTCTGGAGAAGATCCATGTTTCTGCACCGTACGTAAGCACTGGCAGTATAAGTGTTTTATAAATTCTGCTTTTTGTAGCTCTTGTAAGATATATTGTAACTTTTATTTAATCTAATTATTACTTATAATTTTTCTTGAATAATAAAAGTCGTTTTACAATTTTGTAGGCAAGAAGAAAATTAATAAGAATTCATTTTCATAAAATCAGAATTTTTATGCAGTAGAAATTAATTGATTGATTGATTGAAGAAAATCACACATTAGAGTACCGTTACATTTACACAACATTCAACATATTATATTTCATTATATTCTAAAAAACGATCAGATTACAAAACGAAAATAAAAGTCGGTTTTTTTTTTAAAAAAATTTCAAAAATTTCTTATTTTTCAGTTTCGTCGTTTCGTGTAATAGGTTGTATTTATGGCAATGCATTTTGAACTGAAATTGAATTTTCCTTAGATTCAAATTCATTTGGCCTTAGTAATGAATTTTAGTGAAGCTAAAGATAAGAAAGATATTTTCTTCATTATTCCACTATTTTTGTAATTTTACTTTTATTTGGGGATGACTATTTTTTCAAATTATTAAGTTTTTTAAAAAAAAAATCTCAAATGTAAATGCATTCCTTTTGTATCAGATTTTCGCAACAGCTTTTGCATTTAACGTGTTTCAATAATCGAGAATGTACTGTACATATTTGTTTTTTCTATTCTAAATAAAAAATAATAACAATAATAATAAATATTGCAATTTATTTATCAGAGTTCTCTTCTAATTTTTAAAGTGATTGTATGTAAAGTAAAAATTAAGTAAAATACTTGTATTATTTAATACTAAAAACTGTAAAATATTTTCCCCTTTAAAGTAAAATTACGTTATCATGAATGAGATTTGATTTGCAGTGTTTTTAATATTTTTTAATAAATGCAGAATAGCAGAATATACACACCTGGATTTTGTGAAACAATTTTGTTTTTTCCTTTTTATTTTGAAATTAAAACGTGCGTGTAATTGACACAAATCAACAATAGAACAAAACAAAATATTTATTTGTTTTTATAATTTTTCTTTTTGTTGTTGTTGTTGAAAACAAAAAAATTCGTATATATATAAAAGTCTTATGCTCGTGAAATAAAATCTTACAGATTCTGTTTTTGAAAATCATTTGATTTTCATCCTTTCAGAAAAACACATAAATACCAACATCAATACTATTGTTCAGTTCAGTTAAAGTTAACTTATAAAATTTATTTTGTTAAATTTTAAGCGGTATCTAGTGAAATTTTTGTAAAAGTGAATTTAAGAAATTTTCTTTCTACGAATAAAAGTTTGAATTTAGATATAAAATTGAATAAAAGATAATTAATCGAACATCTGAAACTATAAAATACATAATTAGTAATCATTTAATATACTCGTATAATGTGAATTTAGTTTTTCTAAATAAACCTTTAAAAATCTTTTAACATTTTTTTTTTCAAATTTTAATTTTAATTTTTTTCTAAATTCCATATCTAAAAGCGGAATACCCAAATATGACCAGTATTAGAATTCATTGGTTTCGACATGGATTAAGATTACACGATAATCCAGCATTATTAAAAGCGATTCAACCAGATTCAAATCAGAAAAAAATTCAGTTTTTACCGGTTTTCATATTTGATGGAGAAAGTGCTGGTTAGTCTTGCATTATAACACACAGTGTACAAAAATTTGTTGTAGCATTAAAATGAATTCTTTTAATTAATTAATTTTCGATAACTGCAATTTCTCTTATTCTGTGTAGGTACAAAAATTGTTGGCTATAATCGATTGAAATTCCTTCTCGAATCATTAGCTGATCTTGATGAAAAATTTCGAAAATTTGGTGGTCGTTTATATTTACTTAGGGGTGATCCAACAGAAATTTTTAATCGTCTATCGAAAGAATATAAAATTGATGCAATTTCTTATGAGTATGATTGTGAACCGATTTGGCGTAATCGTGATAAAAATGTTGAAAATTTATGTAAAAATTTAAATATAAAATGTATCGAAGAAGTTTCACATACATTATGGGATCCAAAATTAATAATTGAAACAAATGGAGGAATACCACCATTAACATATCAAATGTTTCTGGTATGTAGAAACTTGTATAAATGTGCATGAGTATTTTTAAATCAAATTTTAGAAGAAAAAAAAAACGGAAAATTTATTTTTGAATTCAATGTAAAAAATTTTATAATAATTTTATGAATATAGCATACTGTGGACACTATTGGTAGCCCACCGAGACCGGTTCCAGATCCAGATTGGACCAATGTTGAATTTATTCATCTTTCAGAATCTCTAGCAAAAGAACTTTGTGTTTTTGAAAATGTACATTATTACTACTGTTAATTTTTGCTTCTAAATTTCTTAAATCGAATATTCGATTATATAATTTGTTTTACACAGATTCCTACACCAGAAAATTTTAATATTTATCCAGAAAATATTGGAATAAATGCTCATCTTAAATGGAAAGGTGGTGAAACACAGGCACTTATTAATCTACAACAAAGACTAAAAGTTGAAGAGGATGCATTTGAAAAAGGTTTCTATTTACCGAATCAATTGAATCCAGACGTTTTAGGATCATCTACATCGATGAGTGCACATTTACGTTTCGGTTGTTTATCAGTTAGAAAATTTTATTGGGCTGTACATGATCTTCTCAAACAAGTGAAAACTTATTGTTATACAACTCCCGGTGGACCACATATAACTGGACAATTGATATGGCGTGAATATTTTTATACAATGTCTGTGAACAATATAAATTATGATCGTATGGAAAATAATGAAATTTGTTTAAATATTCCATGGGCAAAACCATCTGAAAATATGTTAGAACGATGGAAATTAGGAAAAACTGGTTTTCCGTTAATCGATGCTGCTATGCGACAACTTCTAGTTGAAGGATGGATTCATCATACTTTAAGAAATGTAACAGCAAGTTTTTTAACAAGAGGTTCATTATGGTACAGTTGGGAATTGGGTGTACAACATTTTTTAATGTACTTACTTGATGCCGATTGGTCTGTTTGTGCTGGCAATTGGATGTGGGTATCATCATCAGCTTTCGAAGAATTATTGGACTCATCGAAATGTACATGTCCGATAGCACTTGCCACTAGATTAGATCCAAACGGTGAATATATAAAAAGATATGTTCCAGAATTAGCTAATTTGCCAAGTCAATACATGTAAGTACATATACATATGGTAATATTGGTGTTATAGAAAATATTTTTTTTTTAATGTAAAAATTTTATTATTTTATTGAAATCATTTTTTAGTCATCAACCGTGGTCTTGTCCAAAAGATGTACAAGAAAAATATGGCTGTATAATTGGTATTCATTATCCGGAACGTATGATTGATTTGGAACGAGCTTCAAAGCAAAATGGTATTGCAATGCAACAATTACGTTATACTTTGATATCAAAAACAGCACCCGAAGGACGACCACCACCACATTGTAGGCCATCAAATGAAGATGAAATTCGTCAATTTTTCTGGTTATCTGGTTAAAATATAAATTTTAACAAAACTGTAAATCTTTTTAGATTTTCTTCCAAAAATTTAATTCATTGTATTTTATGGATTTGTGTATGTAAATGTAATTCTGTTTTTAATTATATAATATAGATTTACAACATAACAGAACACTAATTAAATTGCATTCATGCTCAAGAAAAATGAATGAATTTTATTACACATCGACTCGACATCATTTCGCATATCACCCACCTTTATTTTTGCAGAGATTACAAATAAAATTACTATTCGTATTTTATTTAATTTTCAATATTTCTTCTTCTTCTTCTATTATTTTCTTAAATATTGAGCTAATTTATGAATTTGTTCAACTAATGCTGGCATTACAGCTGTTATCGATACATCTAGAACAGCCTGTAAATGTTGAACGGCTTCTTCATCAGTTAAACCTAATTGTAAATTTTCTTCAACTTTTTTTACAGCTTTATCTGGTTCTAATGCAATATCTGGTACAGATGCATCAACCATTAATGAAAATAAATTTAACATAACATTTGCATGTCGTCTCAAATGTAAAAATGCCGTATAACATTGTTTACGAAATTCATGATGATGTTCAGAACTTACACCGCCCATTGCTTCGACCATTTCTTTACTTAATTTCATTGGTGGTGGCATCGGTTTTGGATCACGACCCAATATATAACCAAAATCAATATGAAATAATTTACCATTTTTCGTTAATAATAAATTATCTAAATGACGATCACCAACTCCTGTAAATAACGAATAAAATATTTTTAGAAAACCAAAAAAAAAAAAAAAATTAATATGTATAATTTTGTAGATTATTATTCACCTAAAAGGTATGTAATAATACAATAGCCAGCACAACTTTTTATATAAGTGTCCATTGTATCTGGACTAATACCGTACGGTCCGTTTTCGCATGGATTATGCTTACGAAAGAAATTTAGTATGCTAGCCTCTTTTGCTAGTACATCAGCAACTGTATACGAATCGATATACTGTAAGAAGCCATGCTTTGAACTTGTCGCCAAAACTTTATATGGTGTCAGCTTTAAATCTAGATTTTCTCTTCGTAAAAGTTTATCCATTAAAGTGATCATTTGAAGTATAAGTTGATCTTGTCTTAAATCGTCGCCATGCTTAAAAATTGCAACATATTCAGTATTTGTATCAATTGTTAAAAATGTTAATCTGCAAAAATAAAAAAAAAAAAATGAAATTTTTGAATATTCAAAATTTTGAAAACTTGAAATTCCAAAAAATAATCCATACTTTGAAGGCATTAGCGCACTTTTAAAAAGTGAAGTTTTCTGCGCAATAATTCCACGTATATAAATTTCTGGATCCAATGGAAATGGTATCGGTTCAAAATTTGTAAAATTTATTTTAAAATAATCTCCGTCCGATAATAATTGCTTGAATTTTTCTGTTTTCTTATTACGATTCCCTGGCTCTTTGGCAACAATTTTAACTAATTTCACAAGTTCATCAATGAATTTCTGTTGTTTTTCTAGATTTTGTCGTATCGTTTTTAATTCTATACTTCCTGAATATAAAAAAATTAAAATTTTAAATGAATCCCTCATTACGTAATATTTTTTTTTTTTTTATTTTACCCATTTCCAAGGTTTTCAGAAATGTTTTTAACACCATCAAATACATATTTCGTACACGTTCATCTTGTTTTCGTACTGATTCTTGATCTTCAACTTCAATCGATAAATACCAATACAAGTAATTTGCTAGAGTCGGATTACGGCATGCTCTTTGAATTAAGAATGATGACAAATCCATTGGTATCATTGAATTGGTATCACTCATCAATGTATTCGAAACTTGTGAAACCTCTGATGATTGATGTTCATGACTTGATGCTATCGATATTGATATTGGTATAGATTTTGTTGAATTATCTAATTGTGATGAACTTTTCATCATTTGTCCTGTTCCAATGGGAAATTAAGTGTAAAAATGTATCATCAATACAAATTAAAAAAAAAAAAAAACAAATTTTTTTATTTTCAAATTTTTATGCACCTTCACCTTTAATACTTCCTCCTCCATCATTTGAATCAGATGTTGTTGAACTATGATCTAATCCATTATCATCAAAACTTTTTAGAATATCTTTATCTGGTATCACTTTTTTATAATATTCCATAATATCATTGAAATTTTCATATTTTAATGCTTGTACCAATTGCAATAAATACAATAGTAAATCTTCGTCTGGTGCTTGCATTAAACGACTTATTGAATATTTTCTAACATCTGGATGTGTAAATAATGGACTTAATAATTCTAATGCATCTTCAACATCCATCGGTGTCCATTGCGCTAATAAATTTAATGCCTGACGTACTTCAGATGTTGTATTCCAATTGATACATTTTAAAAATTTTGTTAAAGCTTTCTTATGACTACGTAAATAAAATCGAAATTTCCATAATAGATCTTGCTCTTCAGAACTTAATGGATATGTTGGTGGATAACGATACACAATTGTATGTAAAGTATCACGTATTCTATGACAAATAAAAAAAAAAAAAAAAATTTTTTTTTTAAAGAATATTAAAACATTTTTAATTAAAATAAAAAAGAAATTAATGAAAAAAAAAAATAAAAATAAAAGAAACTTTGAAAATTAAAATTTATTGAAAACATACGTTGCTGTGGGCTTTGCATCTCTGTCTGATAGACCAGATCGAGCTGAACGAGCTAATCGATGATGTTTTCTTTCGACTAAATTTTCCTGGAAATATTTAAAATTATGTTTGTAAAGTTTTATGTAGTCATGAATGAAATGAAAACTTTCAAATATCACTAAAAATAAACGAAGAAATCCTAAAGTAGATATAAGACAGACATATAAGGCAGACATAATATTTTACATATTTGTATTTTGCCCTTGATATTTTACTTATATACATATAGGCTTGTATAGGAACATAAATATTTTCATTTGCAAAACAGCAGATTTCATGTGCATAACAAAGTGTATAGGTTTAAGCAGACATAAAAGAGATAAGTTTTTACTTTACAAAATTAATTAAAAATATATATATATATTGTAGGTACATTTAATACCACGGCATGATGTTTTAGATACATTGATGAATCAATAAACCACGAAAATTTATGTTTAAGACATTTGCGGTAATGTTATTATATTTCTTTCTAAAAGAAATACGAAAAAAAAACCACAAGAAAATTAAATTATTAACAGTTCAATAACTAAATTTATCTTTAGATAATCGTAGTCATAAATTAACTTAAACAACAAATTATAATATGTACCTAATTCTCTTTACACTTTATTGTACAAGAATAGTAAAAATGTGAAAACAAAAATCATTTTAGAAAACATAAATTTATTTATCTTTTAAATTCAAATTATGTATTAAAAAAAAAACTACTTTTTCTTCTTCTTCTTCTTACCCAATATCTTTTTAAACGCTTCCATTTGAATATATGTAGAAAACAACAACATAATTTAAATTTAATTTTTATTGAGAAAATTTTATAAATTTTAATATCTGATATAATTGTGATAATGAATAGCAGCAATCAAAAATTTTTATTTCTTCAAATTTTATTTTAATCATTAACAAATTAAAATGAAATTTTTTTAATAAAGAACAATTTAAAAAAAAAAAAAGAAACTTGTATGCAGAGTGTAGAGTATACAGATACAGAGTAGTTATAAGAATTTTTAAAAGAAATTCTTAATTTTTATTATAAAAACAAACAAACGAATTGTTAGAATATATACAGCATACTAAAAGTAAAAATTGTAATAATAATAATATTGATTTTGTGTTGGTTAAAAACGAACATTTTTTATTTTAAACTGGGTAAGTAGAATAAGATATCAAGGAAAAATGTATATACAAATACTATATATGTAATGTACATACATTGTAGAAATGAAAATAATCAATCAATCAATTGTATTTATCGTTATGTTTTGTTTAAATAGCTTTTCGAGGATAAAATATAAAAATAATTTTTATTTTGTTTTTTGCTTTTTACTAAATTTCAAAATTTAACTAATTTTACAATAAATTTATGAAAAGAGAAAAATGTAGGTAGGTAGGTACAAATATAAATGGTTAATGACAAGCACAATGAACTTGAAAACGTGAGCCGATAATTTATAGAGTAACGTGTTATATTTAATGTAAATATTCCATGTATTTTTTATAACAGAAAAAAAAAAAAAAAACAAACTGAAAATCAATATATCTTACCATCTATGAAAATGATAAATGAATTAAATAAATGTAGCTTACTTGTGATATTTCTGAATCTGGTACGGTAACAAGTTTTGGTTTCGAAACAAATGTATATTTTTTATCACCTTCTGGTTCAAAATAAACGATAGAATACTGAAAATAAAAAATATTATGCAAAAATAATAGTAGATAATAGAAAGAGTTTATTTAATTTCATATATATATAATATGATATATTTACCGTTTTATCATCAACAATTATTGTTGGAAATTCAATCATTAAATATAAATAATTAGACATACGTTTTTCTTTTTCATTGATCATTTCAATTTCACGAAATGTTAAACGATCTAACCAATCGACTTTTTGTATTTGACCGTTACGATGTTTTTTTGTCAATTTACCTAAACGTTGCATTTGTGATTTACTTGATTCTTTTCCTTTACCGGGCGTTTTTGATGGATAATTACCATCACCTTCATTATCTAACCATATACGTAAATCGTACATACCCTGACGGAATAAACCATTTTTGCCGAATAATGATATTGCAGTACCGCCAACAATACTAGTTTTACCAGCTCCAGTACAATCTAATATTGTTAATACTAGCATTGCTGTACGAGGTAAATCAGAAAATTGTAACGGTAATGTGATCCATTCATTCCAGCTCCAACGTTTTGTAAATGCTTTATATGATGTTGTTATTGGTAAACAATATGGTTTACCTTTATTGTATACTTGAATTTTAACCATTAACGGTGGACATTCTTCAGAATATAGACCAGAAAAACGTAATATTGGATCTTCTAAGAGTTTTTCATAAGCTGGTTGTTGTTTTTCACCTTCAAGTGTGCCACTATGTATGAAAAATATAAAAAGTAGATATGTACTTAAATAGAAAAAATATTTTTTCTTTTTTAAAATAAAAACACATAATCAAGGTGATCCGTATTAATACAGACCATATACGGATAAGAAAATGATGAATAATAATTATAAATAAAATACCATCTACTATAAAAAATATGATGATTTCATTTCATTTTATGATCAATTTACAAAAATATATAATAATAAAGTAGTTTCCACTTACACTTTTATTTGAACACGCTGATCTAATGATGAACTGTAAATATATCGAAATGTATCTTCAGGTCGGTCCATGACCAATCGATTAATTTTTCAATTTTAATTTGAAAATAAATTTCGAAAATATGAATTTAAATGGACTTTTGTTTATGTTTTTCTTAAATTTATTTTCAATTTCAATCGTCCAATCGTCTTTCATCTGGAAAACTGTCAAATGATGAAAATTTCAATTGAATCAGCTGAGCTAAGCTAGTAAGCTGATTTTTGAAATTGGAATTGGAATGGACCAGTAAATCTCTGAGAAGGGACACAGTTTCGAAAAGTACATAAAGTAAAGAGAAAATATCTATTTTATTCTCTTTACTCCTTGATGTATATTGTATATATATATATAGTACATCTTGCAGATTTTGCAGATTCATCAATCAATTTCATTCTCATTCATAATTTCATAATTTCGTATTTCGTGATTTCATATTCACTTCATTTTTCATTTTTCACTTTATTAAAAAATTTCTCATTTGCTCTGCGAAAAATATTAGATTCAGCCAGAGAATCATTATCCATCCATTCAGAATTCAGACTTTTTATTAATTTTATCTGTATTGTTCCTGTTGTGTTGTCATTGTCATCGTCATCTGATCTGAATTTTGGTTTTTCTTTTTAATTTTGTTTTTTGTTATTACATATTTTCTTATCTCTTTTCTCAGTTCTCAATATATATAATATACATACATACATACATATGTGTCTACCGTACCGTGTTCGTGTTCGTGTACTAAAACTAAAGTACTAAATGTAGGATATATGTATACACATAGATGATAATAAAATGATAAAGTGATATTGATAAAATTATAAATTCTAATTGGAATTATTTAATTGAAAATATAAAAAAATGAATTTAAATTTATCAAAAAATGTAATTGATGGCTTAAAAAATCTCGGAAATGTTCTTAGTGTAGATCTTAGCAAGAAATTAATTGCAAATGCTGTAAAACTTGCAATACATCAAGATGCAAGTTCGTGCGAAAAATTCAAAAAATTTATATTATTTTTTTATTAATTATAAATCTTATTCAAAGAGAATGCAATAAATTACATTATTTTTTTTTATATTTCTGATAAAAAAATTATTTAAACTAATTGCATTTTATTTTCTTTTTTTTTGTTTTAGATATTCCATCGAATCCAGAAATTTATGCATCGAAACCAGATTATGCAAAACAATGTGAATACGCAGTTGTTAGTTTATTATTTTTAGCAACAAAATATGGATATGATAATCAAAAATTACGTAATTTATTAGAACAATATGATATATTAAATGTAATAACTGATGAATTAATTAATGTTTACAATATACATAAAAAAGATTTATTAATACATAATTTAAAAATTGGTTATTGTTTACAACATATAACTGATATTGAATGGAAATTAACATGTAATATAAAATCATCAACAACTGAATCATATAGCAGTAGTAGTAGTAGCAGTAGCAGTAATAGTAGTGAATTATTATATAAAATAAATTTGGGTAGATATAATGTAAAATCTGGTAATCGTGAAAATATTATTGAATTTGTTTGTAATGTTGAAGAATTACAAGCGTTCATAAATCGTTTAAAAGAAATCGAAAGACACTGTGAAAGATTATCAATTGGTAAATGAACAAACAAATTTTTTTTTTTTTACAAATTAAGATAAAATATTGTATGAATAAATGAATATAATTAAAGCACATAATATATAGGTACTAGAATAACACGAGAAAATTATATGTACATATGGACTTGTATGTAAAAAATTAATAATGCATTCAAATTTTATAAAATTTATGAAATATAACATGTAAAATAAATGTAAGAAAAATTAAAAAGTCTGATTATTTTTTTTTTCCATTAAAATATTTCAATTTCGATTATTTTTTTTATTAAAATTTCGTTTTTGTTTTTTAAATCTATCATTTTTGAATAATAATTATTCAAAAAGTCTTGATAATATAGCTATATATGTAATGTATAATTGATTTATCTGATGATTTTTAATATCTATACATTAATTTATATAATAATAAATAATATTAATTCAATTTATTTATATTTTTTATTTTCTCTACATCATAATATTCATTTAAATCATTTCATAATTCTTCAATTAATGATTTTAATGTATTTTCATTTGATGGTGCATTCGTAAAAATACTACCAGAAAATACATTTTCATCATCTGTACAAATTATAAAGCAATTACTTTTATTTTGTATCACTTTCATGCCTAAACCACGAAATCTTTCATCGACTTTATACAATTTTTTACCATTCGAATATGAATAGAATGGTTTACCACTAAATGGATTCATAAAATCAGCCCAATAACCATTTAAACGTAATCTTGAACATATTTCTCGGGCAGCTAAAACAAACTATCAATAAAAGATAATAAAAATATGTAATTAAATTATTTAAATTTTCAAAATTAATAAAAATCAAAAATTATTTAGATACATGCCTTACTGGCTCCTTTTTCAAATTCAGAATTCTCATGATACCGTAATGTAATTAATGTTAAAGTATTATTTGATATCACTTCTGGAGCTGGGAAAATTTCTTGTAAATTATTTTTAATTAATGTTGGACATTGTTTGGCAGTGAAACGTAATAAATTACTTTCAGCCTAATTTAAAAAAAAAAAATAATTAAATAAAAAACAACAGGAAATAAATTAATTTATCAGTTATTTTCAATATAAAATTTTTTCTATATGTAAATTATTTTATGTATGTATGTAAATATAATATCCCAGCTGACCATTCAGTGAACTAGGTTCACAGTGAATTCATAGTGAATGCCAAAAATCTTCACGAAATGAATAATTTTTCTCTTATTCATTTTGAAAACACGAAATGAAAAATAAGTGAATTATTCAAAAATATGGGTACATTATGAATACACCAAGTGATTGAAATATGAATTATATTCATATAAAATTCATTTGATGAATGACGATTTATGTAAACGAATGACGACTATGTATTTTAATTTTATGATTAGGCGAATTCATTCGTTTTATCTTCGTAAAATGGTTGCGATTCACAAAGGCTAACACTATGGAATCACTTAGTGAACGTAAAGTGAAATTTTGTATTTCTTTTTCATGTACTAATTTTTAAACTGAAGCGATATAAAATGTAGTTATTTGAGTCTAAGAATAAGGAATAAGCAAGTGTTTTAAATTCTGTGTAATATTAGTTTATTAAAAATAAAAAGTAAAATAAATATAAAAGAACGAAGTGATTAATTATTAAGTGATTAAAGAGTTTTTATTTAAATCAATGAAAAAAAAATCGAAAAGTAGGAATATAATAATTAGAGCCAGGATTCATTGATTACTCACATTGTGAATGATATTTTACCCTCACAAAGTGCATTCAATATGAATTCATTTCGTGTTTTCATTAAACTTTCAGTAAGTGATTTCAAAATGAATTCATTAAGTGAATTCACTGTGACCAGCCATAGCGTAAAAATTTTTGAAATAAAATATCTTCACTGTGAATTCACTGTGAACGTTCACGTGAAGAATCACTTGGTTGAAATGAATTCAGAATGAATTCACTATGAGTTCACTTGGTCAGCTGGGATGTGATCAGGTGTTTGTGTGTGTATGTACATTCATGTATGTTAATATAAAAACAAAAATGACGCCAATCAGTCGATTTGATTACATATTTAATTATTTTTTGCATTGTACATTGTATTAAACTGTACGACTTTAGAGTATTGTATATTGCGTAGTATAAATAATAAATGCACATAATGTAAGAACTAAAAAGTACATTATATAGTACACATTCATATTTGAAAAATATAAATTATCAATTTAATTTAATGAAAATTTTTTTTTTTTACTTTACCTTTCCATCAAAATCAACTAGACTATTTAATGGTGTTTCACATAGTACTGTTGATGATGAATTCTGCCATGCTGGACCTAATGATCCTGGCAAATAAAATCTATTACCTCTTGGCGCAAAAAGTTCCCAATTTGGTCCACCTTCACCAGATAATTTATTACTCTCATCTAAAAATGATACCATATTATTTTGAATTTTTATCTCTATTACCAAATAAACTAGAAATTTATAAATTTTATTATTTTTTTTTTTTTACCTTCGATACGAGTTCCATTCTTTACAATTTTATAAGGTGAATCAATTTTCTTTGATGAATGACCTCGCTTTAAATTAAATGAAGAAAAATTTATACATCCTCCTGATATATTTACAATTGTACTTGTTGCTGTATTAAAATTATTAATAAATGTTCTATCAATTGTCGATAATTTATTTAATTTTCTCAATATAGACATTATTATTATTATTATTATTATTATTTCATTATTAATTGTACTAATTACGTTTTCCTTCTTTGCGTTTATTTTATATATTATATTTTATAAAAATGTTATACTTCTTTTTTTAATCTGTCAGAATAAATTTTTTACACAAACAAATTACATGCATATTTACTTTACTTTACACACCATATAGAAGAAATGTCAAAATTATTTTTTTTATTTCACATTACATTATGTATGTAGATGTACGTTGTACGTATGTATGAGACGAGTTCGCTACGATCTACGTATGTACAATGTACATCAATTCAATTTACATAATATATAATATATACATTATACATTATATAGCCACAATCAGTATGGATGATTGGATGTTGGATGGCCAGGGCCACATAATCACGTATCGTATGTACATTTTTACGTATTTGCCTATATTACAATGCAATCATTTTACCAGACCACCGCCATAATATACACGCGTATCGTTTTGTTATCATGTAAATGCAACAACAAATTTCTACTTGAGTTGCTTGAGTTTGCTTTCTGAGTGAATATATTTAACATATATGATGTATGTAATTTATGTGTATGTATGAAAATTGATGAAAATTAACATAAATTATATATATCAACACGAACCCACACACCACACATCATATCATATGATATGTATTAAAATTTCATGTCAATATTTATATATTTCTTTATATTTAATAATTTAATTCAGCTTGCATTTGCATTATTAAAATTCAATATATTCATTCATTTCCTGAATCTCTTAAAAATAAATTGCTGAGATTGCTCAAAAATTAAACCAAATTAAACCAAAATATATCAATAAAAATGAAAATGAAACTCAAACTCAAATCAAACCTATCCTATTCCTATCAACATCAACTCAAACACCCTCAAACCAAACCTAGCGAAAAGAGCAAAATAAAAACATAAAAACAAAGAAGAAGAAACTGATCGTGATTTGATCGTGATCACTACTGTCCTGTCACTGTTCACTGATCATCAGTGATTTTGTTTCTCTTTTGATCGAATTTTTAAAATTTAAAATGTCAGAGATAATATTTTTTTATTTAAATATGTTACATTAAAAAAAAATATTAAATTTGGAAATTAAATTTTAGTGTAAGTATTAAGATATTGGGTGGTATTCTGTAAAATTCTGTTATTTAACAGAATTCCTGTTATCATTCATAACAGAATTCGACTTATAACAGATCTGTTATATTTGGTATTCTGTGTGCATTTTATTTTCGAATCTGTTACGAAGTTGTCAAATCATTTTCGAAAACAGTTGTTTCTTGTTTTGCTTACAATTAGTAAAAAGTAAAAAAATTAAAGTGAGTGACAGTGATAGGAATTAAAATTAAAATTTTATAAATTAATTATATTATAGTGTACAACATTTTTTTTTAATTTTAAAAACTAACATTGAGAAAAATGTCAGAAAAATGTAAGTACATATATACAGTGAAAAATTTGTATTAAAATTTTTGAAATATTAAAAACATAGAATCATTTTTTTTGTTAGTTCTTAAAATAGTTCTTATTTCCTTTATTTATTTTTTTTATTTTTTATAATTTTTTTATTAAAATTCATTTTTCACAATTTTTTTCAACTCAATACATCAAATACATGAACTTTACACATTAACTTTATCGTAACAGAAATAAAAAAGAGTCTGTTATCGTAACAGGTTCATAACAGAATTATAACAGATTTTTGTACACGCAGAATACCAATTTCGAACGTAACAGAGTCTGTTATGAAATGTCGAACTTTTATATGAAGAATAACAGACTGTCAAAATAACAGAAGCTGTTACGTGTGTACAGAATACCACCCATTAATTGTAATTGATTGTAGTTATAAATTATACAAAATATTTTAGTCTTTAAATTAAGAATGGTTGATTTTGTATTTGTAGATCGTATAATAAATCCTTGATCACATGATTATTTTATAAAAATATTTATTTACTTTTATTACAAAAATTATAAACTAAAAATGAATAAAAAAAAATACAAGATATCATATGTTCATCGTTAAACAACTCTATAGATAGTTATTAGATAAACAGCTCAAATCATATGTTTTTGTTTATAATACAATTTCATATTTTTGTTTATTCAAATTTCAAATTAAAATTTAATCAAAAAATTTGAAAAATGTTTCGACGTTTTGAGATGGATTCGATTCGATCAAGAATTTATTTGAAGATCCAAAAACGATTCATATGATATATTTTATATCATTATTCATGATTTATGATATTTAGATACATGAGCAAGGAATAGATAAAAATTAAAATAATTTTCATATTTCAATAATCATAATTTTTTATTTATAATAATCAGTTTAATTTTTAGAATAAATCACACATTATGTATGTATAATAATTTTACATTTAACATATTACATAGATAATTTATTTTGAATAATAAAACATTAGCAAATAGTACGTTATTTATTATTAATTTTAATTGATTTTTCTGTTATGCACGCACATTTCCACATTTATTTACTGCTTCTTTTAATAATGTTTATTGCACATTTTAAAGCAATAATATTAAAATTATTTTAAAATATAAATATCTGCAAAATAAATAAATAAATACAATATTATAAAAAATTTTATATTAAAATTAAAATTTTGTTCAATTAAATTAAGTAAAATTAATTTTAAATAGTTTAGTAATTTGCATTTTATATTATATTTTAAGGTACATACATTATTTTGATGGTAATGTATGTATTAAAAAGAATGATGAAATTTTTATTAATAAACTAAATTAAAAATAATATGAAGAAATGAAGAGAATAATATACATATAATATTGTTAATTTTTGTTTTTAACTTTAAAAAATTATATCCTTTCCATCCATTAGAAGAGTGCTAATAATTATTTTATATAGAAATGCAGATTATATTGCAGAGATTAATATTTAAATTTGTTAGATAATAAAAGCAATTTATTATTAAAAGAAAATTATTCCATAAATTCTATATTCAAATAGAAATTAAAATCTAACTTAATTCCATCTCTAATAACTTAATCTAATTTAATTTAGTAATGTATTAGAAAATCATAATTATTTATGTTTTTTTTTTTCTTCTATAAATTTCAATTTTAATGGCACATACCTTTTTCGATTTATTTTCAATTTATAAATCAAATTACATTTTTTTTTTTTTTTTTCAAATAATAGACTTTTTTTTATCGTCTTTTTTGTGTGTTTCCCCATGAAAATGTATAAAATGTAAACTTTAAATGCACTTCAAATTAAATTCTTTGTATGCCGTTTCGTACACATTACATTAATTATTAAATTACAAAAATGTAGAAAAATTAAAATTAAAAAATTATAATTTTTAAATGTATGCAGATGAACACATTAATTTTTAATAATTTTCTTTTTTATATTTTATTTATAACATTTTTTCTTTTTATTTCATATATGTACATATATATATATATTTTTAATCTGACCATTCCACATCAGAATCATCACATTCAATTATCTGCCCATTTATATTAAACAGAAAAAAAATTAATTAATTAATTTGAAATTTTTGTAGAAAATTTATAAAAAAATTATTTAAAAAAAAATATATAGGTATATGTGAATTTTATTTTATTTTTTAAATTAAAAATAATCATTTAAATAATTTTCATTAACCTCATTTTCATATGCTCCAAGATTTGATATTCCAGTTAAATCTTCTAGATATTTAGTTGAATCGAATACATCCAATAGAAATTCTTTTCCTCTTGATTCATATTCTTTTAATACTTTCTGTAAAGTTATAAGAAAATTTTGTATGAGAAAAAAATGTAAATAAATAAAATTCAAAATTATTCTAAGTTTAATTAGCTGTACTATAACATTTTAAGATTTTAATTTACCTCAGAACATGCTATACATTGTGAAAATTTTGAGGTAGCTGGTAAAATATTTTCGTATGTGCATAACATACCACGTATTGAATGCGGTATAATACCAAGTAATTCTTCTGGTATAATTGGATCATTATCATTTTGATTTGATCCAGTAGCTGCTGCTGCTGCTGATGTTGTCATCGTTACATAATATGCTGGAGCTAAATCCTGATATTTATGCTGTAATAATGACACTAATAATTCAACTGTATAACTAGCTGAAATATTTGATACACCTGGACGTGTTACAGTACATTGCTGATCCAATGTACGATTTTTCATTGACTAAAAAAATTGAAAAATTAAAAAAGCAAACAATATAAATATAATTAGATTACATTATTTTTATTTATCTTGATTTTTTTTTTCCATTAAATTATCAAAATTGTTATCAGTTAAATTGAGTTGTGTGTAAATTTATTTGTTATCAAAAACAAAATAAAAAAACTTTTACAGATTGCTCGTCAGCAAGTTCTGATCAATTCGTTTAAAAATTATTACTTGATTTTAGATTTTAGCCTAGTGAATAATATAATTGGAATGTGATCGAAGAATTTGTATAATAAAAACGCATATTAATTGTTTTATTAAAATCGAATGTCTTGCCAAAATAACTCTGATTCAATGTTAACAGAATTTAACGGAACACTTGCTTGCCCATTAGATATTGGTCATGCTTTAGTAATTGTTGGTAAAACAATTGATGGTGCCAGCAGGTAATTTTAATTTTTATTTTCATTTTGCAATAATTTTAATTTTGATTTTACAAAATACACTTACTTACATATGTATGTATATATTTTCAGATTTCATATAAATCTTCGTACTGGAAAAGATGAAAAATCTGATATTGGATTAAGATTATTATGTCTTTTTCGACAAAATATAATAACACGTAATTCATTCATAAATAATGAATGGGAAATTGAAGAAATTCATGATTATTTAGATGAAAATTATACGACGACAACGACAAAAACAACAGAAATTAAAAATCCAATTATTCCTGGTGAATTTTTTATGATATGTATATTTATTAGTGAAACACAATTTTTAATATCGATCAATAATCGACCGTATTGTCGATATAAATATCGTATACCAGTTAAATTATTACAATTTATAGAAATATGTGGTCATATACAGTATGTTAAACAGGTCGATCATCGTACAATATATCCATATTCATGGCCACCATTACAGTCAATGGATAGATCAAAAGCATTTAGTAATGATATACCGATATTATTTACACCGGGACATGTTATTGTGATAACAGCACGTGTATTCAATAATCGACGTGGTCAATTCATTATAAAATTTTATGAAAACGATACAAAACGTGAATTATTGCATTTCAATCCAAGATTTGAAACACAAGTTGTTGTTAGGAATGCAATGAAAAGTAATTTTGAGTAAGTACCGAAAACACGAGCATTGTTTATTGTTTCCACTTAAGTATATTCATTTATTTTTATTTTCTTGTTATTTCCATTATGTATTTTCAATATAGATTTGGTACAGAGGAACGTGAAGGTGGATTCCCATTTAAATTTGATCAACAATTTTCATTAGCCATTGCATTCGGTGAAAAGGCATTTTTCTTTGCTGTCAATGGGAAATTTTTTACAAGTTTCGTATATCGTACAAATGATTGTCTACAAGATTTGAATGGTTTTAAAATAGCAACATGTAACGGTATGCATATTCATGTAACTGGTGTAGATCATATACAAATGTCAGATCCAGATTGTCAAGGTTTTGAAGATTATTCAGTGTGAAAATGTTTTGAATGAATGAATGAATATTTGAATACGCTAGTTACTTACATCTCCTGGTGCTGTAACATCATTACAGAAATAACAACCTAATTCTGATCCTGGAATACAATGTAATCCATTTATATTTGTTTCAGTGTCGAATGATAAATTTGCATTCAATTTTTTATGACTACCATGTCGCATTACCAAATAACTATCAAATCCCAATGCAGCAGTTATCACTATCTTTAAAATAATAAAAAAAAAAAAAAAAAAAAAAAAAATATGTCAATTAAGAATCACTTTTAAATTAAAAAATTTTTCGAAATTTAATGGTTTACTTTTTTATAAAATGCTCCTAATAATGTTGGTAGCCATCGACTTTCTCGTGAGTCTGTTAACAATATTAAAACGTCATGCTTTTGTACATTCTCTTCGATAATATTTAGGCTTTTTGTGATTTCTTCACGCATTGAATCTCCCACAGGATGTCCAGGCATCGGAATTTGAATAACAAATCCTTCAGATTTCTAAGGATAAATAAAATAAAATTTAGAATAAAAAGAAAAAAAAAAAAAAACAAAATTGACATAAACGAAAATCCAACCAAAATACTTACAGCATTCGGATTAATTTCTAAAACTCTTTCAGCAGCTGTTGTTGCTTTCATTTTTTTTCCACTTACAGCATCCTGATGTTTATATAAACTTTGTCTGACTGGATTCGAAAATGATACTTTACCACTATCCAAAAATGTGATTGTTTTAAATCCCCACGCCTAAAAATAAAACAAAGTGGAAATAATCTATTTATCAGCTATTAGGAAAAACGTATTATTTTTTTTTGTATCGTACTAATAAATTTCGTGCTACTGCACATCCAAGTGTTCCAGCACCAAATAATAAACATTTCGTATTTGCTATAATATCTAAATTAAGTTCAGGCAATATTCTCCATTTCATTAATTTTAAATTTAAATTAACTGAATTCTCAGCTAATCTATAAGATAGAAAAGTAAAATAAATGCAAATAAATTAAATAAATTGTAATTTACTTTGATGGATCCATAGTATCTGCCATTAATGCAACTTTAGGACACATTTTACCGTTTTGATTTAATTCCCAACCAACAAATTTTTGTTGTACATCTCCACCACTTTCAATTTCTGGTATTATAACATTCCATATTAAACTTTTTTCTAAATTATCTGGCACATTTTGTCTTATACCAACAATTTGTATAATTTTACCACGTAAATTTGGACTATAAAACAGTGAATAAAATAAAATAAAATTCAAATAAAAATTATGAAAAAAAAAAATTATTAAAATGAGAAAAATTTTTTGCGTTAGATATTTACCAACTTTCATATAAAAACATTAAATATAATCTTAGAATCCATGCTGGATGTTCAAATTCGCTTGGATCACAGAAACAAAAAAATATATTTTTCAAATCATTAACATTTTGAAAATTATTATTCTTATCTGTTAAATTTATTTCATCTTTTAATGTTCTATATTGTAAATTTTTATCATTTTCGTTTATTTTAATTATAAAAAATGATTTATTTTTTTCGTCAGTTATATTTGTGTAAATTTTTAAAAGTTGATCTAATAATATCGGTATTTCAGCAAGTGGTTTTGGTTTATTGTTTTCCAATGGAATTTGTACAGTTGGATAGATTGCAGCAGGAAATGCAAACCAATAGTAATATTTGTGTACTTTAAGATCCTATTTTTTTTTTTTTTTTTTAATATAATTAGAAGAAAAAATAGGTAGATAATTTTTAATATAGAGACTGTCTATTTTTAAAATCAAATCAGATTATACCACATATGAAAGTATCAAAAAACGTGCTAACAATTGTGGATTCTCTAATATAGCTCCAGATTGAATATCATCAAGAAATTTTTTACCTTCACATTCTAATAATTCGGTTTTATCACAATCCTTAAAATCTTCGATTGTATTTTTATTGTAGAGTATTCCATGAGCAGTGTAATTATATTTTGGTGGAATGAATTCACTGAGGTGGAAAAAAAAATGAAAATATAAAATATAAAATTAATGCAAAAATAATTATGAAAATAATTGTATATTTGAGCTGGCCACATTACCTATTAAATGCACTGTAATCAACTTCTAATAAGCAATCAGTTGCTCGATAATTTGAATAATATCCATAAATGTATTTTGGTGTATCATCAAGTTTATCGATATCAATTTTTATTTCAGCTAATTTATGCCAAAATGTTGAATGTACAAATGATTTAAATGAAACAAATTTAAGTATTTCAAATTTTTTATCACTCATTATTATTGTTTTATTTTTATATTTTAAACGTTTTTAAATTTTCTTCAATTTCATGGATTCTATAAATTTCACTAATATTGTACTCGTTTCGTATTTTTTTTTTTTTTTTTTTTTTTTTTTTTTTTTTTGCTGACACAAGTGACTATGAAATTTTCTTTTTTAATTAAAAATTCCCGTAGTGTTTTTAGCTTTTAAGAAATTTAATTATAATTTATTATTATTTATAATCGTTGTTATTTTACAGATAAAATTGAATTAATCTCTGACCGAATTCTGAATATTCTATTCTGAATCTTTTACTATGCTGATTAGATAAAAATAAAATCTGTTTTCGGTTATCAATTTTATAATTTATTTATTTATTATTTTATTATTGTAGACATTGTAGACACCACAGTACCAGAATAAACAACAGCTGCCAACAACAAATCACTCTACTTTTTGTATCTTTATCTTGTACTTGTATTGTATTTTTTTTGTATATCACTCTTACACAGAGTTACCAAATACCAAACTTCAAAATTTAAAACCATTAAAACGAATATGAATATCTAGTAATAGGGTGATTGATAGTTAGTAGCTAAAACAGTAAAAAATTATAGATAAAAGACAAATTTATTCCATTAAAATATAATCATATTATAAAGTTAACTTTTTTTTCTTTAATTTACATTTGTAGATACATTCAAAAATAAAATAAGATCAAAGATCAAAGTGTATTTACTTGAGATAGGGGTTATCAAAAATCTTTAATTTTGTTTTTAGTTAAATTTGTCTTATTTTTGAAGATGATTTGGTAATGTTGCTTATACAATTTCAAGAAGAACGTAAATAAAAATTTTATTTACAGTTACAAACATGTTTAATTGTTTACTAAAGATTTATGATGAATAAATATCGTATACACAAGTGGACATACATATATGTATAATCACATAATAGCAATAATAGAATAGGATAGGGATAGGATATAAATTTGTAGTACATATGTACATTGTACACATCATGCATAATACATATCGATTTTTAATTTGAAATTGTACACGCACCGTTTATGTATATGTACATATTATTTTTGTTACAGTTTACAGTCAGTGAAATCGTGAAATCATTCACAAATTAACATAAAAACAAAAACCAATAAAAGCCACAATCTATTTATTTATTCATTTTTTTTTTATATTTATATAAAATTATGCTGAATCTGTTAAGAGAAATCAATATCAAAACAAAAGAGAAGAATAGCGTGGTCGAGACTACTGCTATAGCACAATTAGGGCGACAACTACAGCGTATCGCCGAAAGTTCGCACAATTTGGGCGCAACTGAAGCGTAAAATATATGTGAATTTTAAATTTCTTCTTGCGAATGATTAATACTACTGCAAAATCCAATTCGGGATGGCTCGTTGTCGCTGAAAAATAGAATAGAATCTATTTGGGCGACAGCAACAGCGTAAAGTTCAGCGTAAAAAGTCCAATTTAATTACTGCACACGCTGTAGTTGTCGCCGTAATTGTGCGATGGCGATGGCAGTGACAGTGAGATACACAAATTTTCATATTCATTCTCTGTACTCTCATTTCAAATAAAATCTCAAATCTCAAATTTTGTTGGAGAGATAAAGCGGAATGGATATGGAATATGGAATTAGAAAATCTGAATACCTGAATTTTATGATTTTAATATAAACCCTAGGCCTAGACATACCGGATTTGAAAATGAAATTGAAAAAACAAATAAACATAAGCAAAAGAAGCAAGCAATAAACAAAAGATACTTATTGAAGAGAAGATAGAAGAATAAATGAAGTAATTAAAATTAATCTGAAAACTGAAATGAAACTGAATAAAGTTTGTGATTGTGTTGTGTTCGTGTTAGGTGTTGGTCTATTTTCTATTATATATAGTGTCTTATGTCTAGTCTAGAACAAGAATAAGAATTTAGAATCTATTAATTTTCATTAATTTTATATTTTTTGAAATAAAAATTAAAATAAAAAATAATTCTTATTTTTTAAACATAATTTATTGATTTTTTTAATCAAATGTGAGTTTTCATTTTTTGTTTTTGTTTTGTTGCACACACTAAATTACATATATATGTATGTACAAAGTTGATGATGTGTTTTTAATGTTTGATGTAAAAAAAAAGTGCCATTGATTTTTACAAAATTTATGTGACAACAAAATTTTTTTGTAAATGTTTTTATCTAACAAAATTGAAAAATATAAATACAGAAGATAAAAAGTTCAGAAATTAAATTCGAAAAAAGAAAAAAAAAATAAAAATAAAAAATTTATCTTGAGAAAGATAAATAAAATTATGACAAATACGCATAGTTATTGTGGAATTGAAGCCAGAGGAATGCATCCGAGAATTTCACCAAATTTTACATATGTCAGTTCATGTGTTAAATACATGATATTTTTATTAAATTTTGTATTTTGGCTATTTGGTGGACTATTAATGGGTATTGGTTTATATGCATTTATGGATAAATGGCAAGCAACTGGATGGATACGTTTAGAAACATTCTATGATGTTATATTGAATATATCATTGGTTATGGTTATATCTGGTGTTGTTGTATTTGTTGTCAGTTTTGCTGGATGTTTGGGTGCATTACGTGAAAATACATGCCTATTAAAATTCTATTCGATGTGTTTATTATTATTCTTTCTATTAGAGATGGCTATAGCTGTTATGGGTTTTGTATTTCCACAGAATATGCATTCATTTCTAGAAGATTCATTCACTGATAAAATAATACATTCATATCGTGATGATCCAGATTTACAGAATTTAATTGATTTTGCACAACAAGAATTCAAATGCTGTGGCCTAAGTAATGCTGGTTATCAAGATTGGGGTAAGTGTTAAGTGTTAATCATTCATTCATAAAATATAATAATGCATGCATTCGTAATTCATATTAATCATACAACAATTCAGAAAAAAAAAAAATTAAAAAATAAAATTTGCTTAATTTTATAAAAGTAGACCAAGACCAACAAATCCCAAATATAGATAAATCTAGTTGCAGGAGATATTTACATACACTTGCTTACATAAATGATGAAAAAAAAAATTGTTTTTATTATACTAACTACGGTACTACGTATACACATAATTTACTGTACAAAGTAGGGGGTCACTTGGGAGGTGAAAACAATTTATACATTATATACTGCTCTGACTGATTATACAAATATACATACATGTATTTATTCAACGTAAATTTTATATACTAGTACCTATGCTAGTATCTACTTTGTTCTCATATCAACATAGATTTAGTTGAATTAATTCCAAGAATTTAAAAAAAAAAGAAAAGTCACATATTTTCACTGAACTAGAATTTCTTTAATTTATTTTATCTGTTTTTTATATTACAAATACGATAAAAAAAATGATAAACTTAATATCTACATAAGTTCATAAGTATATACTCGCAAACACATACACAATGCATTGGATTGATATGTTGAGATGAATAAAAGAAAAATTCATTAAATACAGATTTCTATTAACGATGCAATGGTCTTAATTTAAAAAAACGTCGATGTATTTTTTGTTTGTTTATTAGATCAATGAAATAATAAAAAAAAGAATTTATAATGAGAAGATCGTTTTTTTCTTTGATGCACATTCTTAATTATTAATTCATGCTTTTAATATAAAACTTAACATTTTTTTATGTCGCTTTGAAGTGGAAAAGTAAAAACGACTAGGTAGTTAAATATCTATAAAGATGATTTTTATTATATACTAGTCGTCGTCGTAAGGGCTATTTAAACTTTAAATCAAAGATCATTTCAGTAATAGAGAAATAGGTATATACATATCTACAAATTGATATTTGTGGTAACACTTAACAGTACCTATACCTACATAGTGCATATTCCAAGTTGATTGACCTATTAGACAAGACATATGCAGACAAATAGATAACTTCTTCTAATGTTAATTATTTGTAATATTAAATACTTAGGTTATTTAAAATTCTAGTTATGTACAAATAATGATTAAATAATTAATTTTTTTTTTTATTATGTACATACCTACATTAATTTCATTTCATATTTTTTCACTTTACATACATTTTTGTAATTACATATAATATATTATTTTTTTCTTGCATTTGCCTATAATATACATACAAATATAGGAAAAAATGAATATTTCAATTGTTCATCACCGAGCGTCGAAAAATGTGGAGTACCATATAGCTGTTGTATAAATGCGACTGATATTAGTTCTGGCCTAGTAAATATAATGTGCGGTTATAATGTACAACAGCAATCTGTAGCAGCAGCTAGTAAAAGGATATGGACAAGTGGATGTATTGAAATTGTAAGAGTTTGGGCTGAAAGAAATTTATATGCGATAGCTGGTATTGCATTAGGTATCGCATTAATACAATTATTTGTTATATATTTGGCTAAAACTCTGGAAGGTCAAATTGATTTACAAAAATCACGTTGGTCATCGTGAGCATATGGTTGGTGTGATGGTGATTTTATGATGTAAAACATTTTTAAAAAATATATATATATACATATATCGAATATATTATATGTATTATGTAATAGCATAGATAAGGATATATGTGTATATATCATGTTGTATCCAGATATAATCCTTATCTGTGATAGTATTAATTAAAATAAAATTAATATAATATTTAATACTTAGCATTATAATCATAGAAAATAGTAAAAATAAGAATTCTCATCATTTTTTTTTTTTATAATTTTAATTGAATTTATAAAATCGAATGCTTTTTTTTTATAAAAAACATTGTAAACATTTTTAAAAAAAAAAAACATTTGTTGACATTTTATTTACAAAAAAAAAGTAATAATTTTCTTTAAAAAATAACTATGTAAGAAGCAACATAAAATACAGTGGCAAATTAATAAAACTAGATAGAATAGAATAGAACGAACATAACAATTAGATTCTAATTCTGATTTTATATCGAAATAGTTTTCTTTGAAAATCGAATAAGCTCAAAAATATTTCTATATAATCTCTATGTTTTTTTTCTCTGTCTCTATAATTTTTATGATTAATTTAAATAATGTTTGGAATCTCTAAAATGTGTAATTGATTTATAAATTTTTAATTTGAAAACTATATACAGATATTCTGTCATTTATATTTGTATATTACACTACACAAAAAAAAAACACTTTAAAACTGCCTTTAATTTCGCAGAAATTATTTTATTATTACACGAATACTCTACTCTACTCTACTCTGTAAACGATATAATCAATAACAATTTTTGTAATTTTTTTTTTTTTTTATTGAAATTCATAAGAAAATATTTACAATTTATTAATGAAATGAAAATACAAATATTTTATAAAACAAAAACGAAAATAATGTTCTAGACAATAAAAATTGACAAAAATATTGAAAAGAAAAAAAAAAACTGTGTAATAGTAAATTCATTTTTATTATTTTATTTTCTTTATAATTATTATTTATAGTATGATAAGTATAAAGTACATGTACATAAGAATATCTTTTATATACTAGGTCATTCAAAAAGTTCGCAGCCTAACGCATACGTGACATTTCTAGAAACAAAAAGTTATTGGTGTTGGCAACACCAGTCCTTCATATGAACGTACCATAAATTCCAGATCGATCTGTCCAATAGTTTAGTTTAAACAGTTGATTAAATTACACGTGCTTGGCTTGTTTTCAGAAAATGGTTAATTTAAAAAATCGTGCGGTGACTGAATATTTGTTTAAAAAAGGATTAAGTGGGAAAGAAATTTTTGATGATATGGTAAACGTATTAGGAGACAGTGCTCCTTCATATGCAACTGTAAAAAATGGGTTGCTCTATTTAAACACGGCCGTACAGACATCAATGATGATCCGCGTTCAGGACGTCCAAAAGCAGCAACCACGCCAGAAATTATCGACAAGGTTCATGATTTGGTTTTGGAAGACCGACGAATAACTGTGGTTGATTTAGCTGGGGCCACAGGCATCTTAACTGGATCAGTGCATAGTATCTTAACCAGTAAATGAGGTATGAGAAAGTTATTGACAAGATGGGTGCCGCATTTGTTGAATTCTGACCAAAACCGCATTCGAGTGAAACTTTCTCAACAACATTTGGGTCATTTTCAAAAGGATAGAATTGATTTTGTGCGTCGATTTGTAACCATGGACGAGACATGGATTTATTACTATGATGCTGAATTGCGACAACAAACAGCGGAGTGGACCGAGCCCGGTTGTTCGACCCCAAAAGCAGCCAAAGCTCTCAAAATCTTCAAAGAAGGTTATGGCATCAGTTTTTTGGGATGCAAAGGGGATTTTACTAATTGATTACCTTCAGATGAGTAAAACGATAACAGGAGAATATTATTCAAATCTTTTAGATCAATTAGACACAAAAATTCGGGACAAGAGACCAGGATTACAAAGGAAAAAAATCATTTATCACCAAGACAATGCACCAGCACACAAAGGTGTCCTTGCAATGGCCAAATTGAAGGAACTACACTACGAATTGTTGAAGCATTCACCATATTCACCGGATCTGGCTCCGTCTGACTTTCATTTATTTCCAAATCTCAAAAAATTCTTACGTGGTAAGCATTTTTCATCAAATAAAGAAGTCATAACGGCTGTCGAAGAGTACTTTGGAGGTCTCGAGGAAAATCACTTCAGGCAAGGGATAAATGAATTGGAAAATCGCTTGAAAAAATGCATTGAGCTTAGGGGGGAATATATTGAAGATTAATTGTATTTTGGTTCATAAATTCATACTGCTTCATTATAAGGCTGCGAACTTTTTGAATCACCTAGTAAATATATACTCCTCGACACATGATTGATTTTTAATATATTTTTTTTTTTTTTTGAAAAACACTGAAAATTATCAATTTTTTTTTTGATTTTGTTTATTGACTAGATTGAGTACTACCGTACTACATATTTTTTGGAAAACCCCATTATCCTAAAAGATTTTACAGTTTTTATAACAAAAAAAAAAAAAATGCACTTGATTGTGAATATTATTTAAAATCTATTTTAATCTAAAACAAAAATCTGTGTTACTCTATCAAATTATTTGATTTTTTGTGTTTTTTCTTCCCCCAGAAGCATCGTACATGTACTGATACCGTGCAGTTATAAATAAATTTATTTTTAATAATATTTTTTCTTACTCATATGCTAATATATAGTTTTTAATTTAATTTTTGCATGTTCTATCTAATATTATCTGTTTTCTATTTCCTGTCTTTTGATTTTTGTTAAAATAAAAAATAAAAATGTATTTGCCATAACTAGTAATAATAACAATAATTTATTACATTTTATATTTTTATTTAATATCTTTTACATATTTAGAAAATGAAAACAAAAAGTAAAAATTGAAATAATTTCATTAAATGTTTTCTTTCTGTAGCAAAAATAAAATTCCTATACGTTACAATTTATACTCATTTAGTTCATTTAGAAACAAACAAAAATATATAATTGTTTTTATATAGAAATTATACAACATAGGAAATTCAACACTATAGATATTCATTTTTCGTAGCAAAATTTTTCTAAGGCCTAGTACGCTGATAAACCTGAATTCAGATCCTCATATAAAAACAATGTAAAAAAAAGTTGTCTGAATTCGGGTCCATCAGCGTTCTAGGCATAAGTGTGTTTTTTTTTTGGCAATGAAGTATGAGCCACAATTATTGATTTGTTTGTTCATGTTCAAAATACAATTTTCGATCAAGTATTTTGACAGCGAAATGAACGTGAAAAATTTAAATGTGTTCACTATTCATTTGCTAAATAAAAAATCATAGAAAAAGTAACATTTTTGTAAATTTAACAACGAAAAATGATAATCCATATTATGTATTATGATAATACATTAGGCCGCGCGCGCGTAGACTAAGAGCGTAGCGTAGCGTAAATTTCAGAGCGTAAAGTTCAAATCAATTGTTTCTTATTATGTTGTGCATACAGCAAGCGTAGTGTAGTTTGAACCATACGCTACGTTTGAATTTATATGCGCGTAACGCTCAGTTACGCTACGCTCTTAGTCTGCTCGTGGCCTTAGCATTACATTTTTATTATTATAATTTTTTAATACAAACTCTTAGTAAGTACATATATCTACATATAAAAAATACAAAAATTTAGGGAAATAAAAATACAAATAAAAATGTTGATGAAAGAGCAAAAGTTAAAATCAAATTTAATTATTAAGTAATAGATTTTTAACGTTACAATAACAATAATAATGATACAATACATACAATGATTATATGATACAATATTATACATTATATTTAGATTTACAATTAAATAATAATAATAATAATGATGAAAAAATAATATATATTGTGTCAACAAAACAAAAAACAAAGTAGATTTATTCCCTCCAATATATACACTACATTACATAATACATATATACATACTAACTTCATACTATACTCAGTTGTAATATTGTAAAAGGAAAAAACAACAAATGATTAGATTACTATTACTATTATTATTATTATTATTATTATTATTATTATTATTATTATTATTATTGTAATACGTTTAAGTAAGTGTACGCATACAGTGTGTGTATGTGTTTGTATATGCAAATAAAAAATTTATTTACGACGCGTAATCAAATTTTAATGTATAACTATTTGATATTTTATTAGAAGAATAAATAATTATAAATTAAATAAATAAATAGTATTTCATACATTTATAATTATATAGCCATTTGTGAATGTATTTAAAAATATATAACAACTAAATAATTTAATATAAATATACATTTATACATTAACGAAATTTTAAAATGTTCATAAAATAAAAAAAAAAAAAAATTATTATTATTATTATGATAATAAGTAGGATAATGACAACAACATGCACATATAAGTAAATTCAATTTAATTTGATTTTTGCTTTTCTTAAGTTCGACTTTTGAAAATTGAAATTAAATTTTTAAAAAGAATTTTTTTGTTTTTTATTTTGTTTCTGAAATAAGAATATGTGTTTGAGTGGCTCTGGCTGATGGTTACACAATTTAAGCAGCAATATTAAAAATGTTACGTTTATTCTGAATTATAACTGAAACAGAAGCAGCAATAACAAAATTAATTTAACATTTGATAAATTGTAAAGAAGATAATAAATTGTATATTTTGATATTTATTTTTTAAATTATCAGTTTATGTTTATAGTACCCATCATGGCCGTAGCATATACATTATAGCAATTATAGTTACTTAGATCTGTGACTAATAACTATATGTTGGGCAGGATCAGTAACAATAGAATTTTTACAAGCAATATAATTTTTTATTGTTGCTTTTGCTGTTTTTTAGTTATAATTTACCAACCAATAGATGGCTCACAATACACTCACACACCTCACAATTAAAAATTACCTACCTACCTACACATCAGAATATAAGATTTTATTTAATTTTAAATTACATAATATTAAATTTTAAATGCATTATAATTTTAACTTGAAAACTAAAAATAAAAAAGAAATTTAAAACAAATTCCTTTAGAAAATAAAATAAAAAAAACTGACAACATTATGAGAATAGAAAGAAAAAAATCAAAATAAAAAGTATGTATACAAATAAATTAAAATCAAAATTTTATAGAAATAAAAAATGTACTATCTAAAAAATTTTGAATATATATTTACATTTATATATACATATGTATACCTGCACATTATATTACATTACATAGAAAAGAAAAAGTTATCTAAACAAAATATATACATATATACATTCAGTAAAAAATATTAAAAAAAAAAATAAAATAATTAAAAATAAGTATATTACTTATTATGTAGAAAAATAAAAATATTATAATACATCACATCATATAGATAGTATACATATATGTATATATATATGTATGTGTGTATTATCTACATATGTATGTGTGCATGCATGCATGTAAATGTAATATAATATAATTTTTCAATCAAATATTAAAAAATGTTTTATTATAACAAAAAAAAAATATATATACAGAGTGATTCTCTATCGGATGAAAAACGTGAGATAGGTGATTGGTAGTGCCGAGAAACGAAAAAAATTGTATGACAGGGAGGGGGGGGGGGGTGGGTTGGTTTGTGTATGAGTCATCCTGCACTCATTCAAAAGAGAATTAATGACTCTTTACTTTGATGTCTAAATAATTTAAATTGTGGACTAGCAGTGCTCAAGATACGGCTCATCAAAGTCAAAAATTCATGGGAAAAAAAAACGGAAAATTTTAATTTCAATGTCAAATATCTCAAAATTTTGTCCTATATTTTTTGAATTTTTTTTTTTTTACTTAAAATATCGCCCAATTTGCATCGCTTTTCATTTGCTATTTATTTTATTTAATTGTCTTTCGTAATTCTTGAGTTATGATGCGATGAAATACAACAGTGGTTTTGCATTGAAAAATTGTTTACCTGTTGTTGTTGTTGATATATTTTCTCGTTTTCCGGATTTCCGTGGTGAAACACACTGCATATATATTTTTGTTTGTATTTTTTTTTTAATTTTTTGAATCGGTACATTATTTTTACAGACAAAAAGGAAAAATAAAAGACGATAGAAAATATGATAATATTTATGTTACATAAAACATACACATTTATGTAATAATTAAAGTGTTACACTTAGAAAAATAAGAAATGTGTGTATTATGATGATTGAAAGAAATGTTTTTTATTTTTAAATAAATTTGTAATTTTTAAAATAAATGCATAATGATTGTAATGATAAAATGTACAGATAATTACATATTATATTATGTATTATGATGTAATATTGTTAATTATAATTAATTAGATTTATGTTTATTATAAATAATACGTATATACATTACATTAATACATACATATATATATATACATAAAAATATTATAAAACATTGTAACTATATGTAAATTTTTATGTATCGTATACAAAGTATGTATATGTACACAAATTTTATATTTTAATTGACTGATTGTGTATTGTATTATTTTTATTGTGCGTATCATGAATATACATATGTTATAATATATTATTGATAATTATACATAATATAATTATATTCAGTTTTTAATTTAATAATAAAGAATTTATATATTACGGGAATTTCATTATCTGTATTTTTATTCGATTTTTTAAAAATAAAAAATCTTAATATTGGAGGATTGATTTTAATTAATTTCATAGAAAATAAAAAAAAAATAATTAAAAATATAACATGAGAATAAAATCAAAAAAATATCTGTTGTATTGCACTGGTTTTTGATCTAAAACGATCGATGACGAAGACGATAAATCTGCTTGCTGTTGCATTCTATTCTGTGAGTAACTGTGGGTGGTCGTTGGTTGCTCTTGCTGTGCTTTTGCTTTGTAGTTTGTGGTCGTGGTGATATAATTGATAATTCCCAAAACGAGAACTACTTATTATATTGAAGCTTTGTTGAGATGCACAGAAGTTCCAACTTCAACTTCAACTTCAACTTTCAACATGAATCATAATCATAAACACAGCACACAGCAATCGAACAATCATTCTAATCGAATAACGTATACCGCTGCCGTATAGTGATTCGAGAATCGAAATGTTTTTGATTTTTTATTTTGTTCATATCTATTTAATTTTCTGAAGTGACAGAGGAACAATAATATTAATAAATACACATTATTGTACATTTGCATTTAAATTAAATTATTTGTGTATGTAAAATCTAAAATCAAAATTTTGACTGTATAAACAAAAACAGTAAATATTAAATACTAAATACGTACTTCATATTACCTATGTTACTTTGTAGTTTGTACTATGGTCTATGGTATAAAATTTTTCTAATCCGAAATTTTTGAATTTTATTCGAATTAATTTTTATCATGTGAACGTACACTACATTTTTTGTTTTTTGTTAAATTCCAGATTCCAGTTAAATTCGAAATGTCAAAATTTTTTCATCATACCATAAACCATAACATAACCTAAACCATTGTGTTGTGATTGTATTTTTGTTTTAAATTGTTAAAAAATCTAAACATCTAAAATCAAATTTCAAATTTAAATCAAATAATTTCATTAAAATAAAAATAAAATTAAGAGGAAATGGAAGAAATTAATTCAGAGTTCAATAACCTTAAAAAGAGTATCAGAGAATTAAAAAAGAAAAATTTAAATCATATTGATATCAAAAGAATTGCAACTAATTTACTGGGTATTTTGAAATTTTTACGAAATTCATGTGTAAATAAAAATGCTCTAGATACGCAGAGTTATATATCACAATTACCGTATTTTTTTGATATCATATTACCGATATTAAAAAATAATTTGAACGATATAATGTTGAATAATTCTTTTCAAATGGATGCTGATGATAGTGAAAAACTGTGCAAAATGAGTTGGGAATTGATTGCGAATACTTGTGTAATGAATATTATTGTACAAAAAAATGTATGGCGTAATTTAGGACAACTGATACTTGATAAATTAACAAATGAAATAACTGCAGTAACTGATATTCAATTGATGATTCTATATAATATGCTATTTAAATGTAATTTAGAAATAGAAAATTCTAAATTATTGGAATTAACATTAGACATATGGGAAAAATCATTTGATTCATCTTTACCAAAAACAATTAAATTAGATTTCGTTCATATTATATTGGAACATTTAATAATTAAATATCCAAAATTATATGAATCAATTGTAGATACATCAGTTGATAGAAAATATGAAATTTCATTTCTCAAATACATATCATGTTATATTCAAAGTGATTATCCATTTGAACCATTACATGAAATTCTACTCAATTTTATAACGAAAGAATTTATAATGACATCTGATTGTGTAATAAATCCATCACCATTAGAAAATCATAATCCAAAAAAAGTTTATATACTATTAGAAATAATATCATCAGCAAGTGGTCAAGATAATTATAAAAAATTCTTTGATAATCAACATTCATTATTTTTAAATGTTGGTGCACTATTACAACAAATAAATGAATTCGGTAAAATATCAGATAAAAATGAATTTACACCGATGGAAAAATTAGAAGAATTTGCAATCAATTCGGAAAAATTAGAAAATTATGATTTCGAACGTGAAATATCATTTGAATTTAAAAAAATGTTAGTACGTACATTGGCAAATCTTTCATATAAAAATAAAACAAATCAACAATATGCCAGAGAAACTCGTATAATATTAGCAATATTAAATTGTACAACAATGGATGCTAGAAATCCATTAATTAGAGAATGGAGTATATTGGCAATACGTAATTTATGTGAAGATTGTCCAGAAAATCAAGAGACAATTAAAAATTTATATAAAATTGGTAATGTACCAAATGATATTTTAAGAGACATAAAAATGGATTTCAGTTCATTACGAATTGATCCAAAATGATAAAATATGTAATAATAATTGATTTTTGTTAATAACATATTAGTGAATCCTGTCTTGTTCAAAACATTAAAAGAAAATACATTTCATAAATTCATAAAATTTTTATTGAAATTAACACTGTAATATTATTGTTAGCATTTAATATGAAAAGAAAAATATGAGTTAAAATTTTTATGATTAAATTGTAATACAAAGAATTTTTACTCAAAAAATATCACTTTAAATTTTGTTTTTATGTATTTTAAGATTGAAATTCGATAAATAATTATATGATGACGATGAAAAAAGAGATCGCAAATTTATTTTTTGTTTGTTTAATTCTTATTTTTCTTCTTTCTATTTTTATGTTTATTATTTGATGTTGTCGGTCCATTATTAGCCTCTGGTACAATAACAGATCCTTCAGTAATTTCATCTTTTAATTCGGATTCAGCAATTTTCGCTTGTGCATCCATATAGAACATAATATCACGTAATTGCTCCTTAACTTCAATTAATTCACGTGTTTTTTCATCTTGATATTCTTTATATTTTTTTTCAAGAGCATTATATTTAGCTTGCCAAGATGATTGATTCTCTTGTAAGGCTTTATTCATTTGATATTCATCTGATAATTGCTTTTGAACTTCTTTCAATCTATAAAAAATAATTTATATTATTTAGATTTGAACCAAAATAACTTATCCATATATTGAACAATTTAAAATCTTCATATAATGTTACTTACTTAGTTACATTTTGTGATAATTTCTTTTCTAAATTTGTTTTATCCTTAGTTAATGTTTGTATCTTCTGTTCCATAACTGAAAATCTATTCAAAATATTTTCAGTCTTTGCTCTATATTTTTTTGATTCAATTTCGATTTGATTTAATTTCTCTTCATAGTATTTTCTTTGTGTCTCTAGCTGCGATGTTAGAAGATATGTGAATTCTAATTGCATTGAATCAATTTTTTCATCGCCTTTATCATCACCAGGTGGTGGTTGTTGTGTTGCCACCACTTTACCATCAGTTTTATTTTGAAATAGACGATGTACAAAATTATCTCCAGCATAATCCCATACACTAGATGTACCCAATTGCATTGCATATGTATGATTTGTTGCTCGATAATGTGATGCAGCATGGCCACCTTGATATCGACCACAACCAACATGTCCACATATTAAACATATCCATAATGTTTCGCTACATTCGCATTCCATACATACAGAATTCTCCATTAGTTCTGGTGTTTGAACATGACGACAAACTGGACATGTTGAATCACCCCATTTTATTAGGCAATTCGCATGAAATGCATGATTACATAAAATTGTAAGTACACCATCGACGCTTTCATCCATTCGTTCTAAGCAGACTATTTGATGCGAAAAAAAGAAAAGGAAATTGATTGTTAAGAATATTTTTGTTGTTGTTGTTAAAGAGAAAGCAATTTTTTTTTTTTCGTTTTTTACCTGGGCAAGTTGGAAGTTCTGTATGTCCTAATGGTGGACTTCCATCTTCACCCCATTCTATATTCGATACCCATACAGCATGACACACAGAATCCGGTTCTAATGAATTATAAGCAGCTCCATTATACGTTTTATAGAATTCCAATGATGATGCATTAGATCGAAATCTAAGAATACGAAAGAAAAATATTTTATTTGTAAATAAAAATTCAAACTGAACTAAATCATAATATAGATATTGAAAATAGAATCTTTGAAAATTACTCTAAAAGAACCATAAATTGATTTGGACATTCATCTCTAATAATTCTAATATGCTGTATAACAGAATGGCATGGAGCAACGAATTTAAGTAAATCATGGCAACTTAAACTTGATGGTACCGCAAGCAAACAAAGTTTATTTGATGGTGCTTCTTTCATTTCTTTTCTTTCACTGTAATTTATCACCAAAATATAAGAAAAAAAAGTAAAAATAAAAAATAATAATTAAAATATAATCCAATCATTTTGATATTAAGAACATGATTTTATTAAATTTTCAATTTTATAAATTACCTATATCAAAATGTTTAATACTCACTTTTTTTTATATAAATGTATAATACCTTTTGTATTTTCAACAAATGGATTACCAGAGAAAAAATTTATTTCTTTTGGAAATTCTGATGGATTTTGTGTCTCATCCAATGGTGTTGTTTCACGAGAACTAGTCGCTGTCGCATTTGATAAAATTCCATGATGACGATCATGAGTTTTTGAATTCATCTTTTTATTGGTATACGTTTCAATTCGAATTAAAGATGAATTGCGTAGACCACGATCTCTTTCACGTTCTTTTTGTACACGTGGATTTGTTGGATGTTCACTTGATACAGCACCCGCACCGTGTTCTAAATCTATAATAGCCACAAAAAAAACAAAAAAAAAAATGCAAATTGATTAAATCAAACAAATTGATTCAAATAAAGTTATCGAGTGTTTAAATAACAAAACAAAATTTAAATTGACAATTCTGTTAATAAAAACAGTTACTTGAACAATGATAAGTACAGTTAAGTTATGCGATGTGATATATGTAGGTACATATTACAGACGTTACAATTTATGTGTAAATTTTTAATTATCTCTAGTGTCTGGTCTGGTCCTCTGTCGTTGTCGTTTGGGTATGACATACAAAATTCAAATCATAAAAATTAAATGGGTGGATGGATAGAATTGAAACAAACTGATTTGTTTTTTTTTTACTGTGAACTTTTAATACTTTTTATTTGGGTAATTGGATTACATACATAGAAAATACAATTAAAAAGAAAACATCAAATAAGAAATATTAAAACAAAAAAAAATTTTCCTTCTTGATTTTTTCTCTTTCTTAATTTTCTTCCTTTTTTATTTGTGATGATTTCAAGAAGCTATGTAACAATTGTATTTCTTTAAAATATAATTTTTCATCTGGTGTTTCTAATATTAATGGCATATTACAGAATCTTGAATCTTCCATTATGAATTTGAAACAATCCAAACCAATATGTCCTTTGCCAATCGATTCATGTCGATCTTTATTACAACCCAATGGTCCTTTTGAATCATTCAAATGCATTGCTGAAAAATATTTCATTCCAACTATCTTATCAAATTCATTCAATGTTTTATTCCATGCTTCTGGTGTACGTAAATCATAGCCAGCAGCAAATAAATGGCATGTATCCAAACATACACCAATACGATCTTTATTTTCCACCAATTTAATAATACCGGCTAATTCTTCAAATTTACTTCCGATTATATTTCCTTGTCCGGCCATATTTTCAATTACGATTTTAACATTTTTCGTTTCTTTATGAGCCTTGTTAATGCCATCGGCTATTAATTTAATCGAATTTTCGACTGTTGTAGCACCGCATGTTGAACCAGGATGAAAATTGTATAAAGCTATCGAGAGAGCATCACAACGTTTTAAATCATCCAAAAATACAGTGTAACTTTTTTCACGTTTTGCTTTATCCGGATTACCCAAATTAATCAAATATGAAGCGTGAGGTAGAATTTGATTTTTGATTGAATCGAAATACGATGGCAACTTATCATTTTCTCCACTATCGTCTTTTAATGTATTAATTATCGTTGAACAACCGAATTTTTTTTCTTTCATTGTCTTTTCAAAATCATCAATTGATTTTTGTGCTAATGGTGGAGATTCCCAACGACGCATTGATCGTAAAAACAATCCAAATGCATTCGATTCCAGTGAACAAGCTTCTTCGATTGCCTTATGTAGACCACCAGCAATTGAAACATGAGCTCCCACCCACTTTTGAGAATTTTTTACCATTTCCCGAGTGATTTTTTGCATTTTGAGATCAGATTCATCATCTGCGACCTCTTCTTTAATATCTATTTCCTTTTTTATCTTTTTCTTGGAAATTTTTGGTATTTCGCCGTCATCAGATACATAATCTCCGGCCTCTTCCTTGATATCTACCTCTTTTTTTATCTTTTTCTTGTCCGAAACAGCAGACTTTGTAGCCCTTTTAGCTTTTAGTTTAACTGGTTCTTCTAAATCAGTTTCTTCATCTGACTTATCCTCATCTTCATCTTCACTAATCACCTTTCGTTTTTTTCCTTTACTCGAACTATTTTCTTTTGTTACATTGGTATCCTTCTTCGATTTCACCTTTATATCTTTTTCATTTTGCTTGTGTTTTACGTTATTTGAATCTTTTGTTGCAATCACTTTCTGTTCTTTATTATTCTTTATTTCTGTCTCCTTTGACTCAACTATAACTTCTTTTTTAGATCCTTTTGTTTTAGGTTTTTCTTCCATCACGGTTACTTTTTCATCTTTTAATTTTTTAGAGATCTTTTGAGGAGATTCTTTTGAAATTTTTTTTGAAACTTTATCCCGTTCTCGATTATCATCTTTATCAATATTTTTTTGATTTTTATTTGATTTTTTTGACGTAGATGATTTCGGAGAGGTTTCTAAAGCAGCTTGACGTTTACGTGGTGCCATTTTATAATTGAGGTAGGTACTTTCGTTTTGTTATAATTTCAACAATTCAAATATGAATTTTTTGTGAATAAGTTCTAGTGAATGGAGAATTCAAAGAAAAAAAAAAAATTGTTAGTAAGTAATAATTCCGGAATACTGTTACTTTATTTCATTTTAATTAGGTGATGTATTATTTCTGAGAACGAAATACAAGATAGGAATTCAAAATTTTGGAAAGTGGTTAAATGGATGCGGTTTGAAATATTTGATTCGACATAAAAATATATTTTTTTTTCAGGCGATTTCAAAAATTATATTGAAATTCATTCAGAAAAAAAAAGAAAGAATATTAAAAGTTTTATCATAAAATAAAAAAACACGCATAAGAAATATAACTTTACCTTTTTTTGGAAGAATTATTGAATTGCGTCGAAATTTTTATTTCTATGGTAAAGTTGAGTATGAGTTACAAAATGAATTTCAATTGAGTTCTAGTAGTAAATTATTGTGCATAACAATATGCAAAGTATTTTGAGATATTTTTATGGAATTTATGTTTTGAATTATATTAGAATCAAACAAATACTTCAGTAATAAAATTAAAGGATAATAATAATCTTTTATAAATATTTTACTTACTTGAAATTGAAAATAAAAAATGAAATGTTTTTAGCTTATAATAAACTTTTTCAACCGGTTACGTTACGTTACGTTGCGGTTGCTGTACTTATGCATATATTTATGTATTTTGTTGGATTTCATAAATTTATTACATTTCTTCTTCTTTAATTATTATTTAAATTACTTACAAATGAAAATCAAATATGTATTAAATATTTTTTTTTATGATCGTTTAACATAACCTCATTTCTTTATTATTAATTCTTACCAATTTTACTATTTTTGAACTATACCATATAGACACAAATTTTTGCTTCTAAATCCAGAATGCACAAAAATAACTTATTTTACCATGTAAGCACTTTTGTTAAAAAATATCACTTTTTATACACATACGTATGCAAATTGCAAATAATAAATGTAATGTTATATTACGTTGAATATACAAAATTTACACATTTTTTTAAATAATAATTTTAATAAATAATTTAAAATTATAGAATTGTTAAAATAAAAGAAAATCTTAAAATTAAATTAATAAGTAACATAAATAAATTATGCGTATTAAATATTTATATTTTTATTTTTACTTACTTCCTCTTTGATTAATGGATGAATCAATTTCGATTTTAATTAAACACAATGATATTTGGTTCGGCATTTAAAACACAACAAATTATCAAGATAAATAATACAATTATTATAAAATAATCTATTATAAAAATTTATTTATTATTTATAAACCCCAAAACACAATACAAAATTAAATCTTTTAAACAAAATTTTTTTTCTAATAAGTAATGTTCTTTATTATGAATATGAATGAAGTCCAGTCCAGCTGATCAAAAAAGTCAAAAACAATGCAAAAATAAAAAATAACAAAAGCAACAAGAGCAATAATAGCGCATCGATCGATTAGAAAATAAGTAAAGTAAAGAACATAAAGAAATATATTAGTTGCAAATATGTTCAATAGGTGGCACATATAATATTAAAATTTTATCTGTACCAGAAAATCATTCTATTATCGAATATCCTAATTCCTATTGGATTTTTATTTTTATACCAATTATACCACTACTGATAAAAAAATTATCCTTTAAGAATCAACAAACTGTAATCTCTCTATATCTGCATCTCCATAATCATCCAAATCATATCAAAACATTTTCTTTATTTACATACATATTCATGAATTTTTTTTTAAATTATTTATTCGATATCGGTTGTAATCGAATTAGTTTTAAATTTATACTTTTAATAATTATTAAATAAATTCAATTTAGAATAAATTATTAACTGTTTACGTTTACGTTTAAATGTATATGAGAATTAAAAAGGAAGAATCTCAAATAAAATTTCAGTCTGTGAAAAATCAATTAATACATTATAATACCATTCCCATTTGTTACATTTTCATTTTATAAAAAAATTATTAAAAAATAAATTAGTGATGATATACCTAATGTGAATTTAAAATGAAATAAAATGATTATGTTTATGTAGGTATGCATACAAATTTACTGAATTATGAATGATATATATACCTACCTATGTAATTATAAAATTTAAAATATAATTGAAAGTAAAAAAAGTGTAAATGAATGAACTGAATATAATAAACAATGTTCATCAACATTTTTTTTTTCTTTAGTAATATAATCAATTAATATTCTTATAATAAAATTTTTGAACAAATAAAATATAACAAAATGATATGCAGAAAATTATTATTAATGAAATTTTGTCGTTTATCTTGGCGAACAACAATTATACCAATTATATCATATTTGATATTTATATTTTTAATATTAAATTTCACTTTACCTTTATCGAATTATAAATCAAAAAATTTAATTAATACAAATAAAAAATTATTGTATTCTAATAATAAGAGAAATAATAATAGTAAATTAGAAAATTTTAATAATGAAATTATTGAAAATTATAAAAATCAAAATAATGATGAATTGTATTTATCGTCAGAACCAAAAACTGTGATAATTGGTAATTCAATGAATGAAAAGAATATTCTTAAGGCAGCTTTTCAAGAGTAAGTAAAATGTACAATATTATTTTTAGTATTTTCTGTTTTGATATTTTTATAAACAAAATTACATATAAGCAATATAAGTAATGTACCACACCAAACAGAAACACCACCAAACACCACCAAACATCCAATAACAACAACAACACACCACATGAATGAATATCCACATGACAACAGGACAACACTGAATCTATCCGAATCCGCCCGCATGCCGCATCCAATATGAATATGAATATGAAATGAATGAATACATAATTACAATTACATATTGAAATTAATAAATATTTTCAATTTTCATTAATCCATGGAGAGAAATATCAATATGTAATTTTAACATTTAACTCATTTAACTTAAAATTTGGCGCTCATTTTCTGTTTCTTTGGGTTTGGCTGTCTCTTTGACCGTGCTATGCTATGTGGAAGGGTTAACCTCAAATTCCACTACAAAATTGAAAATTCATTTTTGATCTAGAATAAGCATGGATTATGTCTAAGATAAGATATTAATTTAGATCCAAATTCATTATAATTTTTATCTTATTCCATCGCAACTGCGCGTATTTGTACGTTGTGTTTGCGTGAGTAAGTGTATGTACATCAAATGTACATATATAGAATAGAATCATAGAATCATATAGATATGTGGTAGTAGTAGTAGTATAGTAGCTGGAGCTCTAGCGCTCTAGCTGTATGTTTTATGATTGATTGATTTTGTTGATTCACTCAAATTTTGATTCACCTCATTAGAAAGAAAGTAATAAGCATAAGCGTAGCATACTGTATTCATTGCACAAACACGACTCACATAAATATTCTATTTGGTATTGGATTTTGGATTGTTTTTTGTGGTTATGTACATATTATGTAGGTAGATGAATTTCAATAGAGTGAAGTGAACTATGATGTATCATCAATCATCATGTATGAAATAAATGATGAAATTGAAATAAAGTAAAAGAAAAACAAAATGATTTATAATGCAAGTGCACGATCTATTTATTTATTTATTTATTTAAAACCATTTAATTTAACATTTAATAATGGTGACATTTTATACACTGAAAAATACATAAATTGACAGAAAAATAATAAAATAAAAAAATATATTGCTCAAATTATTTATAAAAGTATACAATAACAAAAAATAAAAGCATTATTCCCAAAATGCACAGTTTCTTCTTTAATCCGTATTTATTATCAAGTGCAAAAAATAATTGTTTTAATGATTCTTTAACACTACCTTCCTGTTGATTCTGCTGATATAATTTTGGATCATTACGTTTCACGCTGACTCGTCTCGTTGGATATGATTCATGTTGTAATTTTTGTTGAATTACGGATGTTCCAGGATCAATTGGTTCAGCTTTCAATTTTGTTAATCTTCTTGCAAATTCACTGAGATAACGACCATTTGGTTCATTATCATCGCTACCACTATCTTCTCTCATAAAATGCTGATAATTTGAAGTGGTACGACCGGGACCATATGCATACGAAGTTGTGGTATCACGATCACGAACTCCTCCAACAGATGTATAACGGCGATTTATATTTGATGAAGAGTCGATAGAAGTAGTTGTAGGATTATAAGATGAGATTCTTGGTGCTGCAGCTGTAGAAATAAATGATGGACGTTGAAATCCTAATTGATTAACACGTGACGATGTATAAGATGATTGTTTTTGTATATTTGTTGTCGTAATGGGCATTTTGGAACTTTTCTCTTCCCCACAAACATATTCAGATCTTTGCAAATAGCGAGGTTCATAAGTTGCATACAGATGATCTCCTTCATCTTCTTCTACATCATCTTCGTTTATTGCATGAGCAACTACATCTCGTGTATACGTGGTGGTTACAGTTGGAGAAACAGATAATGAAGAAGCTCTTGATTGACGACTCGATGGTCTAGAATCATCATCTTCAATTACTATTAATTCTTCTTCAACAATAGTAGATTTCAATTTGTTCTTTATTGGTTCAGTTAAAACCGGTTCAGATTGTGCAATAGGAGTGATTCTTCCAGAATGACGTCTTTGTGTTATTTGTGCAGGTACTGCTGGTGCCGTAGATGATTTTCCTGATGTTGGTGCAAGTGCAGGTGCAGCTGGAACTGCAACATTAACTGTTCGACGACGACTTGGAGATTTACTTTTCTCTCTAGTACGCTGTTCTTCTTTTGTTGGAGTGTCAGGTTTATTCACTTGAATTGTTTCTCTGCGTGTTTTTGGTTTATCCTTATCTACTGCAGCAGGAGCAGATTTATTTTCGGTAACCGGTTTCACACCACTTTCAATTGCTGCTCGTAATCTTTTGATTAATAATTTTCGGCTTGTATCAGTAATTGGAATATTTGGTAATCCATATTCCAAGCACTTTGCACGTAATGTTTTATTATCAAGATCTTCTAAATTTTCCATTTCACTTTTTTAAACTTAATTTTTAACTATATATGTAGAAAATTTTAGTATTTTTTATATTCTTATAGTCTCAGGTTTAGAAGTTAGCGCCTTTCCTTTCACTGATATTTTAAAATTCAAACGGCTTCAGTTTTTAGCAGCGATAGCGATATAATAGTTTTAATAGTATGTATGTCGTATGTCGTTAGCGTTTCTTTATGAAAAAATTATGACATAGGGAAAAGATATGATGAATAGAAAAGAAAATTGTCAATATGATTGATAAAACGTCAGAATTTGAAGGAGAGTGTAGTTTACACCGTGTACAATTTGAAATTACTTTGAAATCAAATTCATCACATTTAAAATTTTAATTGTGAATTAATTTTTTAACGATTTTTAATTTTGAATTTAAAATTTTTCAGAGCAAATACAAATCGTGATCAATATTTATCTGTACAAGAATTATCGTATTATATAAATAAAAGAATCCATAAACATATCGATAATGCTATTAAAATGAATCCAATACAATTTTCAAAAATTGATATATCACCTAAAGACGGTTTAGTTACATGGGAAGAATATTATGTGTATTTTTTAAATGAAAGAGGATTAAATCAAAAATACAATAATAATAATAATAATAATAATAATATTTTGAATTGGACAAAACAAAATCGAAATGTAAATGATGTATCAAAGATAAATAAAATAAATATGAAATCAATAAAATTAGATTATAAAACAAAAGAAGATATGAAACGTGATAAAATATTATGGTCAGAGGCAGCTAGAACGGATCCATTTACATTGACTATTGATGAATTTTTAGCATTTCGTCATCCCGAATCAAGCGTATATAATTTATTAAGTTTAGTTGATGATTTATTACGATTATTCGATATGGATGGTGATGAACATTTAACAATTGATGAATTTTCTGATGTAACAGTTGATGAAATCGATGAAAAATATCGTAAATCAATTATATCGAAAACAGTTGAAAAAAGGCATGAAGAATTTGAAAAAATTTTAGATAAAAATCATGATGGAAAAGCTGACCGTAATGAATTATTATTTTATGTTGATCCGAAACATCCAAGATATGCATTACAAGAAGCTTTAACAATATTAAATTTAACAGATATTAATCGAGATAAAATGTTATCATTGGATGAGGTAAATTATGTATAATAAAAAATTAATAAATATGTAATAATATAGTACTAAGTATATATAAATTATTTTTATATTATTATTAGATACTTCAAAATTCGAATATTTTCATGACATCAAAAATGATTGATACCTCAAGTAGTTTTCATGAAGAATTTTAAATAAATGAAATGTTGGTTGAGAGGAACAAGCAATTTTATAGCTTTTTTTTTTGTCTAAAGTAGAGTGTGTATCTAAGAATCTAGAATTTGGATATTGCTGATGGAACGCTATCGTCAATAATATTGAAATCATTACTGTATTTAATTCTTAAATGAAAAATATATTAATATTATTATGTTATTCACATTTTTCTTGCTCAAATATTGTATGAGATATAAGAATTGTACATATGTATAAGTATATAATTGAATCACTGCCAAAAATATCAATTTCTCCGGTTTTTTCTTTTAATAAAGGCACAATTTAACTATCATCTTATATCGAAAATAATAATCGAAATGTTCAACAATAACAAAAGTTAAACAGTTTATTTGAAAAAACAAAATGAATTTCTAATTTTGAATCTAACAAATAACTTATATTTAAAAAATAAAGATTTATGTGAATTAAGAAAAGAAAATAAACTCAAAATATATTGCTCAATAAAAACAATTGTGAATTTTATTTGAATGTCGAAATGTCGATGTGACCGGTAATAAATTTCAATTTTGAATTGAATAATTATTGTGAATTATTTTTAATTTTCATTAGTAGCTGAAATTGGTTAACTGATTTTAACAAATTCTACCAACGTAAAGAATTTAAAATTATATTCTTAGAAAATAGAAAGAATCAGTACATCATTACCAAACCAGTATCAGTAAAAGTAAAATACATAATGTTATGTAATGATGTTAAAATAGAGATAGATATGGAGTAGCGTCTAGTACGATGTAGTACTAAATTTTGGATTTGATTTACCTATTACCTCTATCTCATCCTCTATGAAGTATTCAAATTTGATTGAATTTGGTTAGGATTGGAAGTGTCAATATTAACAACAAGAATTCAACATCAATGACAATAATTGACAAATGCACTGACTTACTTGACATATAAACTACTGTAACAACAGTAAAATAAAATATAGTATGGTAAAATTTAGAATAGAAGGAAAAGGAATAGTAGAAGTAGAAAGAAATAATTACAGAAAAAGAAAAGCTAAAGCACCAATAAACTAAACAGAAACACCAATTCAATTTTCAATCATTCAATCATAGTGAAAAAATAGGTGTATCGTGAATTGTCATATATATAATATAGTGAATTTATTTATATTATATTACTGTAATTTGTTATTTCATTTTAAATAAATTTTCTTTAACACATTTAAATATTTAATACAGTGTACATATAATATTCTTAAATAAATAAATTTCATTCGTATTGCAACATTTTAACTTTTAACATTATAAATTACCCCATGCAAATATATTCTATTATTTATTAAAATAATTAAAAAATTGAAAATTGCTTTGAAGTGGACAAAAAAAAAAGAAGTGTAATGACAATTTTGGTAAAATTAAAAAAAAAATTTATTAATAAAAAATATGGAAGAAAATTATTTTTATATAATCTGTGTGAAATGAAATAAAAACAAAAGTAAAATATAACAATATTTTCATGACAATAAAAACATCAAATTTTAACTAGTACATACTGTTGTAATTATTTTTAAAAACTTAACTGATCTACTTAATAATTATTGTATTGTTGTAATTGTAATAGTGAAATAAAAATAAAATACACACGACAAGAATAGAAAGTGAATTGAATAATATATATATATATGTATATATTTTTCTTTTTGGTTTTTTACTTCACCTTTTTTTTCTTTTAATTTCTGTTAAGTGTTTTTCTTTTTTCATTTTTTTTTTTTTTTGTTTACTTGATTATCATGTTTCGTAAGCTACGCTCGCTACCTTTAAATTCTTGCACATGATTTTGATATATAATACATACGTACTACATATTTTTTTAACAAAAAAAAATTAAAATTCATTCTATTCAATATTTATTTAAAATTGTAATTTTTATTTAATAAGTTTTTAAATATAATAAATTAAGTGAAATAAAAATATAATACAAAATACAATAATAATGGCCGGAACACCGGCTAAACATAAAAACACATTTACCAGTTATGTTAACTGCACACAGGTAAATATTAAAATCTAAAAAGTAAAAAAAAAATGTTTTTAATAAACTGATAACTACATATTATCATTTATATAATACATATTGTTCAATATTATAACAATAAAATATACTTTATTATAATAACGGAAATACTATTTCCATATACGTGTGTTCACTTATATATATACTCGTATTATTATTCGTTGTTGCAGATTACATTTATGTATTTACAATATAAATTGATTTCCTAATTTGTAATATGTATATAAATGTACATAGTAGTATATTTATATGGAATAGTACATCCACTGATCTATCTCTATCTCTACTTCTACTGTTATATGGATGGATTAAAATTTAAATTATAAATTCTGTTTATGGTTTTGTTTTTATTGTTTTAATTTCGATTCTCACATTACATACATACATACTCTGTTCAATATCATAATATCTGTGTATCCATTTAATATTCTATTATTTATAATGTGTATTTTGTCTAATTAATTTCCGTTTATCAACATATTATTTAATATGATACATTTTGGCCTTTTTTTTCAGGAATCAAATGGTAAAGAAGATGTAGTTTACACACCAAAAGCAAAATTTATAAATGGTAAATATAATTATGGATATACATATATTTTTTAATTTAAATTTAATAAAAAATAAAAGAGAAAATTAAAAAAAAAAAAACAAAAAACTAAACTATTTAAGTATAAAATTATTACCAATAAACAAAATTTAACAATAAATAAAAAAGAGAATGAAAAAACATTGAAGTAATTCATCAATACATATGTATATTTTTATCGAATTATTTTCAAATATTTATTATAATACCTACATATTGTATAATTATTGTAAATTTAAAATTTTATTATTTTTATAAAGGTGAATTACAAGTTTGCACTTGTTTTGCTCAAATGTATCCACCAACTGCAAAAATAACTGATAATGATTTTGGTGTTTATGGCCTTCTAGTAGTGACTAATTTTAAACTTTCATTTTTACCAAGTAATCCAGTAGAGGAGGTAAATAAATAAATAAATAAATAAATGAATGAATAAATACATTACATTTATGTAATTGAAAAATTACGTATACACGCTAAATAAATTTAAAAATTAATTTTGTATGAAATCATCTTACACTAAATTTTTTTTTTTTGTTTATTTTTATTCATTTCATTTTAGCATCATCAAATGACCTATCAAGAAAATTTATTTTTGGGACGTAATGATGTTACATTAGATAATATTGATGCTCTTTATCAAATTGTCGATAAAAAACGTAAAAGACTTTATCCACAACAGCAAGCTAGTTCGAGAATAGAGGCTTTATACGTGTTATGCAAAGTAATTTCGTATTCATATTATAATTTCATTTTAATTAAATTCATTATGAATTCATTTGAACTAAAAAATATTTAAAATTTTTTTTTTTTATTTTTTTTCTTAAATTCTTTCTTGATAGAATTTTCGTTTGCTTAAATTTAGCTTTAAATATACAACCAAAGATCAAGGAAAGAATATAGCATCAGCTTTAGCGAAATTTGCTTTTCCTTCTAGCAATGATTTATCATTTGCCCTTCGTTATAGGTAAGTAAAAATTTGTAAAATATTGAAAAATCGATTAAAATTTAATCAATTAATCATTAGATAATAATTTAAATTATTACAATTAATTACAGAGAAAATTATTACAATCCATTGAAAACAACGGTTACGATGTTCAATAATAAAAATGATTGGGCTCGAGAATTAATACGTTGTGGTGCAACTGAATGGAGAGTATTATCATCGGAAACGATTGATTGTTGTAATGCATTACAACTTCCATTATATTTTGTTATACCAAAATGTATATCGAATGAGAAATTTATAGAAAGTTCATCTGCATTTTATGATTCACGGACTGCCTTTTGGGTAAGTCTGTTAGTCTGTTAAATCAATTTGGCATTTAATTTATTTATGCATTTTAATTTTTATTTTTTTTTTTATTTTGTTTTATCTAAAATAATTATAATAATAATGATAAATAGGTTTATAGTTATGGTAATGCATCATTAGTTCGAATGGCTGAATTACGTGCAAATGTTACAGATACAAGTATCGAAAATGTTACATTGGAATTAATTAGAAAATGTGATCCAGCTAAAAAATCATTAAAAATAATGAATTTATCTGAATTATTACCAAATATACATGATGTACAGCGTGGTTATATAAAATTTCGTGAATTATGTACACCAGATAGTCCACAGCAGTTCCTCTTACAAGAATCCAAGTATTATACATTATTAGATAAATCATGTTGGCTATTATATATATCATTATGTTTAAAATTTTCAAATGAAGCAGCTGAAAGTTTACGTGATGGTACAACAGTTGTATTACGTGAAAATAATGCTAGAGATTTATGTTGTATTATATCTAGTTTAGTACAAATTATATTAGATCCATATTTTAGAACAATAAATGGTTTTCAATCATTAATACAAAAGGAATGGATTGCATTAGAACATCCGTTTGCTGATCGTTTAGGACATGTTATTAAACCGGATTCAACTGATGAACAAAGTCCATTATTATTATTATTTCTTGATTGTGTATGGCAATTATTGCAACAGTATCCATCTGAATTTGAATTTAGTCAAACATATTTAACAACAATATGGGATTCAGCATTTCAACCGATATTTGATACATTTCAATATAATACGCAACGTGATAGACATCAGGCAATCAAAGAATTAAAATTAATATTACGTCCTGTTTGGGATTGGAGTGAACAATTTGCTGAAAAAGATAAAATATTTTTTACGAATCCATTTTATGCAAAAAAGAATGATAATAATTGTAGAAAATCGATTGCAATACCACCAAATGCAATATTATTACCTGGATTACAAAAGGCTGGATCAAGATTTACATTTGAACCAGGTCAATTAAATCATCATCATCATCATCATCATCATTATCAACAATCAACAATTCCAAAGGATAGATATTTAGAACCAAAAACAGAAATTTTCGATTTAGATATATGGCAGCAATGTTATCATAGATGGATACCAATATTAGAAATAAAAAATGGTGGTTTCCCACAAATTGATCTATTTCATCGTTTAATATTAAGTAATATATCAAAATTACAACGAGCTATTGAAACTGGAGATTATGATGATTTACCAGAAGATATGTTACCACCAAATATGAGAACTAGAAAATCATCAGTAACAATGACAACAACAGAAGATAATACCGATACTATAACGACAACAACAGCAACACCAACAACACCAACAACAAATATGAGTGATGTTGATAAATCGAAATCAAATGAATTGATGACACCAACAAACAGTCCATCAAGACAAATGCCAATGATAAATTCATTTTTTCCATTCAGTGCTAATATTTGTGATTCATCACAATTAAATGATATATTAACGAGTAGTAATGAAATTTTAACAGAAGGATCAATTATGGATCGATTATCAATAGCACAATTACCAGATTAAATTATAAATATTTAAATATATTAAGTTTTTGTTTTTTCTTCCATTTTCTTTTTTTAAATTAAATTAAATTTTATTTTATTTTATTTGATTTGATTTGATTTGATTTTATAAAAATATACGTTTTCATTTGATCGTTTCAATCACGATAATTTGCAAATCTAACCTTGATGAAAAGTACTTTTTGATGGAAGAATTTTTGTTTATTTTATTAGAATTCTCTTTAAAATGTACATAGGTGTATAATAAAAAATATGAAATGAATTTAAGAGATAAATATTTAAAAATGAATATAAAACACACACACACACATACACATACATGCAAAGTAATGATGAAATGTATAAATTGAATTAAAATTTTTGTTTTTTTTCATTTTTTTTTTTTTTTTCATATTTTTATAAGAGCAACACATACATTAGATTTTACATTATTATGTGTATGTAAATTAATTAATTTAATTAGTTTTTTATTTTTTTTCATTGTTAATTATTTTTGTTAATTTTATGAATAGAATAATGTAGCTTTTATTAGAATTTTAAGAATTGAATTAAATAAATAAATAAATTAAAAAAAAATATATATGAAATAATTTTATTTTCATTATTATTATTAGTTATATGTATTAGAATGTTTTCTTATTTTTTTGGTTGTTTGTTTTTACATTACATATAATATGTATATTAACACATTCACGTATAATAATGTGTATATAATCACAATGTATAATGTATTAAATTATATATGAATTCAAAGTGTTAAATATAATTAGATGGGAGTAAAAATATATGTATGTATACATTTATGTATTATATAATATGAATGAAAAAAATATAAATATTTAATCAAAAAAAAAAAAAAAATAAATAATGTAATCGTATATAATGGATATAATTAAATAAATATTATATAATATATGTATGCTATGTATGTATATAAATAATAGAAAGCATATCCCACTGATTTTGTTATTATTATTATTTTTGTTACAAATAAATAACACAAAATCTTGAAACTATAATGTAAAAAATAATATTTGGATAGAAATTATTTAGAAAGAAAAATTTTTCTTTTTTTTTTTAATTTTTAATTTCAAATGAAAATTATTTTATATTAAAACAACTAATACCCCATCATTTATTATAAATTATTATACTCTTACCCATCTACATAATAATTATAATATAATGAATATTTTTCATAATCAAAAAGTGATAAATCATTATTATTATTAATAAAATAATAGAAACAATAAAAATAACAATAAATATGTCTATTAAAATGAAATACCGTCTTTTTCACTTTTAACAATATGTCTTAGAAAATGATGAAAACATGCTACACAAAATGGAAATGATAGTGCAGTGCGATTTGAAAATATCGCAGATTTTTAGAGCTACGAGTAATAATGTATAGGAAAATCATAATTTTGTAAAGTTTTTTTTTTTTTTTTTTTTTTTTGTTTTAGTTATGCATATAAATAGAGTATTGAGCTATTGAAAAGCATGTTAAACTGAATATTTTTGAAAAGTGAAGAAGACACTGTTTGATTTTAATAGACACAAATCATTAAAAGAAAAATAAATTTAATTTAAATATAAAAAACAAATAACAATTACAAATTAATTTTATTATGTATTTTTATGTAGTAATTTAGAGTTATTATTAATTATTATTATTATTATTATTATTATTATTAAAAATGACCATGTTTACGTACATATAAATAATTTCGATTTCTTTTTCATTTTTGAAAAAAAATAAAATTAACTATCTACTATTTTTTTTTTTTTTTGAAATTTTATTTTAAATATAAATGTAAGTTCTTCTCCTAATATTTTTCTGTCTTATATAATGTATATATTTTCAATTAAAATATGTATTCATGATGAGTTGATAAATGAAAAATCAATTAAAAATTATATCGTACAATTAAATGTAATGAATTACATAAATTTGAATTATGTATGAATTAAGAAATTTTATTTTATTTTTATTTTCTAGTTTTTAATTATGTTTTAAAAATTAATTAAACAAAAAAAAAAAAAGGAAAAAGTTATAAATTGAAAATTTGTATTAGAAAAAAAAAATGAAATATTTTTAATTTATTTGTTAAAAACAAAACAAAACAAAAATAAAATAAAACTGTTGAATTGAATAAAAAATATGAAATGAGAAAAAGAACGAATGAAGAAAAAAAAATGCATAAATAAATAAATGTACTACTTGTATATGAAGAAATATATATATATATATATATGTATGTATGTATGTATGTACATTTTGAAAACAAAAAAATTTATAAATTATTGGATTTTTATTTATTTATTTTTTCTGTTTCATTTTAACAAGCAATGATGAATCATTATTTAATATTTGATGATGAGGGAGGCTGCTTCTATATCTATCTTATGTAGGTAGATATTGATCACTGATCAACCACTAAAATGCAAAAACTGAGCACGTGTTAGCAAAAATTTCTCATGACCTTGTCCCGTTATTCATTCGGCCTTAACGGTTTTGCTAAAAATCGATAGTAATTGAGAGCCTTTGTACGAAAAAGAGACAAAAAAAAATGGAACTGCAACACCAACCGTTTTAAAAAACGTAACATTATTACAGCGTATACCCATTAAAAAAAAAGTACAAATTTTGTTATTTAAAATTTTTTTATCTAAAACGAACAAAATTAATTATAAATGCATTACACTTAAAATTTTTTGTTTGCTATCAAATGTTTTTACATTTTTGTAAAATTTCTTAATTATAAAATAAATTCTTACTCTAATATTATATAGCTTAACAAAATAAACTTTTTCTTGTCTTCAAAATTCTCAGAAATTATATGAATCACCTTATATCTTGATATAATGACGCGTCAGGTAGTCAAAAAAAAAGTTCCAGATCGCCTTTAAAAATACATTATGAAAAAATCGTATACATGTACAATATGATTGTATTGCTCACATTTATATATTGTTTTGTATCTTTTCTTCATTACGGCGGTTTATAAGGAAATATGGATTTGAAATAAGTATACATTAATTCTGTACTGTTTTTGTAAATTGAATTTTGATTTTTTTTATTATTTTTAAATATTTATGTGTGTTTTGTAAATTTAAAAAAAAAAGAGTGTCACATCTTGTTAGTGGTTGATCAGTGATATTGATGTCCTCTACTCTAGGATGTTTCGCCAGATGGTTCTGCTGTCAGAAACTTTCTTTCACTTTCATCGAATCATGTTTGGGTCTTTTGTCTTTTGTTGATTTTGCATTAAGTTTTTGCTCAATTATGAACTTGATACAATAATCCTGGAATAAATGCAATGAGACTAAACTGAAATCGGAAATTTATCCGGGATTTTAGTAAGTAAGGTGAGATACAGAAACAGAAAGAGAAAGAAAGAGAAATCTGTAGTCTAGCTCTACCGCATGAGCTCTACCTACAGGCTACAGTCTACCTACAGTCCTACAGTTAAACATGAATCGAGACGTGAACTGCTGAGATTTTTTTTTTTTTTTTAAAGAAAAGACAAATTAAAAATTCAAGTAAATCTAATAAATCGATCATAAAAATTATACTATGTTATATTAATCGTTTTATAATCAATTTTGTTTTTATTAAAAAATATTTTTGTTTTTAAATTTTTAAATTCAAAATTGATAACTAATTATCTCTGTTGTTCGATATCAATGTGTATTCGATAACAGAAATACGTATATATGTATCTAGTTGATAATTTTATTTTTACCTTTATCGTTTCTTATCAAAGTGTGTAGTTTTTTTTTTTTTTTCAAAAAATTATCTGCATTTTATTATTTATTTCATATATGTACATATTTCACAATGAAATGTAGTTAATAATTATATAATGATATGAATTATAATGATAAGCAATAATGTTAGAAACATAAAATTTTTATCATTTTCTGTAAACGTGCATGCAGTGACTCAAAGTGTTAATTTCGAACGTAAACAAAACGAAAACAGATATAAATTTATCTAGAATTATTATATGCATTGTATTGATTGTATGCACATGTTATTATTACATCTCTACTTATAAATATTAAGGCCTTAATATACTCCATAATCAGTTGTATAATTTTTACAATTTCTACAAGCAATTATATCAATTTGTTAAATATTCCATTTCCATGCATGCACACCACTTTGGCTTAAGTTACTTCAACTTCAGGTTCAGGTAAAATTTAGTTAGGTTCATAGCTATAGAGCCATCTGCCCATCTACATCTAATTAAGTTTGGGTTTGAGTAAAATACCAGCCAGACAGATAGATAGACTACCTAAAGTCCTTAACTCAGCTCGACCTTGACGACAACTCTTTGATCATTGAGATAATGACTGTCAAACGGTTTTTGTACCTGTCTGGCCACAGATGAGACGACAGACGAGATATTTGCAAAGGTAGAGAATCGGCTTTCATACGGCTGGTCGGCTGCATGCATACCAACCAATGTATACTATTTTACAAACCCAATCACTTGAACAGTTGTATTGTAGAGTGTATGGTCGCTTTTACATTTTTGATTCTGATTTTTTTTTCAATATTTATTTATTTTTTAATAAATATTTGTAAAGCTTTAGAAAGCTTTCTATCTTCTGGTATAATATTATAATATTTAAAATTTTTAAATTATTGCAAACATATAAACATTTTAAATAAAAAAAAAAATGAAGTGGAATATCTCATGAGACTACGTTATCTTTGAATATTTATATAATATATTATGTATTTTGAATTTTATATTTTATGCACTTAAATAATTCAATCATATACATAATTTAGTATCTAATTAAAAGTTTGTCAATTACTTAGATATCACGACAATATAGTGTGCGTAACAACGCTTAACAGACTTGTATGGTCTTCTATAATTTGTACCTACTATTCATAATAATATAACATAATACATAATACTTACTTGTGGCCTTGTGGGTGTTCATAGACTCGCCATAAGTCGTAACTTGTAGAGCTTGTAGTTTGATCGTTTTATGAATTTATTTTTATTTTTTTTTATTTTAATACAAATTTAAATTAAAAAAAAAAACGGGAAAAAAATATGAGTGAATACAATCATGATGAATTGGAAACACCTGAATGGTTAAATAAAGAATTTCTGGAGAAAATACTTCAATTTTGTTATGGAAGTGAAAAAGTTAACAATCGTAAAATTACGGTAAGTTACAAAACATCGATTAATTAAAAAAAAATAAATGTTAAAAACAAATTATAATAATAATAAATAAATAAATAAACGAAATACAACACCAGAAATGAGACGTTTTGGTAATCCAATTTTTAATATACCTATTTTTTTTTTTTTTTTTTGAAAATCATTTGTACTTAGATAGTAATGAATTTTAATTGTTTTTTTTTTCTATAAATCAAAATTATAGATAGTTAATTATGATGTTAAGCCAGCTGTTTCAAAGGGTAATCATTTCGCGAGTATCATATTTCGTGTGAATGTTACTTATCATTATGATAATGATCATCATTATTGTAATCATATGATGATATGGATACTGTAACTGAATCGATTATAATCAAAGCAGAAGTTGAAAAAGATGGAATAAAAAAGGATTTACTCAAAAATACTGGAATATTTGAAACATAAATACGAATGCTCAGTAAAACTTTACCATATTTCGAGAAATTATTTCACGAACACAATATAAATGTACAATTTGCAGGAAATTAAGTGTGTATAAATGCCATCAGGATGCGCATGTGTGCATTAAAATCAATTAAAATTTTTCAAATGCGTTGTAAAACACCGTATTATTAGGAATATTCTTGATTAATTTATTCTTGTTTATAATTATAATAATTGAAATACATTTTTAATCAATGCATATATTTTTTTTTAAATTTTAGGATATTATATATTACTTGGAAAATCGATTAATTGTATTAGAAGATTTAAAGCAGTACAATTATGCACTTTTACCAAGCTGGTGGATTGGTTTTGATGACTATAAATTAGTATTGGATAAGTTAGCTTAATGGCATGCTATGAGTTATAAAATTTTTCATGAGGTACATATATCCATACATAATGCACAAGTATCTTTCTGTAAGATCTCATATAGACAGTGTTTTTACTTTTTAGTCTAATTTTTGCATTTTTTTTTTTATTTTGCCTTTAGGATGATCCACAAACAATTCTATTTTATAAAAATCGTGGTATCATGAAAGTTTTGGATGTCGAAAATAATCCAATATTTACAGCTGGTATTAAATTGTTTGATGAACTTTTACATGATAAAATTATGATTGATTTTAATGGTAAACATTATGCAAACGAATTCAATCATATAAAAGATACCATAATCAATGAATGCGTTCGATTACATTATTCCAGTACTGAAGGGAATATAATCGTTTTGAATCATGGGGATTTTAATTAACGTAATATGCTATTCAAAAAAGATGATAACGAACAAATTATTGATGTTTTATTTGTAAGATATAATATACTTATACATGTTAATATTCTCTTAATTATGTCCACAGGTGTTATATAGTTAATGTTTAAATATTTTTATTTTTATTTTTTCATATACATATATACAATTTCACATTTCGATTTTCAATTTACATAAATATATGCTCTATGGATTGTACATATTTGTAGTTGGATTTTCAAATGAGTTTTATGGGATCACCTGCAATCGATATTATTCATTCATTGTACATGATAGCTAATCCTCAAATAAGACAGACCAAAAGAGATGATGTAATTCGTTTCTATATTATGATTCATTTGTGAATACATTGAAAATGTTAAAATTTCATAAAAATATTCCAACATATAAGGATTTACAAGATGAAATGAATAGAATGAAAAAATATGGTAAAATATAAAATGTTTAAAAATTAAAAAAATAATTAATATACTGGTACATTCATACTTACATATATTATTTTTAATTATATGATTAAATTATTTTTATTTTTCCATATAGAATTATTTCTTTTTATATCGTTCATATCTTATTTACATCAAGCTGAAATCGGTGTTGTACATGATGATCTAAAAATATTTTCTAATGAAAATTTACAAAAAGAATTTTATAAAACTCCTGGATTTGTAGATGATTTAAAAAAAATGTTACCATATTACTTGGCAAATGGATATTTTTCAAATTAATAAATAAATTTTAAATTTAAAATATTTATTTTTGTAAATTGTGTATATATTACTTACTTACAATACTTTCAGTAAAATGCCATATTATATGAGAAATGAACAAAAAAAAAAAAAAATAATAAATTTGAATTTTTGTTTTGTTAAATATGCATAGTACGTGATAGTACTCATATAAATTTTTAGGTTTTGAAAATTTTCTGTTTAATAAGACAACAATCCCAAACATCGAAGTTAACACTATACCCACAGGCCTTCTTTTCAATCTCATGATTGTAAATGTTATTGAAAATGTCTGCGGTTACATGAAGCAGAAATTGCGAGGAACAAAAATAAAAATAAAAAAAAAACAGAGAAAAGAATTGTGTTCGTGTTCGAAAAAGAATTTGGAAGGGTCTTATATAGCGAGGAGTATGCCAAAAAATTAGTGGAAAATTGTGAGGAAAGATGCCGATATGTTATTGAAGCGAGTGGTGGAGACTGGACTGGAGCGAAACAGAGATTTTATAGCTAATTAAAATAAAATATACGTTATATTATAAAAAAAAAGATTATTCATTTTTAATTTAAATTATTTAAATTTAATTATCGCTGGATTTTTGTAGTGAAACACACTGTAAATGAATTTACATACGAGTACAAACTGGTACATTATTATACACATAAGTACTATACTTGTTTATACTTATACATGAAAAAATTATATTATTTAATTCTAAATTATGTATTTTTTAAGAGCTAAAAATTTCGATAGAATATTAAATGAAATTTATGTATTCAAGTTTATATTGTTTATACTATTGACACACTGCAGAGATAAACCATGGTTATCTCAGTTTTCTGGTTTATCCTTGCGATAACCGACTTTCAGAACTCGGTTAAGTTAACCGAGTTTTTAGAACTCAGTTATCTTGTTAACCAAGTTCGAATTCAGTTATCTTTGACGTTTGTATTATTTTTTTTTTTGCTTTTATATTATATTTAAACAAACTGTCAAACCAAATTTCAGGTAACATGCTGACTAGATGAAAAAGAATTAGTGTTTGAATTTATCTTGACAGGTGTCGTATGAATACATAAAACTAGTTCATCTTAATTTAAATGTGTCACCCATACCAGGTTATCGATAAACCATTTGAGGTAACCATGGTTTATCTCTGCAGTGTGTCAACAGTATTAGTTTAGTATACAAATTCGATAATAACACATAATCAATTTCTCGATTCGGATGGAAGTACGAGTATACATTGTAAAAATTGTAATGATAATTTATTTCATGTTTTCTTTATGACAAATGAATAGCTAAAATAATAAAATTAATTTTTTATGTATTTACACTATACACACATATTTATACATACACACATACATGAGAAAATTTAATGGAAATATGTAGTAATACTTAAGTGTAATATCAGTAATACATAATTGAAGGTACATATAATATTATGTCATAGAATAAGAGTAATACAATACGCATTTCATATTTCCATAAGAATTTTTTTGTCTGTTTCCTCTTTAGAGAAAATTAAATTTTTTTTTTTTTTTATTCAATTTATTTTATTTTTATACATTCAGACTCTTTTATTTTGATCTTCATTACGCGAGCTCTAATATATTATCACATATGTAATTCATTCCTTTATAATATGTACGAGGGTAATTCAAAAAATTCCCCGAAAAATGAAATAATACACTATAGTCGTTGTTGATTTTTATGGATTTATTTTTTTACGTATAATAAAACCACCAAGTTTCATTACCATGTAGTCACTATATACGGTGCGAAAAGTCTTCAGGATTTGAATCGTATATTTATTCAAAAATTCAGTAAAAGTTCATCACGCGTCTTTTGACGTCTTTCAATTTGTTATTCGCGCAACGCTTCACACTATGTTTTAATTTTTTTTTTATTTTTCAAAATATACATATATACATACAATGTATATATGTAGTATATATTAAGTGCACGCGGATACTCAGTCCATAATGGCAACGCGGATCAGTAATTTATGTCAGATATATCATCCAGTTTATCATCAGTAATCAGTTACTGGTGTATATTGCTGATGGAAAAATTAATGATCGACTTGGACAAGAGTAGCGCGCTGGGTGGGGTTCGAACCGTGATCTCAAGATCACAAGACCGACACCCAACCATCGAGCTATTCAAGCCCCACTATGTTTTAATAATACCTAATTTTTCAGGTACCTATATCCTTTTAAATAAAAACAAATGAATCACTTTTTTTTATACACAACAGTTACGCAGTTACGCTTTCAAAACACTCAAAATATAACCAAACTTCACTTGACTGTTGGACCTACTAGTTCTGACGCAGGTATTCCGGGAATTTTTTGAATTACCCTCGTATTCATGGTATATACGTATTATGTAGTCTTAAAAATGATTTATCTATTTTATTTATTATATTTTCTAAGTGGACATAAATTTAAATAAATAATAGCAAAAAAAAAACAATTTTTTTTTATTAAAAAAGTTTTTGATCATATTACATTGTTGTTACATTTATGTGCACATTGGTGTACATACATATATGTACATATGATTACAATAATTTTAATTTGAAATAACGAAAAAAATAAATAAATTTAGCACATTTGCGAATTGAAGCAATGATATGTATATGTACATACTCATTTTTTAGTTTTTGTTGATAATATAATATGGTTTTATTATTGGAATTACTGTTACTCATTTTCATTATCAGTTTTTGATATAAATAATATGTATTTAAGCTATCTCTGTATCCAGTAAACACTTAATAATTAATTATTTATATTATAAATTTATTTTATTTTATGTTCCATATACATACATACAATAATCATTAATATTCATGCATATTTTATGTATGTATTAGGTGGTATTAGGTATATAAGAGAAAGTTCTGTCGTTTTTGAATACTTGCACTTTTATGGATTGTCGATCCTTAGCTAGAATTCTGATCCGACTGAAACCAATTTAGAAACAGTTAAATTAGTATTATATGTTTGACGGTTTAAACATAAACATTTTTTCGTATTTTAGTCAGTTTTTTTTTTTCAGTACACTTATAAGAAGTGTTAGAAGAAGACACAGTAACCATCTTGAACATGTCAAAGATGGTTTGTGAAATTTTGCTCCCCCTAGCCCGCACCACGGCCCGCCTGGGCCTTTTGGCGACAGTGCGATGGAATATGATTTTTTAAGTGATAAAATATTCAATTTAAATAATTTTCAGTTTTTTTTAGACAAATATATAGGATCGAAAAATAGTATAAAATATCATAATATAAATGTGCAATAATATAGTTTTTGCGAAAGGCGTCTATACTAATGTCCTCATATTTTGACCGTTTGTTTTATAAACAAAGAGGATATATTTATTACACCTTAAAAGTGTTCATTTTCATTCATTTAGAACAAATGGCATAGCAGATAATTTACATTATGACATTACTTTTGCTCCATCCTATAATTTATTATGTTCGATGCATACACATACAATCTGGTAATAAAGTGTTACAATCAATCGTTATCATAACTCATTAGAGTTGTTAATAATTGAATTCTTATCATTTAAAAAATGAAAAAAAAAAACTTAATTAAATAATTTTAAATTTCAAACTTTAATCATAATTTAGGTAATCATAAGTATACGCATACATACATACAAATACGAGCATATTTGTACTGTACATATGTACACGTACACGTTTTGATTAATTTTTTAATGAAAACTTCAAGTGTAACAGAGTGTAATTATTTCACAATTAGATAAGTTAATTCTTAATTATTGATCATTGTACATGGAAATAAACGTTAACCGTATATATACATAGTATTACATGGTATTACGTATTTATTATATATGTTATGTAATATACATATATGTAATTATGTATTTAACAAAATAATATATAATATCCGTAAACAGTCATTATAAATTTTATTAAGCTTTGAAAGTTTTTCTACATAAATAATAATAATAATACACACAAAGTTTACAGGTACATACATACATATATAATTGTGGTGTACCTCCTACATATATATAAATGAAAAAATTATTATATTCTTTAATATTCTAAACATTATTTTCTTCTCTACATTTCAGATCTAAAAATATATTGTTGGATAATTTGGAATATGGAATTGGATTTGAAATGAAATTTATTCAAGTCAAGTTTATTATTACGTATAGTACATACATTTAGTATTCAATAATTTCTCGATGCGAAAAGTATTACACAAACGAATAACGATCGTATATTTATATGAATATTATATTCATATACTCATGTAAATATGTATAGTGTATTTATTTAAAAATAAATAAATAAATAAATAAAGAGAAAATATAAATATAACTAATATAAAATCTTAAAAGTATTTTTATTTTCAATTGTAAATAATTTTAAAAATAATTCACACTTTCACACCAGTATTTTTGAATTTTACAAACTTCACGTTGTATTTATTTAAAAAAAAAAAAATTAATTAAATAAAAATTTTAATAAAAAAAAAAGAAAATTAATAATGGCTGAAGATTATAGTCGTGATGAATTGGAAGCACCCGAATGGTTAAATCATAATTTTTTAATTGATATCCTTCAAAAAGTTGAAAATAATAAAAATATTAAGGTGTGTATTATATAGGTATAATAAATTAATTTTAAATTTGAATATGCATGTACATACGTACATACCAGTGGCGGAGCCAGTAGTTTTTCCTTGGGTGTTCAGATTTTTTAATAAATATACAGATTCATTACACAAACAATAATAATTAAAACAAACTACCCTTAAAAATTTTTGGTCCAAAATGGCGGGTTTTACGAAATCCGTTATTCATCCAGATCAGGATCTTTGACTGGATTAGTTGATATACCATTTCTTCTTCTAGAACTTCCTGTTCTACTTGTCACAGTTTATTTCACTTTGATTGGATTAGCGGTTTTCGAGATATAAGGACTTAAAGTCAAAATTTCGTGTTTTTTAAAAATCACTTTTTCAACTTTTTTTGATTACGGTATAACTTCTAAACTTGAAGGATGACATAAATATTTTATTCTTTCATTTGAAAGGTTTATTTGTCCTCTTTCCAATGATATTATATTTATGGATAGAGACTGCATAGGTAAAATATAAATGCACAAATATACAAAAAATTGCGAAAAAATACACATAATTTCATGCATTTTCATACATATTTGAGTAATTATTTCAAAGCTTACTATTTTTCGTAGTATTATTTACCTTTTACTAAATATGTATGTACGTAAAAAATTCAGTGAAATTCAATTTTATTTACTATTTACAAAAATATACAAAAAATTCAGTTTAATATTAAATTCAGCTTTTGTTTACCCTTCTACTAAAATTTATATAAGTTAAGTAGTAAAATTAAGTTTCATTTACCTTTTACAAAATTTTATATAAAAAATTCAGAAAAAAATTACTAACTTTTTTCTAAAAAATTATTTTGTATGAAAAATGTGTATTTTTTCGCATTTTTTTTGTATATTTGTGCATTTATTTTTGATTCCTTTCCTATAGAATCGATCCCATATGTCTGGCTGGGTGTACATGATCAACATAATGGAAATGTGAACCAACAACGCAACAACATAACATGCATGTAAAATGTACAAATTGTATTTGTATATTGTATTCTGTATTCTGTATAAAATTAATTGTAATTGTACTGCTGTACATTCTCTGTACATTTACATATTTCTTATAAGTTTATAAGAAAAAGAAATTTAAAAGAGAAGAGTATTAAAGAGATCAATATATGTAGTTCCACCAACTTACATTACAAATTACAATACAATACAATTACAACTCAAACAAGATGTTTCATAATAAATGATTATATTCTTCTCTCTTAAATTTCTTTTCTTATATAAAGAGAAGATATCTTATAATTTAACGAGAAGAGGAATTTCTTATAAGTTTATTAGAAAAAGAAATTTAAAAGAAAAGAATATAAATCAATGTATGGATGGAGTATCAAGTCAAGATGTTTCATAAATGTTCATTTCAAAATATGAACACTTAAACAACTTCAACTTGATAATATAAATTCAAAGTTTTCTGTCGCTTCATATATAAAAATTTGAACCAGATTGATATATAGAAAAACGAACTTTAATATGTTTGTTTTAAAATGTGAACACTTAAACAACCTCAACTTGATAATATATGATAAATTGAAGTTTTTGGTCGGTGCATATCTAAATGTGAACCCGGCTTATATATAGAAAAACGAAATTTAAAAGAGAAGAAAATAAATCAATATATGGAGTATCAAAATTTTTCATATGTTCATTTCAAAATGTGAACACTTAAACAACTTCAACTTGATAATATAAATTCAAAGTTTTCCGTCGCTTCATATATAAAAATTTGAACCAGATTGATATATAGAAAAACGAATTTTAATATTTTGTTCATTTCAAAATGTGAACACTTAAACAACCTCAACTTGATAATATAAATTGAAGTTTTCTGCCGATTTATATTTATATTTGAACTTTAGTGAAGTAATGTATAGAAAAACGAATTTTTTATTGTTTTCTTGATCTTTTACGATAAAAATTTGTTTTTGAATTTGTTACAAATTTTTATGATCATGTTCATATAATTTTAGGGTGTTCACTGAACACCCTGAACACTACCACCCTCCGCCGATGGTACATACATACATATAATTATAGTTTTTTATAAATGTAGTCGTAGTAAATAATTTTGTTATTGAATAAAATTAATATAAATTCATTATACTCTTATATATAATAACGAAACAGATGATTAAATATGAAATAAAACCAGCTGTACCGAAGGGTAATCACTTTGTCAGTATTCTGTTTCGTGTAAAAATTGATTATTCAATTGGTAACGGTAAAATAAAAAATGAATCAATTTTAGTTAAATCAAAACCAATAGAAGATGGTATAAAAAAAGATCTTACCAAAGATGATCGAATATTTGGTACTGAAATTCAAATGTTTTCAAAAACATTACCATATTTTGAAAAAATATTTAAGGATAATGGTATTAATATACGATTTGGAGCAAAGTAAGTATATATATATATATACGTATATTATACAGTGATTTTTTATTGTTATTTTCTGATCATAGTTTTGTCAGTTTTCACACTTAAAATACATTAAATATACATTATTTGATACGAACGAAATATCTAATATGTACATATATGAGTATGTATTTATTTTCAAAAAATTATATATTATAGCATGTTGTATCATAAAGGAAATGAAATTATTGTAATAGAAGATCTGAGCAAATTAAATTATGCTGTCCTTGCAGCAAGCTGGGTAAATAATGATGCCTATAAATTGGCATTGAATAAATTAGCTAAGTGGCATGCAGTCAGTTATAAGATATTTCATGAGGTAAAAATTCAAATAAAATTTACGAAAGATATGTCCGTATTTCACATACATATGTATTTATATGTAATATAATTCATATTCGATATAATATGTAATCAAATTTTCAGGATAATCCTCAAATTGTTAAATGTTATCAAAATCTTGGTGCTATGAAATTATTGGATTTTGAAAATAGTCCCATTTTCAATGATGGCATCAAAATATTTATTGATAATTTAAACGATTTACCTGATATTGATGAAGTATATAAGAAAAAATTTGCAGTTCTAAAAGATAAATTGGTAAAAGAATGTGTTAATATATGTACAAAATCTGATGGTAAATTTACAATATTGAATCATGGAGATTTTCATTCTCGAAATATGCTGTTCAAGAAGGATGATAATGGAAATATTAACGATGTTCTATTTGTATATAAAATAAAAAAAAAAAAAAAATGAAAATTTTTTATTACATTTTACACACATTTTTTAATCTATATACATAAAAATTTTTTTCGTTTTTTCTTTTTTTTTTAATTTGTGTAAACGTATATATATGTAGGTGGATTTTCAAATGTGCTTTTGGGGATCACCAGCTTACGATATAATTTATTCATTATACTTGTTAGCTGGTCCTGAAATAAGACAAAATAGACGAGATGAAATTCTATATTTTTATTATACATCTTTTGTGGATACATTGAAAGCATTGAAATTCACCAAAAGTATTCCGACATTTGAAGATTTACAAACTGAAATGAATAAACTGAAAAGTTTCGGTATAAACAGATTTTTCAGATTTTTTTTTTTTTTTAAATTTTTTAAAAATATATTAATTTTTATTTTTTTTATTTTTTAATTTTTAGAATTATTAATTTTCACATCATTTTTACCGTTTATATATCAAATGGATGCTGGTGTTCGATTTGATGAAGAATCCTTTAGTGATCAAGATATGAAAAAAAAACCATTCAAAGAACCAAAATATTTAAATGAACTAAAAAAGATATTACCTTATTTCCTACATAATGGATACCTTTTCAGTTATAATAATTAATAATTTGTATATCAGGCTAGGCTCAGGCAAATAGTATATTATGTATATGGTGTGGTTTTAAATTTTATCATACAATTAATATAAAATAATATAAGATGCGTTTAATATATTTATGACAACATTAAAAAATAATTTTAAATTTTTAAACAAATTATTGATATTAGAAGAATACATGTATAATATTTGAGAAAAATTGTGTAAAATGTCATGAGAAAAAAAAAATATTTTACACGCATAATGTGATAATTTAAAGTAATTAAAAATATACGCGCGTAATTGTATAGGAAAATGAAAATGCTTTGGATATACACACCATAAAGTTAAGCATTCAGCAGCAGTATGTAAAAATGAGAATAATTTAATTTGATTAAGTTAAGAGGAAAGAGGGAATTACAAATTAATTTTATAATAAGTATGTAGTTTTATTATTCATTTATGTCAAAAATAAATTGTTTTAAATTAAAAAATTTAATTGACGTTATATAATTATGAAACAATTGAAAATCTTATTTTCGATATAAACAAATTAATACGCGTACCTATATTAATAAATATTATGAGTTGTGTAAAATCCTTTTTTTCCAATATTTTCCTTGGGGAAACTTCCAAATTGATGCCACTATAGATTTTGAAACGATACCTTCCGATAATGATACTTTTGAATGTCCTCTTTAACGTGCGGTATGTGTTTCTATTGGCGTAAATTCATTTTAAGGACGCAACCTAACCTTAAAAGTTTTTGGTACAAAATAACGTGTCTTACGAAAACCTTTATTTCTCCAGATCAGGATATTGGATCGGATCAGTTAATATACCATTTGAAAGAGAACTTCGGCACCAATTCGGCAGTTCAGTTTTTTTTCTTAAATAAGTATTGTATTATGCATCTCTTAAAAATTAATAATTGGTCAGAAATTTTAAATATATTTTAGTGGCGTTATACTAAATACATATATGAAACGCAAACCCCCTATATAATAATACGATTGATGAATGGTGCTGTACTAAAGTAACGATTATTGTATATAAAATTTACATATTATAAGAAAAAAATTAAATTTGATAGATTTTTGTATTTTATTTTTTTCTGTCAGTAAAAATTACAATTTTATTAATAATAATATGAAACCATATATGAAACGTAATTAAAAATCAATTAATTATACATTGCATAAAAAGCGAAAATTATATAGTGTCTGTTTAATAATTTGATATTTTAAAATGTACATAATGTAGATATACTGTACTCATCTCATACATATAATTTTGTGTGCATTTTATAATTTATAATATCTTTATCTATTCAATTACGTACACAAATGGTTTTTTTTTTTATCGTATTTTATTTTTTGTTTTTTTAGCAATGTTTGATATAATTATAGAAATATAAGTGTGCTCGTGATGTTGATGATGATATAAAATATGAATTTTAATTTCCTACATATATTATGTAGTATATGTGTGCGATGATATACATTATATCTATATATGGTTAATTCTAATAAAAGGTCAACCTATATGTAATTTTTTTTCGAATTTAAGAAAAAAAAAAACAACAGAGATATTTCAAAATATTTATTTTAATTATAAAATAATATTCATCGTTTTATTTTTTGCGGTCCTTTTTTTGCAATTTTTCTTAAAAAATTTTTGAAAACTCGATAGATTCGTAATAAAAATCCATATTGATTTTGAAGGATGTATATGTCGCCAACAGTTTTGTAAATTCAATTTAAAATCTATAAAATTACAATTTTTCTAAACTAGTGAATGAAATGTCAATTTATTTACTTATGGAACTAATTAATAAAAGTCGAAGAAATTTAGAATTTTTATCAAGACGTCAATTTGGTCTAATTTCTTCGAGTATGCCGCCAACGGACTTTATTCCTTTTTTTTATATCTTTTTTGATTAAAATACTTTTGATCCTAGACTTTTCATATAATTATTCACAAAGATTTCTACTTTGAAATTGTCAAAAAAGTTTGAATAATTAAAGGGATGCTATTGACTTATAAGCCGTTCTTTACCTTCAAATTGTATGTCACAAATTTTAGAATTAGCCATATGTAATTTCATGATGATATGAATTTTTTATAATATAATATGTATGCATGTGATGTACATTGAAAGAATCAATCAAAAAAAAAAGCTTTTAAACACTTGTATATTGTTTTGTTGTTTTGTATCATATATGATGTTCGCCGATTATATAGCAATTGCATAACATTAGACAATATTATTAATATTTCATGTTTTTTTTTCTAATAAATTAATGTTTTTGTACGACGTATGGGCATGTATTAGGGTGTTAGAGACACTATAGACTAGACAAATATAAATAAGAAATATCATACATATGCGGAAACACTTAAGTTTTATAGAATTGAAAGTATAATCTTGAAATTATTTTATTATTTACGTTTTCTCTGAAGTGGACAATATATTAAAGTAAATAATAAAAAAAAACAAGAAAAAAAAACAATTTATATTTTATTTTATGTTATTCATGAACTTGAAAAAGCTTCTATTTTCACAATATTTTTTTTTTTTTTTTTGAATTAATTAAGAAATTTACAAAAAAAAAAAACAATTTTATTCTTAAAACTTTTATTTTGCACTAGCACAAGTATATTTATCAGATATTTTCGTAGTAGTTGTAGATGAATATAGATAAAAATTCTGTTAAATGAAATGATCGTATATATAAAATTGTTTACAATTCAGTTGATTTGATTTAGTGTATGAGATCTTCTCATTCTGAAAAGTTACAATATAGAGAGAAAAGTGCCAATATATATATAGTATAGATAGACTTTTAATTTATTTTGTTTTTAAGAGAATATTTCCTTTTAATTTACAAAGTTTTCTAAATATAAGATTATTTTTAAATACGTACATAGTTGTTTGTTTACTGAGTTCGTTTTTTTTTTTTTTTAAAAAACTTTTTATTAAGTTATATAGTAAATTTTAATAATTAAAATTTTTAATATTTCAATAAATAATTTATTGTAAAAACAAATAAAAAAAAAAAAAATTATGGAGGATTACAGTCAAGATGAATTAGAAGCACCAGGATGGTTAAATCAAGAATTTTTAAAAAAAGTTCTTCAAAATTATAATAAAACCGATAATATAAAGGTATACGGAGTATATTTAAAATTTAGATAGAAATTCATAATAAGTATGTATAGGTGTGACGATATATGAGTTTATAATAATGTGTATAGGTACCTACAATTCAAATTCAAATATTTGACACTTTTAGTAATTTTAAATAATTTATATTTATGTAAATTTAAATTTTTTTGGCATATTTTTTGTTTTTTAATTATATGTTTTTGTAAAGAATGCAACATTTGTATAATGAGAATGAGATATATAAGTGAAAATTCATATTTTCGCATGCAAGTTCTATATACACTATGTTGAATACGTGTATATGTAAATATAATAAATAATGCATATTATTTTATATTTAAATATACTCTTAAAATATACAACCACTACCAACTATAGAATATGAATAATCAACAATAAAATATGAAGGTGGATCTGTGATAACTTTGCATTTAATGACTTCAAAAATTGGTGCTGTAATTTCAAAATATTTACAAATTTCTCTAATTTATTTTTGATTAAAAGATACGAGACAAAAGTTAAATAAATATAGATAGTCAATTCAAATATGTATTTAAAAAAATAATAAAAGATATCATATCTAAAAAGTATATAAAAATTATTACGAGTATGTATGTACTTATATTTTAATGACACTCGTATGTATAGGGTGATTCGTAATAAAGTGTTCCAACATTTATACCAATCGATTCCTTGAAGTGTTGTGAGTGATTAGAGTTTACGATGAGGCATTTTTTCGAAAAGTCTCTCTCTTTTTTTTCTCTCTTCTCTTGTACACCCCTTTTTTCAGAACTGAAACTTTTTCCCCTGTACAGGGAGGTGAGCTCATTTAAAACGTTATAATTTCTGTTCGAAACACGATAGGAGGACAAATAAAGTTTCGATAAAAAGTGTGCATTATGAGCTTTTAAGCATATGTTATATATCTTAAATGTTCTGATCTGTTGCCAAATTTGGTAGACATGAACGTTCAAACTTAAAATATTGAACAAATTTTAATCAAAAATTTACATTTTTATCCTTCGTTCTTAAAAATTTCTAAGGATAAGTTTTTTTTTTTTTTTAAATGATTGTAATAAAAACCGTTATGTGATGAGATTGTATTATACGTCCTTTGTTAGCAATTACACATTAGAATTTTGTATGGGAACAAAATCCACCAAAATTTGACTCCATTCTTGTTAAAATATGGTTTTTGAGGATTCTTTCCCACAAATTTGATGTTGCTACATTTCTTCTAATAAATCCCACATATTTTCTATATTCTATACTGGATTTATATCCGGAGATTCTGACAGTGTTTCTATATTCACTTAGTGATATTATGCAAGCATTATGCTACATCTTGGAATTCCATGAGGTATGTTTTGGATCATTATATAAATGTTTCTCTTCGATTGTTTCAAGAATTTGTAGGTGAGCGTCTGAGCGAATACTTTTTGTACTCTTAGTACATATGTATTTCTCTATTTATTTTGATATGTACGATATGTACATGCAACTATGCAAGTACAGCAAGTATATACATAATACGCATTACCCATTGCGTCTATTAATTGTTTTTGTTTAGAAAAAGAGAAGAGAGATATAATATAATTTCTCATATACGAACAAATTTCGATCATTAACTAATTGTATCATCGATCATAAAAATGAAATGTATTAATATGTAAAAAAATTAGTACCTAGCTAGTAAAAAAAAAAATTAATAATAATAATAATGACAATTCAAATTTTATAAAAAGCAACAATTCATAATTAAAATCATTAAATTTAATTTACATTTATTATTTTACAATTTGCTTTTTTTTTTTGATAATACATATATATATGAAGGCAGTAATTAATAATAATATGTATACATATTAATATTATTATCTATTTACTATGCATATATGTAAATGTAAAAAAAAAAGTGATGAGTTGTTTAAAAGTATACGCGTAATTTATGATAACGCGTGAATTTTATTTATTTATAAACGGTATAATAAACATTAATAATGTAATGAAATTTTTTTTTTATCATTTAAATTTATCAGATAAATAACATTTTATTATTATAGAATGATCGCATAACTGCAAATTATTAAGTACATATTTAAATATCATAACAGCCATATTTGTTTTTCAAATTATTTCCAAAATATTAACATTTACGCCATTTAAATCTTATATTATTATTTATTTTAAATTATTAAAATTTATAATTTTAATACTCGTGCAATTTAACATAAAAAAAAAAAAAAAAATTATATAAATAAATATAAAATTTGCATATGCGCATTTACAGATAAATAAATATGAAGTTACACCAGCCGTTACAAAAGGAAATCATTTTGCCAGTATAATGTTTCGTACAAATGTCGATTACAGTGAAAATGATATCGATAAAAATGATTCGCTCATAATTAAAGCGAAACCAGAACAAAATGGTAAAATAAAAGAATTACTGGATCAAAGTGAATCTGATTTATTTGAAACAGAAATTCAAATGTTCTCAAAAACATTACCATATTTTGAAAAAATATTAAATGATTATGATATTAATGTACAATTTGGAGCAAAGTAAGTGATTAAAGTACATACATATATACTCGTACATATAAAAATTAAATATAATAAAAGGATATAATAATACATAGCTATATCGTATAATAAAATTTTATTTTTAATTTCATAATTTCTGAATTTTTTTTTTTTTTTTTTTTTTTTAGAATGCTTTACAATGAAAATACAAAATTACTTGTATTACAAGATTTGAAAAAATTAAATTATAAACTTTTTTGGGGTGATTGGTTAACATTCGATGATTACAAACTAGTAATGAACAAATTAGCTAAATGGCATGCAGTCAGCTATAAGATTTTTCATGATGTAAAATTTATGATCGATTTAAAAATTAAATTTTTCTTTTTTTTTTTTTTATTTTGTTCCATATTATTGTATTCGTTAAATGTAATATAATATTTTTACATTTTTGTTTCAGATTGATTCTAAATGTTTTCAATTTTACGAAAATCGAGGTCTCATGACAAGTGTAAATGTCCATAATAATCCAATTTTTACAAGCGGTATTCAATACGTCAATGGTATGCTAAATAATATGTCTGATATAGATAAAATATATGCAACTAAATATGCAAACGTTAAGGATGTGATACTGAAAGAATGCATTCGATTATGTTCGAATCCTAATGGTAAATTTAATGTTTTAAATCATGGAGATTTTCATCTAAGAAATATGGTATTCAAATCGGATAATAATGACAATGTTGATGATGTTTTATTTGTAAGAGAAATTATAAATTGATAAAATGAAAATTTCATACATTTTTTTATACATTTTGAAAGTAATTTCATTTATTTTCCATTTATTTACATAGGTTGATTTTCAAATAAGTGTATGGGGATCACCTGCAATCGATGTAATTTATTCATTGTACATGTTAGCTGGTCCTGAAATAAGACAAAATAGAAGAGATGAAGCTATATATTTTTATTACAATGCTTTTGTGGATACATTGAAAGCATTGAAATTCACCAAAAGTATTCCGACATTTGAGGATTTACAAGATGAGATAAATAAAATGAAAAAATTTGGTAAAGATTTTATATACAATTTCTTTCAATTTTTCAATTCAAAACATATAACAATTACCTATATAATTATTATACTTTTTTATTTTATTTTATTTTAAGAATTATTCATTTTCGTATCATTTCTACCGTATCTACATCAAATGGCTGCAGGCACAAAATTTGATGCAGATGATCTTTATGATGGTGATATGAAGAAAAAAATTTTTGAAAGTCCTGAATATATTAATGATATGAAAATAATGTTACCTTATTACTTACATAATGGATATTTTTTCAATTATGTTAATTGAATTTTTAAATGTAAAAAACTGAAATATTGAAATATTAATAATGAAAGTGATAGGAGGGATATCGCATGGGTCTTCTGTACAGTATTTAAATATGTATTTTGAAGAAAATAAATTTAAAATAAAATAAAATGAATTTAAATAAAGTATTTTATTAGGTATCAAAAATTATTTGTATTTTTCACATCGTAACTTATAACTTACATCTTTTTTTTAAAGATGGACTTAAAATATATAACATAATTTATTCATTTTAGTATTTAATTAATAACTATATAACACAAACGTACACAAACATAATACAAACGTACATAATTTATAAATCGCAATCAACAAGAGGTGTTAAAAAAAATTCTATATACACTTGGGCTGAATCATCTTCATCATTACTTGTTATCATAAATTGTAAACCTAATATACCATATGAATTTGTCCTAATTGATACTTTACTTGATAAAAACAATGATTTTGATATTAATTTTATATGTGACATTTTATATTTTGATTTTGTTTTATCTTTACATGAAAATAATAATATCATATCGCTTGTTTTTGCAATTTCAATATTTGTTTCGGCTTGTACAATACCAATTGTTGTTATTTTAAAATATGGTGAATCTGGTGATATTAAAATTTCTAATTCATCTGTATTTTTATTAATTTCATTAAATATATTTGACAGATCTGGACCACGTATTATAATATTATTAAAACTATTTGATGTTTCATCAATTATATAATCGATTGGTTCTTCATAATTTTTTGTTTTTATTGAACATTCAGTTATAATAAAATCATCACCATGATGTTCAAGTAATAATACTAATGGTGCACCATATCCTTTATAAATTATTTTTAAATATGAATCAACATTTGAGAATATACTTAAACAATCTGTAATTACATTTAAATTAATATTAAATGCTAATATTTCATTTTCATCATTTTGATTTGATAAATGAAATTCTTTAAAATAATCTTTTGATATATAAACAGTTCCTTGAATATGTTTTGAATTTTCAACAACAACACGTAAACCATTCTCAGATATTATAAATGCCGCATTCTCTTCAAAATTAATTGCTTTCAATGATGCAAAGAATCCTTTAACATTTTCAATTTTGGCTATAAATTTAATATGTTTTAATTGACTCTGGGTTAACATTTTAAGATTTTTTATTAAACCTTTCTTATATAATAATTTTGAATTTATCATTTATTTCTTGTTAAATGTTAAATATATTTTTGTTTGTTATTCTTTTATTTATTTTTTTCTTTAGTTGAATTATATTATTGCTCATAGGATTTGTTTAATTAAAAATATCAATTCATCTTTTTTGATTATTTGTATTTGAAATTTATTTAAGAATATCGATAATTTTCCAGCTAACACATGTTTACATGTATAATTGTATTGATTTTTAATTACCTGATCATAGAAATCATCACATGAACAATAGTTAATATCAGGAAATAATTTATAAATATTCTTGTAACCAATTATTTCTAGTAAACTGTAACTATTGCTGCAATCACTTTGATATAATGTTATTTTTTTATTATCAATAATATAAAGAGCTTGTAGAAATGTTTCACCAAATAATGAATGCAATTTTAAATATTCTTTATCGGTAACTGGAAAAATAAAATTTGAAGATATTTATAATGTACACATGTACTTTTCATTTAATTTCTATTGTAAACAATTTGGTTAACTTACGATCTTCCTGATCAGAAGTTTTCAGACGATTCTCTATTTCGGTCAGGACAGTTTCAACCAATATTGGGAAAATTGTTGGATATTCTATAATTTTACTGCTGTTCATAACTTATCATTTCTGGAACAATAGTAATATTTAAAGTATTCCACAATCTATCAACGTTACAAGTTACATTTACATCTGATTTTGCTAGTGTTTTTAGGTTAGGTAGGCTTGGTAATTACATTTTTACATAAATTAATGAAATTGAAATTATTATTAATGAAAACAAATCGTATAGTAATATAATCACAGAATTAATTTTAAATGGTTTGTTTTTAAATATTTGAAAAATATTGATAATAATTTACGTATTTATAATATTAGAAAACAATTCATTATGTCTTTCTTTTGTTTATATTTAAATGTCTCTTTGTTGTATTTGAATTGTACAACCACACGAATTTATTATAAATTGTTGTAATTTTTTGTTTGAAAATTGAAACTCAGTATGTGATGTGCCGGAAACTCTCTCTTTTATATACTCTTTGCATGCGTATCGTATACAGTGATGGGACCTTTACTACAATTGTAGTAGATCTACTACATCTTAGTAGTCCGAAAAACCTACTACGTACTATTCAGAATCTACTACATATTTGAAATTTAAGTTTTGGGAACTAATATTACATTACATTACATGAACCAAAATTTTTGTAACACAGTGTACTCACTTTCACTGCACTGCAGACATGAGGCATGGTGTGGTGATGGTGACACTGACCAAAGAATATAAAGCCAAAGCCAATAGCCAATGGTTTATAGTAATCAATAGCTAGATACTATTTTAGTCTCCATTTGGATACGGAAAAAAATTGACGAGTGGCAGTACTGATTCCTAAAACACTTTATTCCTTTTTCTTTCTTTACAATTTTTTGAGAAATTTTGTTATTTGTTTGTTTATTTTTTTATATGTCGATAAAAATAATAATAAATTTGATACATTGAAATTATCTTAAATTTTATTTAGCATAATGATAGTTATAAATAAAACATTGCATTTCTTTTTATACTGTTTTTCAAGAAATTTGTTAATTAAAATAAAAGTTCAGTAAAAATATTGATAATTTTTTTATGAAAATTTCTCCATTATAATTAAGCGAAGGAATGTTGCTCAAAACTTAAAACCGAATCAGTCTAACGATTATTTTAACCATATACCATATATTATAAACATTATAATTCTCCAAATCTACTACATTTTGGTTCAATCTACTACATTTTTTTGGGCAAACTACTACATTTTTTTCCTTCTAGGGTCCCATCACTTCGTATATAGTCTTGATAAAAAGTGAAACAAAAATCATCTGGACATAAATAAATTGAAAAAAAATTCACGGGTGTAGTTCGTCTGTCCTCCTCTGTCCGAACAAAATTATATATACACGAACAGGATACAATACGCTCATATTCGAATATATACATACGATAAATAACACACGCTCATTCACATAAATTTACAATTTATTTTGCAGTTCATTGACATATTATATTTGATTTCAATTTCAATACGGACATTTATTTTTAGTTCTTTTGATTTTATTAGTTTTATTCCATTTCCATTAAAATTCAATTTCGAAATTGAAATTTCACGGTGTTCGTTCATAAAATTGCATAGAGTAAAGAGAAATAATCTTGGTTTTAAATAAAATAAATTCACATCTGAAAAAATTCGCTCCGCAGCTGTGCTACTAGCTACTCTTTATCTTTCCTAAGTTTGTGTTTAATAATATTAATTCTTTTTTATAATAAAATTTCTCCATTGTTCATTGAAAATATCTTTAAATGATTTTTCATAATATGGAAAAGGAAATAAACCCAATAAATGCAAAATGCAACATGTTCTATACAACGTATTGGATGCAACATGTTCGATAGATAATCTTGGTCTTGGTTGTTGAATATGACCCTAAATGATGTTAGGTGTTGTCAGCTAATAAATAAAAAAAAATTAAAACAAATTAACCGTCAATTCCTTTGTTCCCTTCCCTGTTCTATTTCACAAATTTCAATTTCAAATCAGAATTCTCTTATTTTCTCTGTACTCTGGAAATTGTTAATTGTGATTGTGAATTGTCAAAAGTTAATGTGAACTGTGAACTGAACTCAAATAAAATCCAATATGTAATGTAGTCAGAAAAGTAGGTTATTTCTTTTATTTTTTTGTTTTTGTATTATTTGACATTAAATGAAAAGAGAGAGATGATTACAATTTGAATAAAAAAAATATTCTATTGCTGTCAAGAAAATAAATTTTGCTATAATTTAACTTGTGTAAAAAAGCAAAATTATAAAAAATATCTTTGAATAAGTAAGAAAATAATAGTTAATTAGAGGAAAAAAAAGGAGCAGCTTATTTTTAAATAGAAACAGAAACAACAAAGGAAATAATACATCTGTTGTTCATTTCCATCGTTCGTTTACTTCATTTTTCATTGTTCCTTTTTTCATTTAGATTTTTTTTCTTTTCACATTTTTTTTTTGTCATCCCAACCTAAAAACGAAAGAAAAGACACACATTTTCGCCTCTGTGTGTACGCATTTTTTTTTTATTTTCGAACACAAGAGACGGGAGTTTTTTAGGAAAAATTTTTTAATTCATATTTTCGTATTAATTTATTTTGTAGAATATATAAATCAAAATTATTAAAAATTTTAAATAAAATTATAAATGTCAGAATTACAGTCATCACTTTTATTAAAAAAGCAATTAGCTGGTAAGTAATAAGTATTATTCTTATTTTATTCATGTATAAGATTTCCTTTTTTCCGTTTTTAATCTTTTATTGAATTAAAATAATATAAATTATGTGAGAAAAGTAAAATTTTAAAAATAATTATTTTCTTTTTGTAAAAGTATACATTTTTTTTTTGTAAATTAATTTAATTTTAAAAAGAATTTAATTAAATTTTGAGTATGATTTGGTAGGTTTTCGTATATTTGGTAGTATGAGAGATGAAATATTACATATTTATGGCGACATTTTAAAATGTAAAATTTTTTTTTTTGTCTTACATTTGTTGAGAGAGAATCGCATTTCATAATTAAATGGTAGAAAAAATATTTTTGATTTTTACATAATTATTAAATTCAATAATTTTTTTTTCACGAAATTAAATAAAATTCGATTAGATATTTTTTTTTAGTGGATTATAGAAAAAAAAAGTGTAACATTTAAAGATAAAAAGAAAAAGAAAATCAATAAATCCCCGGTGCTCGACCTGCTTATGAAAGAAAGAAAAATATAAAATTATAAAAAAAAAACTGTCTGTTTAATTGTCAAAAGTTCTTTGTCGCATTAAAGATAATAAATGTGCATTTATTATCCATAAATTTAAATTGAATGTGAATAAATTTATTTCATAAAATAAAATCGATATTTTTCACAAAGATATGTACATATTAATATTGAAAATATTTAAATTATATAAAAATTTTAAATGTATATTTTTTAAAAATGTTATTAATTTAAAATTTATTATTTTTGTAAAGATATGTGTGGTTTAATAATAGATATTTTTCATCCACCTACACTTTTAATTAATTTCCATTGGTGAATCATTCATGTCTGCTGTCTGTCTTGTCCATTTCTATATATGTATTGTTTAATTTCTAATTTGAAATATGAATAAATTTTAATAATCTATTATGTATTTTTCATATTTTAGAATTAAATAAAAATCCTGTTGAAGGATTTTCGGCTGGACTTATAGATGAAAATGATATATTTCGATGGGAAGTTTTAATTATTGGTCCTCCAGATACATTGTAGTAAGTATAATGTAATAATATTTTAATTTTTTTTTAAAATAAAATTTTTTACATTTATGAAAAAAAAAAATGTTATAATTTTTTCTTTTTAGTGAGGGTGGTTTCTTTAAGGCACACTTATATTTCCCTAAAGAATATCCATTAAGACCACCACGTATGAAATTTGTAACAGAAATATGGCATCCAAATATAGAAAAAAATGGTGATGTTTGTATTAGTATTTTACATGAACCTGGTGATGATAAATGGGGTTATGAAAAAGCATCAGAACGTTGGTTACCAGTACATACAGTTGAAACAATATTAATATCTGTTATATCAATGTTAGCTGATCCAAATGATGAATCACCGGCAAATGTAGATGCAGCTAAAGAATGGAGAGAATCATATCCGGAATTTAAAAGGAAAGTAGCACGTTGTGTCCGGAAAAGTCAAGAGGAATGCTCGTAGAACATATATATATATATACATATATATAAAATATATTTAATAATTAAATAATTATAAGAAAAAAAAATATTTTTCTTCTTTTCGTTTTTAAGTATATACATTTAAAAAAAAAAAATAATTAAAAAAAAAGGAAAAAGATAACGCCACACATAAATTCGAAATATATAGTAAATTAAATACAAAAAAGAAAAAAAAAATATTCGATGAAATATCAATTAAGAGCAGAAAACAATATAAACAATTTTTTAAAATTAAGGGAAAATAAGTTTATTTATTACATGGCTATGTAATAATTGAACTTCGCTTATAATGAAGCTGTAACAAAAAAGCAACAACAATAACAACAACCAACAAATATAGAAAAAAAAAATCAGGTTATTTACATACATATATATATATATATATATAAAATATGCCAATAAAAATCAAAAATATTAAATAAACGTAAAAAAAAGAATGTAATAATAGAGAAAATTTATCTTCGTAATGCTACAACTACAATCGTTTTAAAAAACAACAACTTCGAATCATCAACACACTGGAGATAGATCAAAATCATTTTTTATTACCATCCCAACATATGAATATACTGATTTATACTTCCAATTGGATGGCTGAATAAATAAAAAAAAATATGTATTTTTTTTTTAAATTAATTATTCTAATTTAGTAAATTAAATGTACTCATAATTTTTCTTCATTTTTTTTTTTTTTGAAAGAGAAAAACAAGTTGTATAATATTATTGTCTTTAATTCAAAATATAATTGCGCATATCATGCGAGAAGTAACTACAAATTATGAAAAAAAGAGTTATATGTTTTTATTTATTTTTTCTTAAGGAAAAAAAAAAAAATTTTAATTAACATTTTTCACTTGAATGTATATTTAGTAAATTGAGTAGATTGTATATAAATTGATTTTTTTTCTTAATTTATTTGCTTTTTTTTTTTGCTTATTTTCGCTTTTTTCTTTTCTAATTACATATTCAAAAAAAGAAAAAGGAAATATTGATTTAGGATTAAAATTGCATAATTAACAATTTTTTTGTAAAATTTAAATGAATTTTCTATAGAATTTCAGGATGTATATTTATCATAAATTATCGTAATTGAGCAGTAATTTTTCAATATGTGATATTACATTACACATTTTGAGATATATATATGTATAAAATCGTTTTATTTTCCATAAATAAGCAATTGTGGCTGAGACAAACAAAAAAATTAAAAAAAAAATTAAAAATAAATTTAAATACAATACAAATAATTATAAGTGTTTTTTTATTGAATGCATTTTTACTTTAAGTTTTATTTGTTTGTTTTCATTTTTGAAGATTACAATATGTATTTCAGGATTTCAGTCAGAATGTTTAAATTTTTCTTGCAGAAATGAAGTGTTTTTATTTCAATAAATTTTCAAATTATAAATCGATTTATTTTGCAATGATTAAGCTTGAAATTCTAGCATTAAAATGAAGATGTAAAGTAATAAATACATACTCGTGTACAAGTAACAATAGCTGGAAATTTAATCGTTTTGGTATTGAAAAATAAGAGAATTTCACTAATTAATCATCTGCTTTGAAAAAGGATAAAAGATAATTTAAAAAAATTAATTATAAGATGATGTTAAAATACATTATATATGATTTATATGTATTTGCAAAATATATTTGAGCCTGAAAAATAATAAATAATTATTAGAATATAAAATTAAAAATTATTATTACTACCAGAAATATAAAACAACGTAGATAAAAATAATAAAATATGAAAAGATATATCAAGAATAAAATAAAAATCAAAAGAAAATTGTCAAAAATTAAATGCATAATTTAATTATTATTTAATATAAAAGTTATCAATTCATTATAATAATGCATAACAAGCGAATAGAATAGTAGAAAAAAGAAACGAAACACAAACAAACAAAAAAAAAAAACAAGCAATTAATTTCAAATATATGTAGGTATTTCATTATTTTTATACATTTTACTGTAAGAATAAAAACATTACAAAGGGTGAATTTCAAAACGCTTCAAAAATGTGTTGTGATACGGCATCAAAACAGTCGTGATGCAAAGTTTTAAAACAGGAACAGCATTAATGCTTCGCACCGATATTGCAATTCTACAACTTTGGCGTTTTGAAACGAATTTGTTGCTTTGTTTTGACAACAGGAAAAATGGTTCACCTCCTGCAGTATATAATTTTAAAATTTAATTAATTCATTCTCTACACTAAATCAAAAAAGGTGAAACAATTTTTTAATAAAATTAAACAATATCAGGATGGACATATTTTATAGCAATTTTTGAATGAACAAAAACACCTTCAGTGTAAGTACTCGTATAATAAATACTCTCCATTTTTTTTTTGGAATTTGTCATTAATATTAAAACACTGCACATTAAAAATTCAATTTATCACCGTAAAAGTACAAAATTTTTTTTTTAAAACAGACTGATCTTTGGTCCCATACAACAAAATTCATATAAAACTAAATCATTGAAATGCTACTGAGAAAAAAATCTATTGAAATCTATTTTGCATCATACAAAGTCAGGATGCATAGATTGCTTGACAGATATGCGTATCAGATGCATTCACAATGAGTTTTGAAACTGCGTAGACATTGTCATCGATTTAAGTGTTATAGTTTTGAAACTGTTGATTATGCATCGAGGCGGTATTTAAACGTTTTGAAACTCACCCTTTACATTAAATAATAAAATTACATATATAAATTACATACCATAAAGACTTACAAAATGTAATTAGATGAGAAGAAAAAAAAATATTTCAATTACATTTTTTCTTAGTTATATTTTAAAAGAATTTTTTTTTATGAAAGTAGGTAAATTATTTAAAAACTAAAACAAATTAAAACTGATTTTTTTTAAAGTTAAATATTGTGTATACTTATGTAAGTTTTTAATGTTTTATATTTTCTCTTTACTCTGCATATATTAATTTGAAAAAGAAAATATATATATAATTTGTGCATTACTATACATACACATATAAACAGATACATATATATTTATATGTAAAGTTTTATATAAATTTTTATTATAGAAAATAAACTAAATGATATTGCTTTAATTAAAATATATAACTCGTATTAGTAAGATATTTTTCAAAATAAACCAAAAAAATTTGTATTTAAAGAAGCTCCATTATTATTATTATTGTATGAAGAAGTACAGAAGTGTAGACGATGAGACGTTTAACACGTTCAAACACATTTTATAACGGAAACGGAAATTTAAAATTCCAAAGGCTTTATGACATTTTAGTCGTTATTTTTATTTTTTTTTTAAATTGTAGTGTTACCGTTCTACATGAGAGCTGTTAATGGTCGCTTTCTGTAATTTTCAGTTCAGAGACATTACTCGTATATGTATTTTAAAAATGCAATAACGGTTCAAAACTCAAAAAAAAAAAAAACTAAATAAATCACCGAGTAATTAATCATCTAATCATATCTAATGAAAATATGATCGTTAATTGATAGCAACATAATAGAATTTTTATTATTTAGAAAAAATTTATAAATTTTGGTAGTAAACTAACTAGTGACCTAGTGAATAATATAAAATACGTAGGTATATTAAATATTTTAAAATAATATTTTTAACTTCGAATTCATATTATATGAACAGTATGCTAAAGTCTACTATACTCTGAATTGATACAAAATGATATGACTTTATTCTTCTTCTATTTCTTGAATCCTTTGAATGAGATGTATATTGTATATTTCTACAAAATACAATAGAGAAAATACATTCATTCATATAATAATGTATGGTATATTTACATCTCATTTTTCTCATGAAAAGCTAACAACACAACAAATCTTGCAAAGAAATTCGCTCTTCTGAAACAACATACATAATATTATAATTTTATAATGTATGTACAAAAAGGAGAAGCCGGCAAAATATAATTTATTAGCATAACAGATAATGTATTAGTAAATTAGAAAGTTTATATGTATATATATGTACGTACATTAATATGTATTAGATACTGTATACATATATTCTATTATATTATTTATATATTTGCGTAGTAAATACCTTCATACCTAATATTTTTTATTTATGATTTCTGTTCAAAATTATTATTATTATACAACTTTATTATTATTTTTTTCTCTATATTTCTTCTTCATAAATGATATATTTGTGTGTACATAAAGTATGTATATGTACACATAAATAAATTACATACCATATTTGTCATACATAAAGTATATAGTGGAACTATTATTATTATTATTTTTTATACGTCTCGATCTCAATAAAATAAAAAATAAAAAATAAAACTGAAAATATAAAACGTCTACTTACAAAAGTTAGGAGAAAATTGTATATACGTACATACATGTACATATTATTACATATTTATAGATATATCAACATACTCCTGTATATAAGTATAGTATAGATGTTGGTATAAACTATAAAGTATAAATCTATACTTAAATAATGTATAATGTATTTTAATATTTTTTTTTAATTGAGTACTTGTATTATACCTGTCAGGTATGTTCATAAGGAAACAATATATACATAAATGTATGTATGGATATGGACACACATAGTATTATTACTATTATTATTTTTTTTTTATATTTTTCTCAAGAAGTGTAAAGTAAATGGATAATGAAACTAGTTCAACGACAACGATATACTAACAGATTTTATATAATAATGCTGGCTGATGCTGATGACTATGATTATGATGATGATAATGATGATGCGATGACGATGATGATGATGAAGACTCTAAAACGGAATCTAAATTATAAAATAAAAGTTAAATTCGCATATCAAAGTATCTATATGTGTA